>JARVGS010000321.1:12723201-12734266 GCA_031762315.1 Hypsolebias antenori | reverse complement strand
AAAATCTGTAAAATCGGTTTCTCATGCAAGCACTGGCCGATTTCCGATTTCCCCAAATTAAGGAAATCGGGGCCGATTTATCGGTGCACCCCTAGAGGGGAAATCTTTAAAAACGGTATAAGCTGTATCAGTTGTGTGTCACATTGTTAAAATATTAGCAGAGAACATGGGTCTGTAAGAGATTCTTTAGAGGTGATCATATCCACTGTGTGGGAACCACAGATAAAACAGACTGAATAACCTTGTTGTGCTTAAAGGTGACAATACCTGATGAGGTCCATATTTACGTATAGAAAGTAATGTTTGGTGCAGCTTGTTGAGCTACTTGATGAGGTAATGTGCTTAAGAGGTTGAATCATTTATCCTTTTTACCTGCTGCTTCCTTTCTGGGTCGTGGGGGTCACTGGTGCCCATATCAGCAGTCACAGTGCGAGAGGTGGGGTAAACCCTGGACAGGTCGCAAGTTAGGTTAAATCATTTTTATGTAAATGAAAATTTATTAATGTGTTTATTTATTTTGACAGCAAGGTCGCCAGTCTTTAATGCAATGTTTGAACATGAAATGGAAGAAAGTAAAAAGGTAAGACTGATGGGTTTTATTTGCTGCTTTTTGTGTATCCTCACTATACAATGTTTTATGCCTTTCAACGTCCTTTACTGTCATTTTCAATGATAATTTATCCCAACTCTGGTACTTAAAGTTTTCACCTTCCTTTAATCCATTTTTTCAGGTGTCATTTTCCTTTGAGGTGTAAAAAGTTTTGTTTTTTTTGCCTTTTCTGCAGAACCGTGTTGATATTAGTGATGTGGATCCAGATGTCTTTAGGGAAATGATGGGCTTCATTTACACAGGAAAGGCTCCAAACTTGGAGAAGATGGCAGACAATTTGTTGGCAGCTGCAGATAAAGTAAGTATCTATGGACAGTTTTGCTGATTTTTGATTGTGTAATTACCGTACCTCCAGTTTTATTTTAAATACAGAACAGAACAATACTTGCACTGATTTTGCTGTGCTCAAACGGTAATTTGTTGTAATATTTCCATGGATCCTAACCACTTTCAATGTTTGAAGCATCCAATGGCTCAGTTAGCATTGAGGGAGAAAAAGAACTTAATAGAAGTCAATGAGGCTTATTCTGTTTTGTTCTGAAATTATGTTGCTGTGAGACCGTGCCTAATGTGAATATTTTCCATATTAACATTTTAGATTTTTTTTTTCTGTCTCACCATTAGCACCTTGTTTTAGAATAGGTTTATCACATGACAGGTGTACAAACAGTAATGGGAAAAAGAAAGTCCAACCACTTTTGATTTTAGCTATTTAAAAATCATAACATATTGAAAAAAGTCTGATCTTTACCAGGTTATATAGTTATTTAAACATAAACTCAAACGTACAGAAACACAACTGATTGTCATTGTTTATTAAACAAAAGGAAACCAAAATGGAAAAGGCGTGTGTGGAAATTTAAGTTGGTTCCGTGATTCAATAGCTTATAGTTTATAGTATAACTCTTTCAATAATTTGATTTCTGTGTGACTTTATCAGCTTCTCACACAGGTATGAATGGATTTTGGCCTAATTTTATTTGCAGCATTGCTTCATTTAATTTAAATTTGTGGTTGTTTGTATACATGTCTACTGTGATGTCCCTCCATGAGAGGTGAATTGGGTTGATGTCTGGATTTTGATTGCAGCATTGCAACGCTATGATTCTTTGCTTTTGCCATCATTCTGTTGTAGATTTACTTGGATATGTTCACTGCGGTGGTTGGGAATCAAATCAGAAACCCTCTGATTAACCTTTGACCCCGACCACAGCTGTCCCATTTTGTGCTTTTTCTTTATTGATAAAGGACAAAATATTACGTTATGTTGTTGAAAATTATGTCATAACAAAAAAAGTTACTAATTCTCACTGACTTGACTTCATTTAAGTACGATAATATTTTTGTGGATCCTTTATATCAGATACTGTGATTTTTTTTCTATTTTAGGATAGGTGAAGTGTGTTTAATTGATCAGGGATTTTTTTTATTACTATTATTAGTGATTTCTTGGCTATTGCAGTAGTTTAAACAAATTGTCAAAGCATTAAGAATTTCTTTCCGGTCAAGCCTTCACCACTGCTTTCTGCCCCCCACCCCCCACAACAGTATGCTCTGGAGCGTTTAAAGGTCATGTGTGAAGAGGCCTTGTGCAACAGCCTTTCAGTGGAGAATGTGGCCGACACCCTCATCCTGGCTGACTTGCACAGTGCCGAGCAGCTCAAAGCACAAGCCATAGATTTTATCAACAGGCAAGTATCGTGAAAAAAAAAAAAAACTCCAGTGATAAATTCCTGCTGCCATTTCTGTTTACCAGCCCTGAATGCTTACCTTTTTATCTCCTTGCCATAGGTGCAGTGTCCTGAGACAGCTGGGCTGTAAAGATGGAAAGAACTGGAATAGCAAGTATGTAATTAGCTGATGTATGTGACACAAGATTAATAACACATTCTTATCTCTTCCCCCAACCAGATGCATTAGAATTCATTGTTTTAGCCCAGGCAGACAGAGTGCTGTTTGCCTTTTCAGTTTGAAGCGCAGTATCTTTGTAGCCAAGATATTAATAGACTCATACCTGGATAAACCCCAGGAAAAGGATATTTGTACAATTTTGAAAGAAACGAGTTGGCTTCAGTGGCAAGTTTTTCTTTCAGATGATTTAGTGCCCTTTTCTAGGACACCTTGAAACGTTGAACTTTATTCTGTTTGTATGTGTACTATAATGGCATCCTAATCCTACATTAGTTTCAGCTCACAGAAGGTACAAATGCCCCACTTCAAGTTCACCATGTTACAAGTCAAAACCCTGTTACGTGTTGATTTATTATATGCATCTTTATTGATTGCTGATTATCATGCCGTAGTCTTAACATCATATTACTTGTGCTTGCAGCCATGCCACAGATATAATGGAGACTGCAGGCTGGAAGTCAATGATCCAGTCCCATCCACACTTGGTAGCCGAAGCCTTCCGTGCCCTGGCTTCAGCTCAGTGTCCACCCTTTGGTCTTCCAAGGAAGCGACTAAAACAGTCCTGACCTCCCGACTTTGCCCCAGGACTAAACTGAAGGGTGTGAAGCATGGGTTTACAACGAGAGGACTATTGAGGGTGCCACTCTTATTTCCACCAAAACTGAACACACTTGAATAATGGACAGTGAAGCTTTCAGGCCAGAGATGTGGGGAGGCTGGCACATGGAAGGCTGAATAAATGGATTTGGATAACAGTTGACTCAATCGGCGTTGCTTGCTCACTTGCTTTGCTGCCTCGGCTGAATTCTGTTCTGCTGGGCAGCAAGCCAAGTTCTCAGCTACAGTTTTTTTTTTTTTCCTGTAATTTTTGAAATGGCCTTAATATATCTGCCATTGCTCTGGACCTGCTCTAGAGCGCTTCGTTTATTTTACTCTGTGCCTGCCTTGTCACAAAGACCAGGCCTCCTCCAGGTTGCACTAGTTCCCATGTATAGTCATTTTGATAAGGAGTTCTATAGGAACGTAACAAAGATTTAACTAAATGGGAAATATTATATATTTGTAATGTTTAGCCCGTTTTGTGACTAGACATTAAAAAGCATGAACACTCAGTGCAAGGTCAGTTCTTTACACTTTTTAAAAAATGTGTATGCCCCATATTGATGGCACCATTTTGATGTAAGTGACATTTGATCCATCTTTAAAAGACCAATGTACAAGAAAGTCTGTTATGTTGCATATTTGTGTGGGGGGAAAAATAGTAATCTGCCATTTTGAAGACCAGTGTCAATCCACATTTTAAGAAAAGTGTCTACTTCAGTCCAATAGCATTGTCAAACATCGGACTGCACTCGATCTCCCATTTGAACGACATATTCCAGATCATACATCTGTGAACTGTTAATGGATACAATTTTGAGATTTTTTTTTTCTTTTAGTATTGCCAATTTGCAAATATATCTTCTCAGTATATTGTGGTAAACTAAAAGTGGAGAGACTAAATGCATGGTCGTGTTTTCGTCAAGAGAAAGTGTCCAAGTTCCAGTCACGTTTTTAATCAGTTTATTTTCTGCAACTATCTGATACGTTTGCAGAATGACATGAATTGAGTATGTGCAAAATTGTCCTAACATGCTTGGATATCTGTAGGATGCTGAGCATCACTGCTGACGATGTTATTCTGTGTTTGAATGGGGGAGGGGGGGCCGTCATGTTGTTGAGTTCGTCTCGTATGTAGCGTGGTGTGACAGACACTTCAGAGGATTTTGTAAACGGAGAGTAGCGTCATTTTCATATGATTATTACTCGTCAATCAGCATCGTCAGAACTTGGAAGTGAAAAAAAGATGAAGTTGTTGTCTGCAAGAATGCCTGCATTAACCCATTAAAACGTTTTCCAGCAGTTTGAAGTGACTCGTTAATTTATTTCTGTGTTTTGAATCGCAACGGTTTTAGGTTTAGGAAGGCCCCTGCTCACCCACAGTCGTTTCATTTTAATGATTGTTTTAATGGATGTGGATGTTAGGCTGAGGTGATTATTTTCCCCCCACCCTCTACTGTTTCTTTCTTAAACATAATTACAAAACACTTGGCTAATCAAAAGGATGTGCACACTAACTGCACTGGGATAGCTTTGTGTTAAACCCTTTTCAGCGGATAAAAAAGACCTTTTTCCTTTTGTTTTATGTGAATGCAAAGGCGCTGGCTCTAATTAAAGTGGCTGCGAGGCCACTCTTTCCTGCGAGGAGACGTCTTCATCAGCGGCTTGCTGATCCACGTCCGCCCCTCTCAGCAGCGATCCTTGGAAATGGCTTGATAGCATCGCAGCTTTAGGACGCCTCTTCAACCTTTTATCTTCCTCACTCGCCTTCCTCTGTTAACTGTAATGCTTGAAAGAGAAGATGCCTGCACTGATGCTGTCAAAAATGAAGAATTCCTGTCATTTGGATTGTAGCAGAAATAAATAAATATAAAAGCACCGGCTAGTGACTGCAGGTGAAACTAAAACTGATTATTTTTTCTGATGCTGTAGAAAAGCTCTGCATTAAATATCACAAATTGTTTTGTAAAGGCCTACCATCCTTTAAAGAAATACGGTCACCTACTTCCTCGTATGCATAATTTTAAACTTTTTTTTTACATTTACGTTGAGAAATGGAGTCCATTATGGTCAAACTTGAAATTAATGTGTAATACTGAAAGACAATCTCTTCATGTGTTGTGAATGACCCTCAGCTACTACCACACCAAATTTTTAAAACTAAAATAAAGCTGTAGCCATTTTTGTTTGCATGTCACTTAGCTGTGGTGACCCTTTTGAATTAAGTTAAGTGTCAGTCTAGTGGTTATACTGTCTAGTTTCATTAAAATGTGTCCAGTGATCATGAAATATTTTTTAGTGTTTAAAAAAAATAAACCACAAAAATGTAATATATGTTTACATGCTTTTTTTTTAAGATTTGGATGAGTGCAGCAGGGGAACGGTGTGAGACTTGACGCAGAAGGAGTAGGTGCCTCATCCTGATCAGATAAGAGTAATGGAAGTGAATGAAAAGACCCATGTCCCTGATGGCCACAGCAAAATGGATGTGCTCCCTGAGGTGTACCTCTGGTATCATCCACGCCTGTGGACACAGATTTATTGCCCATTAAAAAGCTACACTGAAATGTACCTCTTAAAATGGTGTGTTTATCCTGTTGAGAAGTCCTTTCAGAAATGAAACAAGACAACTCTGCACCAGGACTGACTCAGTGACAAATACAATGAGCCCGTTTCATGTGAGGTTTAATGCCATGAAAACCTAACAGATTTTTACCATCACATTTGGATAAAATTAACGTTCTTGGAAAACAATTATTCAGAAAAAACAAACGTAATTATAAAGAGGTGCTTTTCTCCCACCCCCAAATTTACAGAGAAACCTTTTAAACAAGCAAAGGACAAATAAAAATAACGATGCATTTACAAAACCAAATTTCAAATCGTGTAAGCAATAAAGCTGACATTTATCTACATTATTTATGACGAAACACCAAAAATAAAAAGAATACATAATGATATATTTCTCAGGGAAAAAACTGACATCATTTACTCTAAAGCCATAATTGAACACGTTCAGGTTTAGATTTGCACAGTAAAACACAGTATTTGCACAACGGAGTGAAACTAAAACATTGGATATCAACTCTTGATTTATCATACACGTGAACCTCATATGAACAATACTGGATCATTTACAGATGGTGGGAAAAAATAAAGGAGCATCAATAAATAATAATAAAAAAAAAAAAAAAACAGTTATGCCATCAGTGGCACATGCCAGAACGCAAGAACCTGGGAAATGTGCAAGCAACACCATCTGTGGCATTTAACTTGAAGATGAGTTCCAGGAGAACCTTTCAAAACTGTCTCAGCGATTGTTAGATCGAAGCATATTACACCACTAGACTGGATGTTTTCCACTTGTACACCTAACGCTTGCAGTTTAGGATCGCTGTACAAGTGAGAAAAACTTGATATTCCAAATTTATTCCCACTTCTGGATAAAATTGCAGACTCACACTTTCCTTCTGCCCTGTTTCTAATTTATTTTTCTCCCTTTCAGTTTCTCCACTCTTGGTGAATGGATTTCCCAGGCTAATTAAAGCCTATTAAAGACAGGTAATGTCAGGGCCGGTAGCAGGACCATGACAAAGTGCTGATAATTGTCTGCCAGACTCACTAAATCTACCTGTCGTGCAATTATTGCCTCCCCCTCCCTTCCTCTCCTGACACATTAATCCAGTGCGTGGATTGCTTGGCAGGCTGATGCCTCAAAGTGCATCCAGCAAACACAGATGTTGGATTTCAGACTGGCTTAACACACGCATGCCTTAGGATAATTGTAGCAAGAAACCAACACATTTGCAGGAGGAAGCGCAGGAGCACGCTACTTTACACACGGCCGAGTACTTAAATGTAATGATTCATAATTGTCCTCACAAGTAACTTTGAAATTTGATTTGTTGGACCACTTTATTATGTCACGGGTAATTTGGAATTGGTTGAATCAATCAGTTTGCTTCTATTCCATAACTACAAGAAATATGTTTATTCAAAGCTTCAAAAAGATTTGAAATAATGAAGTGTCTTTTTTTTTTTTTTTTTTTAAGTTCTGTTAATGTACACATGAATGTCAACTCAAAGGTGAGGAATTGCTGATGTTAGTATCAGTGCAGCGCTGTCGGAAGCTCCTCGCTCATAGTTTAGCCTTGAAGAAAACATCTGGACAACACAGTAACTACACCAAAGAACATGTGCTGTTATGATGAGGATTTACCCAGGGTTCGTGGCTAGCGCCGCATCACACATCAACCCCTAAAATCAAAGTCCCTGGACACCTAACACTATCTGAAGTTTTATTTCTGAATACATGTGCATTATGTACAAAAGGTTCTCCAAATCCTGCCAGTGTATTTGTCCCTTTGTCTGTTGACTTTCCTTCAACATATCTCAAGGTATTTAGGTAGTTCAGGACAATGGGTTTAGAGTTTGACATTATAGTTTGAAGGAAAAACAATACGCGGATGCATCTACAACAACTAGGTCATCCTGTGGAAGAATAAGGTGTGTCGCTGTGGTAGTTGTAGTCAGGGCATACCTTCTGCACCAGTTTGTAGTCTACACTGTAAAAGGCTATATAGATGCATATGACTTTGAAGGGTTTTGAACACAGCCATGACACATGGCTCTGCGTATGCTCCTGATAGCACACCTTGGATGGGTCATAGCCGCACAGGGCGGTTTTCTTGTTGCGGTCTGTTTTCTCATATTCAATACGACAGTTGAACGATTTGGTGTCTTTGGTCTCCAGCGTGGACTGCTGGGCGATCTCAAACTCCACAACCTTTGAAGGTGGCACCAGGCTTACAGACACATTCCCCATTCCGGTGGAGTTGTGGCGGAAGTAAACGCTAAAAGTGCCATTTCCATGGTCCACGATCTTCCCCGTGATCAGGAGGTTGAGTTTGACGGTTTTGATGTTGGAGTGGAAGTCCCCCCACCCAAACATCTTTTTGAACTTGCCAGTCTTGACAATGGGTCTGCGCTTAGTTCTGGTCTGTGCACCCTGAACATCTGTCTGGTTAGATAACCAGTCCCAGAAGTCATCCATGTTCTGTAAATATGTCATTTCCCTTGTGTTGCTCTTGAGCTCGGGGGAGCCCCTGGCAAACAGTCTCAGGGGGTTGAGAATCCGTGGACTGGCCCCCATGGGAGAAATCTTGTGTCCGTTCTCACTGTCCTGCCACTCGATGAGTTCTGTGGCTTCTCCATGCACTTTCCTGCATGCGACCTTAAAAAAAAAAAAAAAAAAAAAACAGAAGAAAGTAGAGAGGAAAGCAAAATTTAGTTATAAGTACAGTTTTTTTGTTTTTTGTTATTATTGTTTTGATGGAATTAATTGGCGTGACATGAAATTTAAGTATTTATGCACATTTTTTAGATGTTTTGTGTCTAATTGGTCATTAAAAATAAAAGATCACTGTGTTTATTGGAGGAACATATTCCAATTGCAACACGAGCATTTTAATGACATAAAAACAAAAGCGCACAAAAACAATTATAATAATTGCCCATATTTGCAAACGTTAGAAAACACTTTAATATAGATTTTAATATAAATCACCAATCCTTTTACTGAGCTCTAGCAGGTGGACTTGAAAAGCCTTTGCTTGATAAAGTTTTCAAAGAAAATATCACCCCCCCCCACCCACCCCACCCCCCAAAAAAAGTACTAGAAAACTCTCAATTTACTGCTGGACACGATAAATCATAAAATGTACATTGCTCAAATGTCAGTCGATGATTTACTGATCCAACTCATATTCACAAACTACTAATAAGTGCTGCTAAATTGGCAATAAATGAACATGAATTGTTTGAACGATTGGGAACATGGTAGGCCTATACATGAAATATTTATATAAGAATAACAATCCATACTGTATATGTAAATCTGCAACATAGACTGTAAATTTCTACAGTACCTTTTGGGATGATTTAGCATGAACTTTTTTACCAATTGGGATAACTTTTTTTTTTTATTGTGAAAAGAAAAGTCAGAATAAAAAAATCCCTCAAGTCTTATTTGTGCGTGAGGTGGCTGAGGATGGTGACATCTTTGTGCAATGCAGAACTAATGGCATAGCCTGGATGTCACTTAGCAACATCAAGGATAGAAAAGAAGATTAGTCTTTTTAAATATTTTTTTAATAATGGTAAGGGATGTTATTTAAAAATAATATTTATAAATTAATATGTTTGTGTGCTAGTTTTTGCTTTTGCACTTGTTCTTACAGCTAAGATATTTTTCATATCCTCCTGTAACCCAATTAATATATCATGTTTACTCTTTATACCAGCGGTGAAAGGTAAATTATTTTATGTTGGGAAAAATACACATGTATTATATTGATTGCACCAAGGTTCCACTACATATTTGTATAAGTCTCAAACAGTTTGACATGACAAGCCTCAAATATGTATTTATGTTAATTCCTGTTCGGTGTATATTGAGATGTTTAACCCTTGAGTCTTGGAATAGTGTCCAGGCAGTTAAACCATCCTCTGTAGTGGTGTGGCACTACAGAGGAGCAAAGTGCTAATCCAGACCAGACACAGTTCTGAACTGTGATCCCTCCTTATATCTCAAAGCCGTTTAGCTTCGGGAGCGATTTCTGGTCCACTTCAGATAAAGCTGCAATAATTCACAGCAATGAGCTTAGCTAGTTTTATTAGTAATTAGTACTGCTCACTCTCCCCAGGCCCTGTTGTAGGGATCACTGAGAGGAGCAGATGTTGAAAGTACAGAGCAGCGGCTGTTTGAATCCTCACTGAGATGCTGTGCACTACTCCCAGACTAATTATAATTTTGCTGTAAGCCTAACTGAAACAAACATGTACAAAGCTAACAAACTAGGTCGTCTGGCATTATTTGTTTTGCCACACTTGAACAAAAGTTTCTGTCTGGCATGCAAAAGGGCTGCATGGATCTTTCTCATTCCTATAGACTTTGCCAACACTACTTAAAGGTACTTGGAAAGAATGACACCAGACATTAAAAGGCAATCCTGAACTACTATAGCAAATGGTGCAGTTTGAAAGCATTTACTGCTGAAGTTTTTTTTTTTCTAAATCTCAACATGTGCAGCTTTTGCAAAACTTCTGCTAGATAGTGTTTTTAATCACATTTCTGTAAGTAATCAAATACGTAGCAGGTGGCATCACATCACAAACTTTGCTTAGAAATTTGGAATTTGGGGGCATATTAACCATTGATATGAAAAAAAAAAGTGTATATATTGTGCGCATGTTGTTTCTCTTTTCTACTTTGGGCAGCTGTGGCTAAGTAGAGCAGTCGTCCTTCAATGCAAGAGTTGGGTGTTTGATTCCACCCGCAGTCACATACCGACATGTCCCTGGGCAAGACACTGAACCCCTCATTGCCTCCGATGTGTGTCCCATCAGTGTATGAATGTGATGAAGCACTGGTTATTCTTTGTTTAGATCTAGTAGAGTGCTGTATGAATGGGTAAATGAGGGCACAGATTGTAGTGTAAAGTGCTTTGAATATCTTGATAAGATAGCAAGGGGCTACTTTGTATATAAGTACTGTCCATTTACCATTTACTTTGCAATGAGTACCTTGACGTCACAGACTGTAGTGGCACTTTAAGGCCTAAAGCAGAGTAAAATGGTTTGGCAAGCTGGATATTGAATAGCAAATTAATATGTCTAATAGTAAGTCTGGACAATCCATCAGTTTGCATGACGCTTATCGTATTTTCCGGTGTATAAGTCGCAGTTTTTTTACTAGTTTTCATGTCCTGCGACTTATACAGCGGTGCGACTTATTTATGGATTTTCCCCCATGTTTTTATACCCATTTTTGGCTGAGAAAACCGTTTCCATTCATTCTGACTGTGGCAAAAAAAAAAGTGCAGTACCACTTTTTGGCCGCTATGAGCGCTAAAGGGCCCTGTTTTTAATTCTATTTTTATTAAA
>JARVGS010000321.1:12669696-12688972 GCA_031762315.1 Hypsolebias antenori | reverse complement strand
CAGTCCTCCCCAGAGAGGCAGCAGGTGAGTTGAGTTGTGTTGATTAACTGTGGAGGGAAAGTGAACAGACAGACAGATAAAAACACCGGAACCTCACAAAAATAGTGTAAATGATGTTGACCTTTGAAAGAGAATTATACCTAATTAAAAAAGTATTATTATAAAGAAGAATGGGTACAACGTATATTTTGTTCCACAGCTGTGATCATCCTAGAAGGTTCTCTGGCCTCACACTGAATGACAACCACTACCTGCTGACACATCCTTACGTTTTAGATAGACCATGTACAGTATTTTAGAATTTGTTTTGTTTTTACAACTGTTTTAGCCATGATTTTTAATTAGTTTATCTGTTGCACTTTTAATTGGGCTTTGTATTTTGTTTTTGAGCAAGACAAATCTCTATTTCAAATGTTCCTGAAAATAAAGTTGAATGAATTGATTTAGACATGAGGAAAATGTGTCAGGGTTTTTCTCCACAATTCTACCTTAGGATGAGGCATCAGATCGAGGAGCTCGATCAAAACATATTGATCACCTTATGGGGATTCAATCATTAAATTCACCCGTGAATTATTAGACTCAGCAGTTAAAGCTGAAGCTATTGGTGGTCTGAGTGGTGTGATAAGACTCTTTAGCAGTGACGAACCATGGTTATAAGTTAGGCCTTCAGTTCATATGCAACATTGAAATGACCTATTAAAAACTAATGGAATAAAGAGATGATGTCTGACTGCATAATCTTATGTGTTGCAATTCAGAAACTCAACAATGTGCAGTGTTTCTCCTCTTTTTATCCATCCAGTTTGAAATCTTATTTATGGTGTGAATTTTTTTTAACAGCCATGAACAACCTGAACATAAATGCGAACCCAACACTAAACTGAAAAGCCAACAGGGACGACCCATTTGAAAACAGAACCTGAAAAAGTCCACCCATTTCTGTCCCAAGATTAAATGGTAAATGGACTGTACTTATACAGCACCTTTCTATCTTATCGACACTCAAAGTGCTTTACAACACAATCTGTGCCCTCATTTACCCATTCATACAGCATAGATCTCTACAAAGATTAATCAGAGCTTTGTCTCATTCATACACTGATGGGACACACATCAGAGGCAATGAGGGGTTCAGTGTCTTGCCCAGCGATACTTCAATATGTGACTGCTAGTGGAATCGAACCCCCAACTCACTTGTTTGAGGAAGACTTCTCTAACCACTCAGCCACAGCTGCCCTAGATTACCCAGCATGCTCTGCAACTCACCCAGTCTCATGTTCAAGTAGATGTGATTTCAATAACTAAGACTAAAATTTAACAGTAACCCACAGAACTTACCGTTTCTGAAAATGTGCATGTAATAAAACCAAAACACAACTTTAATATTGAAAATTACCAATGCAAACCTAAATTTGATTTTTACCATTCTTTGTAGAGCAACTTCAATTTCAGTGTGGATTTAAGAATTTACAGGTTTCAACTGAATGCATCATAAAGTTTCACATGGTCAGAAAAAAAAAACACGTTGCAAAGCCTTCCCGAAGGCCTGAGTCCAGTGTTTAGTCTAATCCACTTTACATCAGCATTCTGGCTGGATTCTTTTCTTACTCGTTATTAAACTAATTAGACTCTGACTGAGTTAAGCCTTCTCTCCTGACAGTGAAGTCCTAACCATTGAGGGTCATGCTTCTGCCTAGAGACAAACATGTAAAGTTATCTGATGGGTTAACTGTGTTTTCATGAATTATAAAAGTCTGGGCGTCATCTTCACTTTCCTTCATATCCCAGATCAATAATGCCACTCGATCTGCCTATTTTCACCTTAATAACATTAACCGGTTCATTAACAGGTTAATGTAACCTATTGTTAACCTACTGTTGCTGTATTGTTGCTGTTGTCATCATCCTTAGTTTGTAGCCAGGTCTCTCTTGTAAATGAGTCCTCGAGGCTCAATGAGATTAACCTGCCTAAATAAAGGTTGAAAAAAAAATGTAATTTAAAGCAACCCTGTGTTCACAGCATGTGCATATCAGTTTATGGAGTGATTTTGTGGAATGGCTCAGATGAAGACATCAAGCAAAGTAAAACCATTGCACAATTCAAGAGAACATACAAGGATTACAACATGAATGTGTATAAAAACTAATGAGACAAAATGCTGTTATTCCAACTGTTAATTTGTTAATCCATGTGTTTACATATTAAGCTTTGATCTACAGGATATACAATTGTAAATTTGTGTCTGCAGGTGTATTTATGTATGTGTAAGTATGAAGCTATGAATACATGTAAGTGGGTTAAACTATCCATGCCTGTATGGGTATTTATTTATTTATGTAAATATTGTATTCAGAATTTGCATGTAAACTTAGGGACAGGACTGTATAAGCTTTTGCTTCTTCCTGCTCCCTTTTTTTTAACATTTTTATTTTGTTTACTGAATATTTTGGTGGAATTATTTACCCATTTATTTATTTTGTGTGTGCATGTTTTGTTGATATTTTACCTGTTCAAAATGAAATAAAGGACAAAGAATGGGACTGACAAACCATCTGGCATGTTAAGTTTTATACTTTTTTTCAGAGAGCAAGTTCTAACTGGACCTTATGGTCCAAAAACGCCACCTGTGTTAATTGAAATTCATTGGGAAGCCATCATGCATTGGCATTTTAAATACATCACAAATCAATATAATATGATGTGAATGCAACATAAATCGATAGTCAGTCAGGAGCTCACCTGCCTTTTGGCCTAGACTGACAGTTTGCACTGAAATGTATTTGACATCCTTTGGTCAGCTATGTTCAAGAGCTCAAAACTCACTCATTCTAACACGCGCCTTTAAAACACCACTGAAATGACCAAAAACAAGATTTACATTTCCGTCTTATTTCATGTAGACTGATTTGAAAACAGGTATTGTTGAATGAGTGCAGCTGGATAGACACCCTGTAAAATTACGAAACAACACAGGCATTAGTCATGGAGAGTCAGCATGTTAAAGGTCATATACTTTTCCAGGGTAAAGGACAGGCGTAATCTGTAGCCACTGTTTCTTTAAATTTCCCCATATAACGATCATCCTGCAGCAGAACTGTTGTGTGTGCCTGAGAAGGACTGTGTTCCATGCACGCGGCACAGTATTGCAAATTCCTTAATGGTCTAAACCTTGATGACCTAAAAGCTTTTCAGTGCAGAAAACAGGTTAGCTGTTGCAAACCCTAACACAGCAGTTTTTTGAAAGAGAGAGAAAAAAACTGCAAATCAGAAGGAAACTTGCGCTGCCAAGTCCATTTATTCTGTTTTCATTAGTTAGGGGTAAAAGTGTGTGCTCCACCTGTCATTCTTTGGTGGCCTCAGCTGGAATATTTCACACTAAATTGTCTCAAACAGGCAGCAGCAACTATAGAAGGGTGGTTTATTTTTAATAACTGTCTACTGTATTCACATTTGGCTCTTTTTGTAGCTTAACTTGGCTGTATATAAACCTCATAAAGGCATTCTGGAGGTGATGTTGGACATCAACAAATGTATGTCAGTGTAATAAAGAGGAACAGAATAATACAAATTACAAAACTAGATTACTATTATTCCTTGACTTGCATAATATAAAGACTGATTATGTCACATTTTCTTTTGTTATGTTGTAACACAGCAAGATTTCTCTCTGCTGCATTGAGTCAGCACCATCATACAGACTTGCTACAGTCGTAACATTGTTGGAGGAATAGGTAATTACTTAAAATAGTTTGTTAATCAAGCACAGGTAAGATGGACTTTAAAATGATGTGAAGCAGAAACAGGTTTACTGACAAAAAAATGCAAATGTCACCAAGTTATTCACTAATCCTAACAAATCCGATGAACTGCTATATTGGTGATAATTCTTTTAAATCTTAAACACACATTATTGTTTTGTGCACACAAAGTGCATGCAAACTATTAGCGCAATGATAATGAAACAAAAGTCATTCTTCTGGGTACTTCTCTTATTTAGCTTCAAAACAACCCGGTCTGTAAATGGACAGGCTGTGATTTTAGGACGTGAATCTATTCAAAACAGTCAACACTGAAGAAGAGAAATAGAAACTGAAGCAGTGTACAATAAAGTAGCGTATAGCCCATTGAAGGCCTAAATTACTTTCTATTGGAGCCTGTTACCTTTATTTCTGATGTGATATGAATATATTATTTGTTTATTACCAAAGCAAAGCTTTGCAGAGAGTGGTGAAGGCTGCACAGAAGTCTGTTGGAGTCAGCCTCCCCAGCATCACAGACATTTACACCTCCAGATACAGGAAGAGGGCCACCTGCATCATGAAGGACCCCACTCACCCAGCACACACTTTTTGCCCCACTCACCTCAGGAAGGAGGTTAAGGAGCATTACGTGTAGAGCCACCAGACTGAGGAACAGCTTCTACCCTGAGGCTGTTAGACTCATGAACATCTAACCAGAATAATCACTGTGAAAAATCAGATCATGTTGCTGCTGATCTGTTTCATGTTGCTGCTGATCTGTTTCATGTTGCTGCTGATCTGTTTCACGTTGTTGTGTTCATTCATACTCATCCGCTCACACAGACTCATGTTCGTTCTGCTGTTCAGAGTACTGTTTTTATGCTACGGCTTAGCACATTTTTAGTTCATGTTTTTCTTAGTTCATATCTTAGATCGTATTGCTGCTTTTATTTTACATTTTAATGCTTTTGTTGGATATAACTGGTACCCTGTGTGCACAATTTCATTCCACCATATGTACCACACATGGTGTGAACGACAAATAAAGAACCTTGAATCCTTGACTTATATGTTGGACTGACTTGTTGGTGTCCACTAGATGAGGAACACCCAGCATGCAACACAATGAAGACATAAGAGTCATGTGTTTGTGCAGACATTCAGTCATCCATTCAGGCCTCCTGGCAAATCCTACAACAACACAACTGGACTTCATTTCTGATGCTTCAGCTAACAGAAAGGAAACCAAAAGCTGTGTGTTTAAATAAAGGAGCCCTCCAGCTATGTGCCAGTAATCACTTAGGGCTGTGACCATCAACATTTAAAGTTATATTAGACCAAATCTCCTCATCACGACCTTTCCTTTATGCATGAAATGCCTAATTACAGCTAAATGATGTTGTTCTTTCCACTGCTCCCACCTGCAGGTGTCACCATAGCAAGTGAAATGGTACGCAAGATTTGGCAAATGTTGCAATGGCAACGTTTTATTCCGGATGCCCTTAATGATGCAACCCAGGTCTTGTAATCCTGAGGCTGTGAGACAAGCACATGCATCAAGAAGGGTGACTCATGTAATAAATTAATAAATTATTTATTTCATGCAAGTTCACTTGCTGTGTCAGAAGGGAGCAACAAAAATAAAAAATAAAATAAAATAAAAAAATGCAGTTTGGTACTAAATGATCTATGGACCATATAGATCCGTGGCCTGTTAGGGCCTCAGATTTTATACTGTGTGGGATGTGTTGCCATGTGTGTCAGTTCAGCACGTTTTTAACACCATGTACAATAAAAATGCAACAAACCGCAGCACATTATTTAGAAATGCCTTTGCTTTGTTAATCATTTAAAAGGACATTTTTACCATCATTGTATGGTTACTCAGTACAATTACTTCCCTTTCAGTGAAACAAGCTGTAACCATTTGTTAAAGTTCCAAACATCACGTTGTTGTTTTAATGCAGTCATTTCCCTCAGAAGAGAAGGGAGTTGGTTTCCTGTTACATGCGGCTTTGCACGCCACCACTCTCAGGGGGAATGCAGCAGATATACCTGCATGCGTGAGAACACAGAGTAGTACTACTATCGCTAATACTCGCAAGGCACGCATGTGTCTGTCTGACAGGAGGAGGGGTGAGCACAGCCAAAGTAAACAGAGAGGACTTTGCTCAAGTGGGCTGATAGAACATGGAACACAATGACTTGCAAGTTATTATTTTACTACTTAATGGGAAATAATATTGTAAAACATGCATATATTAACATATGTTAGACATTGTTTCTTTGTGTTGAGTGCAAGCACGTTATGTACTTTAATAATTAGCTGGAGACACCCACTGAATGTTGAGACTCCCCCCACAAAGCGTTAGGATCTCCACAGTCTTCCTGAAGTTACATAACTGCTTGACTCAAATTGCACCCAGCACTTCCTGTGAAATTTCCTCACACACACACACTCGTGCTCTCACTCTCACACACATAAAGCTACCTCCTCACAAAAGGCACCAGCAGTTCTCACAAAAAAGCCAGCTTGCAGCGCTGAGAGGAGGCAATGAACAACAGGGTGCGGTTTTCCACAGCGGGACTGCTGGTTTGGCTCTGCTGCCTCAGTTTGGAGTCCGTTCATGGGGGGAAGGTGGTGGTTCTGCCCGTGGATGGAAGCCACTGGCTGAGCATGAAGATACTGGTGAAGGAGCTCGCTCGCAGGGGTCACGAGGCCACACTTCTGGTGCCCGAAAGCAACATACTGATCAAAGGCTCAGAAAGCTTCAAGACGGAGGTCTACAAGGTGCCATTTACCCAAGCTGAACTGGATTCAACTCTCAACACTTTCAAGGAAGGAGTTTTTGAAAAGCAGCCAGGACTTAAGGATTTGTTCGCCAATGTCGATCGTTTGTTAAGCTTCACTTCTCTTCAGGTGGCAGCTTGTGAGGCTTTACTGGACAATGAGCCTTTAATGAACAAGTTAAAGGGAGAAGGGTTTGACATCTTGCTTACAGACCCCTTCCTTCCCTGTGGCTCTGTCCTGGCTAAGATACTATCCATCCCAGCTGTTTACTTTTTACGAGGGCTCCCATGTGGGTTGGATCTCAAGGCTAACCAGTGTCCCACTCCACCTTCCTATGTTCCTGTGTCGTTTTCTGGTAATAATGACCGCATGGACTTCCCGCAGAGAGTGAAAAACATGATGATGTCCTTTGTTGAATCCTACCTGTGCAGTGTTATGTATCAACACTTTGATGGTCTGACAGGCAGGCTTTTCAACCTGACTTATACAGAGCTTGCAAGTCAGGGAGCTATCTGGCTTCTAAGATATGACTTTACTTTTGAATGGCCCAAACCTCTCATGCCAAACATGGTTTTGATTGGAGGGATCAACTGTGCAAAGAAAGCTCCTCTACCTGCGGTGAGTATAATGACCCATCCTTACCAGTGCAAATAAGCATCCCATATGGAGATGTTTGAGGCAAATCTATTGTATCTTAACTTTGAGTTCAAACAAGTTCAAGGAAGACTTTTTATGCTATAAAACTTTACTTACGACCAGACAAAAAGGGTTTTTTACACAGAAATATACTGTATAAATCTCGCTTCAATAGCCTTTTTGTACATGTGCTAAAACTCACCTTTAGACAAAAATGGAAAAATGAAAGTGTTATTAGAAGCATTCTAGAGATTGTTTTCTCTGTTTATTCAAGATGCATGTCATGATATGGTAGAACTTGTTCGACCGCTGTTGCGGTTGATTCTGTAAGAGCAATCTGATCCAGGTTTTTGAACCGCGATCAGTATTCTAGGAAAATACACGAGAGGTTCCAGTTATGTCAACAGAGATCAGACACTATGCAAAAACAATGGCGTTGTTGATAGAAAAGCACAGACAATTATGTTCCCAGGATTAAACAGTTGTCTGTTAGTTTAATTCATTCTTTGAGGTTTTATGGGGAAACGGGAACATTATGTACCGTAATGATGCAATGGCTTATTTTCAGCCTAAAGACTGAGAATTTGTTTGCTTTATCAATGTAATCTTTATTTCTCCTCTAACATCTTTGCAGGATTTGAAGGAGTTTGTGGATGGCTCAGGAGATGATGGCTTTATTGTCTTTACGCTGGGATCAATGGTGTCCAACATGCCCATGGAGAAGGCGAAACATTTCTTAGACGCCTTTGGACAAATACCCCAACGGGTAAACATTATAACTGAATCATTTGACTTCTCTGCATACTGATACTTTGATTAGCTACTCAACAAAACAGCCATTATCACACTAACAACTCTGCACATCCAGTACGCTAAAGACTGAATCAGATTGAACCACTGGACTTTGTGCTCTGCTTTGCTGTATGCATACCAGACTTTTGATTCTTTGCATAAGCAGCTAATATGTGGTGAAAACTGTGGAATGATTTGTCTTCCAGGTTGTGTGGAGATACACAGGCGCACTACCTGACAATATCCCCAAGAACATCAGAGTTATGAAATGGTTACCTCAGAATGACCTCCTTGGTGTGTTTGATATAACCAAAAAAAACTAAATCTTGTGCCATTTATTCTTTTGACAAAATCACCTAGACATATTTTCTAATAACTTGGGTCTTTATGTGTGACTTTCTTTGTTCGCCCCAGCCCATCCCAAAGCTAAACTCTTCATGACTCATGGTGGCACCCATGGTATATATGAAGGTATCTGCAATGGGGTGCCCATGTTGATGTTTCCACTTTTTGGAGACCAGGGAGACAATGTTCATCGGATGGTGGCCCGTGGCGTTGCAGAGACGCTAAGTATCTATGACATAACAAGTGAAACTCTGGTGGCTGCCCTGAAAAGAATCATCCAAGACAAAAGGTACGCCAACTAGACACTACATTAATGACGACTGATGAGAAGTAGTACAGATGTTTGTACTTTGTTCCATACTCATTTGGAAGGTATGATTGTAGGCAATTTGACTAGTCCGTGTCTTACCTTCAGCGTACATTGATTAGCTTTGTCCCTGCTAACAAATAAAGATGATTACAGACGTGCAAGCTAATAATCTACTTTAAAACTGAGTAGTTATTAAAATTTAACCATCTAAAAAATAAATAATAAACATAAATACATTAAATTTATACTTTTTTATTTTAATTTAGCATGAGAGGTTCTGAATTTTGGTCGCAAGCATAAAGTTGCAAATTGGTGTGAAACTGACAGGGATTAGATTTAAAACCACAGCTGTATCAGGTTTCGGCTTCCAATACCATACAAAATCTGCCTGATCTCTCCGTCAGCAACTTACATGCTCTTCATATTTTCTCTCATTACAAACGTCTCATCACTAAACACAGAACCTGTGCATTTTTGATCTAATATCCTCAATTGCTTCAGACTTCTTGAAAACGTCCAGTTACATTTAAAGAAAATCATGGATGAGACACGTTTTAGCTTTTCCATGTGGTTCACAAAAAACAAACAAACAAACAAAAAAAAAACAGTCTGAGCAGATTATGTGTAACGAGTGCACAAAGATGCACAGCAATGCAGCAATGTAAAAAAAAATATATCAACAAAATAAATAACTTATTGATGCAAAAATGACATTGTGTAAAAATACTTAAAACAAAAAAAGGAGTTCAAACAGCAACTATTTTTTCTTTTGGGATGTGAGTCATTTTAGACGATCTGTTTTAAGCAGCATGGCTCCTGTCTGTCCAAACTAAAAGCATGCTGTGGTCTACTGTAGTTAAAACTGTCTAATCATAAGGAATTCACACAAACCCACCCATGCATGTTTTTTAGTTATAAGTAAAATCCTGAGGATGTAAAATCAACTACAGTACAGTACAGTATATGTATTTGAAATACATTGGTTTCTGTACAACACTATGTAATATAATACCGATTAAACCCCCAACAGGCCTGTGTGGACAAGCCCAGTATCTTCTCATGTCCTGTGTTTCCATTCTTATGCCAATTTTCAGCATTTTCTAGAAGTATCCATTTATGTTTACATCACTAAACCATTTCTATATAATTTGTGTTCTTGTGGCATTTAGTGTCTAAAAGCACCACAAATTACAGACACAAAGTTTAAACAGCATCACTTAAAATAAAATCTGTGATTCAAGGCCAATAATCAAAGTTTGTTTTCTCCTCAGTTACCAGGAACGGATGACCGAGCTGTCCCAGATCCACCTGGACCGCCCCGTTCAGCCTCTGGACCTGGCTGTTTTCTGGTCCGAGTTTGTAATGAGACACAAGGGAGCACCGCACCTGAGGGTGGCTGCACATGACTTGAACTGGATTCAGTATCACAGCCTGGACGTCGTTGGCTTTTTACTTGCAATTGTTGTCGTCGTTTTGTGGGTGGCGCTGAAATCCTGC
This sequence comes from Hypsolebias antenori, assembly GCA_031762315.1. Classification (NCBI taxonomy): domain Eukaryota; kingdom Metazoa; phylum Chordata; class Actinopteri; order Cyprinodontiformes; family Rivulidae; genus Hypsolebias; species Hypsolebias antenori. The sequence continues at coordinate 12,678,857 of JARVGS010000321.1, read as the reverse complement.
TTGTTTTGCACTCGCAAATGTTGCGGGAAGAGAGTTACGAAGAAAAAATCTGAATAGTGTTCAAACCCCACTGTGAAGTCTGGTGTACTGTAAACATGTTTACTGTGTGTACAAATGTTTGTATTTCAGCCATGTCTTCTTTTGGTCATAACAGACATAAAAACAGATGATTGTTTAAAACAATTTTATTAAAAAACAAACAAACAAACAAACAAACAAACTACACCAATGAAAATCATCCATCCTTATATTTTTTTATAGCTAGAGCACCGCCTGGAAAAAATCATAGCACCCCCAACAAAATATCAGATTATTTGCTTTATCATCTAAGTTAATATATATATTTTTTTATATGTGGTTGTTGTGATATTTTCCTCACAAAACATAACTACAGTAATTAAAAAAAAAGATTATATTGAGTTAAAAATAATAATAATAATCTGATCTCACATTATGAAATGAGCCTCTGACCCGGAAGTGAAAATTCAAGTTACTGAAAGTTCGGTAAACATTTGAAAAGTACACAAAATACAAAAATGGACCATTTTCTATTACCCAAATTGCCTAGAATGGAATCAGGAAGGAGGATTTTTGGATGCAGACTGCAACCAACAAATAAACAACAGTTTGGAAGAAGGATCATGTCTACTGCCATCCTTCCAGACACTATGGAGAATGCTGCTAACACTAGTGCTGGACAGCTGGAGCCAGCACGTTCATCCACCTTTAGGCAGTTCCCAGTGAGTCCTCTTCATGGTGTATCCTGGTGTGATCCACCAGCAGAACCATAGAAAGATGAGTGATGCCCTAAACACTGACCTGGCAAGAAACTGGTGACATGATGCATCTGGTTATGATGAACTTATTAAATCATTTCCTGGTTTGCAGTGATAATAAATTACTTTATCTGATCACGTTAAATAACGACTTTCAACCAAAATCCAAAGTAAACTATTTATTAAAATAGTCAAACTTTGTCTAAATTCATGTGTGTATAAAACTGAAATAATTCCTGCTCAAAGAGTCAGTTTTGCTTTAGATCAGATTATTAAGCCTTGATTGATTCATTATTATGATTATTTTTATTATTGTTGTTGATTTTTAGTTTGATTATTTTTGTAATAAAACTTCAAAGATAACTTTGGTTTCTTCATTCAGATGACCATTCATTTGTTCTGATATAGAACTCCTTGTAATTAACAGACTCAGTGACTTCAGTGACTGATTCTGATCATTAAAGGGTGAATATTTTAATTAAGTTGTTGGTCAGTAAACTGACCAGCTGGTCTCCCACTTTAACAAATGAAAAATAAATAAAACAAATATACTGTAGTGGAAATGAGATGGAAACGGTGTCACCCTTCTTCCTCCATCTCACCCTTCGTTATTGCTGTAAGCTTCTACCTTGAGGTTGTCAGACACATGAACCCCTAGTCAGGATTATCACTGTGAAAATTACTGTGAAAAAAAAAAATCACTGTGAAAGAATCACTGTGATGCCACTTAGTTATTGATATGTGCTGCTGACTATCCATGCTGCTGATCTCATGCTGCTGATTTATTTCATGTTGCTGTGTTCAGTCCTCCTCCTCATCACACAGACTCATGTTCGTACTGTTGTTTGGCACATTGTTTTGTACTAGTAGTGCTTAGTGTATTCTTAGTTTAGTGGATTTCTTAGTTCATATCTTAGATATTATTACTATTTTTCTTTACAATGTGTATTTTTGTTGGATGCAACTGGGACCCAGTGCACAGGGTTTTGTTCCACCTCATGTACCAGATGTGATGTGAATGACAGTAAAGACACCTTGAGCCTGAGAACTGAAAGAACAAATGATCCTTCATGGCACCCTCAGTAAAATGCTTCTGCGACTGCGATAAACCAGTTTCCTCGTGTCTTTACTAAAATCCATTTCTTTCTTCCCTGGATCAAGATAGTGATTTGGAAATAAGGCAAACCCTTTTGCTTCCTGCTTATGAATAAAGTTTAGTAAAGCTTAAGTGTTGCGGATATAGGCACCAATAGACTTTCTAAGGAGAAAAGACAATTGAAAATGTTTACAATGACAAAGAATACAATTTAAAAAAAGAAAATGCCTCTTTATTTCCAAAATGAGCCTTTTATCTTGCAGATCATCTGCAAACGGTATAACAACTTGGTTTATTAAGCTAAAGTTTAACCCATGAGTTAAAATAACCCACGTGCACTCAGTTTTCAAACTGAGGTGTTGTGGTTAATTTTGACCCAAAGGTAGCTAGAGGCTTATAGGGTTAGTTAGTCACGTTAAGCAGTTGATGTGGGGTTGTTTCCTGTGTGCACTTCTTTAAGCTGAAGCATTAAATCCAACAGATGCAAAGAGAAAACCACAGAACACTGCTGCTGCATCTATGGCTGCCAATCATAGAGAAAACTTGTAAAGGAAAACCTCTTTCTGTCTGCAAAATTGTTTGTGGATTATGTTTGACACAAGTTTACAAAGACTCAAGTTAGAGGCTGAAATAAAGGCTTATTTCTCTAACGTCTCTCCTTTAATTCTAAGTGGCTAACAAAGCCTGGACCTATGAGATGACACCTCTCCCCAGGCCCGACCTACTTTTGAGCCTGTTTCTATCAGAATGCTTTGTGGTTGATGATGTAGGTTTCAGAAGTGGTATGGTACCACATTCTGGGTCCAGCCTGTTGTGAAGCTATTGTCTTGTTTTTGCAATATTTCCTTGACAATGGGTAGTTGTAATGGGGTCTGTGGCAGCCATGTCAGGCAGCACCTGCTTAGGGACTCACCGTTTGGACAAAGGGCAGCTCTGAGCTAATGTTAAAGGTCATGTTAAAAACATACATATTTGTTCAGCAAATATGTTTTTGGACTGTGACAGGGAACCATTGTACCCAGAAAACACACACACGTGCACAAAAGGAACAAGTACTACGAGTCCACCTTAATGGCAACAGTTGCTCATCTGTACTACTGCGGGGAATAGTTCAACAGAAACATTAGAAGAGTGATAAGTTTGACACTTGCCTTTTTACAATCTGTGATATGCCCAGCCAGCTGCTTCTTTATCTGCGTTTTGAAAATGTCTTTCCCACCTTGAGGTCATGTTGGTAGGAACTGGTTTGTTATACTTCTAGTGAACAGAGGATGTCTTCCTATTTTTCCGGAAGTGTAAATTAAGACTATGCATTATAAAAAAAAAAAAAAAAACACAGGTGGTCAACATTGCTAGAATCAAAATAATTTCCTTTCTGCGTCATGGTATTTTGTTTTACTAATCAAAATTTAACAATAAATCAATTAATACATAATGCTGCTGAGGGGTGCTCAGAGTTTGTTGCATACACTAGCGGTCGGCGCTCACACATTAAAATAAATAAATAAATGATCAATTAACCCAATCAACATGTTGTCAAACTGTGTGAGAGAGGAAGCTGGAGCAACTTTTCTGAAGTCCAGGTTCAAATCGAGTTTATCATCATTCGCATCACATGTGGTACAAGAGGTGGAACAAAATCATGTACTGGTACTCAGAGTCCTGGTTGCACCCAACAATAGCAAAAATGTAAAGTGTAAAAAGAAACAGTATATAAGGATCTAAGATATACAGTAGGATAAATGCTAACAAATGCAAAATGGTATGCTAAAATATCTAAAATATACATACAACACAAATAATGTAAAACAATATGGTGTAACAACCGCAGCCCTGACATACCCCTGTCAAAATTTTAACCTAATTCCTCCTAGCAGTTAATTATTTTAACAACTGTGCCAATGTGAGTCTGTTGAGTTGGTACAATTTTATACAGATAATAAATCATATCAATTAAAATGTATCCAATCTCACTATACCTATACGAACAGTTTGGCTTTTAATGGAACATTTGCAATAATTTCTATATTCAAACATCAAATGGAGTTCCAGCATACCCTGATATTGAAAATACCACTTAGCAGATTATTTTATGAGTATGTGATGAAGGTGAAAGCAGTATAATGCTGATATTATGTAGTACAGATTACTGCGACAATAACTTTCAATTTCAATTAATGCAGCACAGAGTGCAGCATGACCTATCCTGCAGCGCCACCTAGTGGGTAACTACTGAAAACACATCGAGTGTCACTATCAGCTAATTTTGTTGTCAGTATATTTAATAAATCTAAAGTTTTGATAGTTGCAGTACGAATAAGCTCATGTCAAGGTTTAATTAAGATTGTCCTTTGTGAATAATAGTGGTTAAAAGCAATAATAATGATTTTTTTTAAATGGGTTAAAGACAAACTATCTTACATTAAAAATATCACTTTGGCTTGCTTTTTTTTAAACATGAATCACAATTTGATATAAAATTCTCTCAATACCCCTCCCCCCATTAAAAATATATAAATACTGTACAATAAAACAATCACATGATTGATGTTTCAATAAGCACATATAGGACAATACATCCGTTTGACAGTTTCTTGACAGATCAGACAAACGGCTCATTTCTCAGTAGTGTCTCATGCAGCAGTTAGGAAGGTGTGAATACATCCTCTTTGTGCATCATGTTTCTCACCTGCCCACAAAGTTTTGGTGAGTGCTGAGATGCAGACTTTATAAAAGGTGTTGGTGGAGGGGTTTGAAACCCACACTGTTACAGCTTTTTTTCCTTTGTGCAGGCATGAAACAAACAAGCTGCTTCATATATGCCCTTCTGCTGGTCACCATTACTGGTAAGATCAGATTTTATTTTTAAATGCAGATGCATTAATTGTCATTGTTTTTATCAGTTTAATATTTTGTCTCATGAAAGGGGCCACTAAGAGTGGCATAGTGGGCGGTAAAGTTGCAGAGAAGCACTCAAGACCCTACATGGCGTCGATCCAGGTTGACGGGCAACATTTGTGTGGTGGGATTCTTATTCGCAAAGATTTCGTTCTCACTGCAGCACACTGCAAAGAGTGAGTTTGTTAACTCCAAATTCCACTTTTTAAAATTCATTCAAGGTTACAATTTAAAATCGACAAATAGACCAAAAAAAAAAAAAAAAGAGCTTCTTTGTTTAATTAACATTTCACAGCTTTTCCATTTGACAGATTTGTATGACATGAGACACATTAAGGTTAAAAAGGAAGTGACATTATGAATTTACAAGTGCAAAAATTGGTGTTTATAATTAGTCCTTGTTTTTCAGCTGTTATCGTGATATGACAGTGGTGCTCGGAGCACATGACGTCACCCAGAAGGAGAAAAGTCAGCAAAAGATCAACGTGAAAAAATACCACGTGCATCCAAAATTCAGTGGAGGATTTGACTATGATATTATGTTACTTGAGGTAAACTAATACTATAAAAATGCATTGCTTTACAAACGTTCACATAGACTGTAAGTAAAAAAAAAAAAAAAAAAAAAAAAAATAATGACACATTAAAGTCCTATTAACATTAAAGCTGGAAAAAAAGGCCAAACTGAATAAGTATGTGAAACTGCTTGGACTGGTGGAGAAAGATGAAAAAATCCCTGCAAACGTTAACTGTGCTGTTGCTGGATGGGGCAACACTGGACCTACAGAGCCTTCTTCAAATCTTCTCAAAGAGGCCACAGAGAAGATACAATCTATCTCCGAGTGCAAAAGCATTTGGAAAGAACATTTCACTTCCCAGCATATGATTTGCACTATGTTCAACAAAAAGGAAGGAGGAGTGTGTCAGGTAATTAAAGAGGTGTGAATTTATATATACCGTATATATATATATATATATATATATAACATATAAAATAATACACAAGTTCTCTTGTTTTTTTTCCTCTTTAGGGGGATTCTGGTGGACCACTTATTTGCAACACCAAGCTTCAAGGCATAACTGCCTACACAGCTGAAAAGGCATGTGATGATCCAAAATATCCCCATGTCTTCACTAAAGTTCATTTCTTTCTTCCCTGGATCAAGACAGTGATGAGGAAATAAGACAATACTTCATTGTCCTGATTATGTAAAAAAAAAAAAAAAAAAAAAAAAAAAGATCAAATTCAAGTGTTGAATCTAGTTTTAGTGTGAGCAAAAAATGCTTTGCATGTGGCAGGGACAATGTTTATATTTGCAAATTCTACAATAAAAGATGTTGCTTATATGTGTGCCTCTTTGTAAATTATTTGCAGAGCATTGAGCAACTATTTCCAGAGTTTGTTTTAAAAGTTTAAATTTAAGCCAGTCACATTACGCTGTGAATGTTTTGTTTTCTGAAGATCTGACAGACACGCACCTGGATTTTAATTCAAAACCTTCCTGCAACAGTGCTAACCACCACCCTGCTCCCCAGCACATTAAACCCACGCACTGTGGAGGATGGAATGTGACAAAATGAAATAAATACAAACAGATCAATTAAATGTAAAATTCAGTTATTAAATGCATCATTAAATAATGAAATGTACCTTTTAAATTATTTCATGATTTATGTAATTTTGTCACCTTCCGTTCTCCTGTGACACCATGAAAATATGTCAGTTTCACTCGTCAAACTCAGTGGGCGGGACTAGGGCGGCTCGTGAACAGACCCTGACACCTGATTGGCTGCTCCTCACAGCAAGCAAAGACAAATCGACTGCAGATAATCGAATGATCCACGGGCAAGAAAATATATTCCTAAACTTTAGGAAGCGGTAATTGTGTTTATGTGTATTTGGACCCCGGCCTGTGGAAGGTAAGAAATATGATATCAACTTGAACAATTTAGATTCAGAATATAAAATTTACCACAAACTCTGGGGGGGGGGGGGGGGGTCTTTATCCCTAGCTTGGCTTAAAAAAATATCTAACCAGTTCATGAGACAGCAAGTTAAGGTCCTGTATGTAGGGAGCTGCCATGTTTGAACTGACAGACTGAAGCAATGGATTTCACAAGATCAGCGTTAGCCCCGCCCTAGTCCCGCCCACTGAGTTTGACGAGCGAGGCTGACCGTTATTGTAATTTCATGGTGACACACAGGTGGAATTTGACAAATAAATAATGGAATAAATCATTTAATTGTGTATTTAATAATATAATTGTGCATTTAATGATGGATTTAATATTTAAATGATACATTTCAATATTATGTATTTATTTCATTTTGTCACATTCCATCCTCCATAGACCACACCTTTGACTATTCTTTTATTCAATCAGAGAAGTTGAAGAGACAAAACCATCCACACTGAACCTGTAAACTGCTAACTACACAAATTATTTTCTCTTCTACACTGACCTTTTTTTTTTTTTACAGATACTGATGCACTGGTAAGTTTCTTTTGACTGCTCCCTTCTTCAGGGGTCATCACAGTGAAGGAACTCGCATGAAAGATTTGGCCTTTTTTTTTTTTTTATTTTTTTTTTTTTACACGGGTTGCCCTTCCTGACTCAACCTGGGCTTGAACCCACAACCTCAAGATTACAAGACCACAGCAGTCTATGGATACTAATGTGCAAGCTCCAAACCAGTATTTTGTAAAGCATTGTGGTCTAGATAGGATTGATGCCAACATTCAGTTATTGTCGTTTGTGCATATTTGTTAATATCACTGACTATGGCCTCATCTGACAAACTACTTATGAGAAATGATTCTTAAGTTTGATGATTCATCTTAGTGTTTGCTTTTATCTATGGTTGGCATTCTGCCAATATGTTCTATGGTAGCTATCAAGCTGCTATGAATGTACTGGGGCACAGTGTGCCAGAGTTTACACACACACACATTGCTATCTGTCAAAAGGTCAGTTATCAATCAATGCTACCAATGTATGTGATAGTTTTTGTTCTGTTTGACTTGGAAAATGAAAATGAAATTACATTTTAGACAGGAAAAAGGCGTTTGTTTGAAGTGAGTTGTGAAGTTCTTTGTGCACATTGTGGTTAAAAAGGCCTAACACCTTCTACCTTGTAAAAAGCAACTAGCTAACAAACGACAAAAAGAAAGAAAAATAAAACACTACAAATAAGAATAATAAAGTGTATTACCTCATTATGAGTTTGTAGAATTTCACAGAACAGGACCTAAATTTCTGATTTGCTATGAGGTTAAGTTATTTTCCCACATTTCAAAGCTACAATAATTGTAAATTAGATGTGTCTCGATACAAGGTAATAAGTCAGTTTCTTGATAAACCTGGAAAATTAACAGTATGGAATTAAACAAGCAGCAGTCAGTCAGGTGTGAATCCATCTTGTTTGTGTGAACATGTTTGACACCTGCCCACAAAGTTTCTGTATGAGAGCGTTTGGAGGTCGACTATAAGGGTCAGAAACCCAGAATGTTCAGCTTTCCCCTCCGTGCAGCCATGATACACACACGCCACATGGTTTTCATCCTTCTGTTCGTCACCATCACTGGTAAGATGAGGTTATTATTATTATTATTAAAGGCAACTATTTGTCATGCTTTAATGTTTTATTGATTTTTGTTTCATTAAAGGGGCTACAGAAAGCGGCATAGTAAGGGGTCAGGTTGCAAAGCCCCACTCCAGACCCTACATGGCATCACTCCAGTTTGAAGGACACCATGCATGTGGTGGAGTACTGATTCAAAAGGACTTTGTTCTAACTGTAGCCCACTGCAAATAGTAAGTGTGTAGCAACGTTTTCCCACATTAACTATTTTTTTTATTAATAGTAATGCTTTATGTGGGAACTTTTTTTTAAACTGTAGGCAGTTCAAGGTTTCTTTTTCATGATTGCCATTTTTTTTTTTTTTAGTCTTGAACCCATTCTGTGTGGTCTGTGGGAGATTTGCATTATGATTTTACATCGTGATAACAATAATAATTACATTTTAAAAAAAGAATGAATTTCCAGTCTAGTTTTAAATATGGTGTTTTCTTAATACTGTATATTCTCTAAGGTTTTTAATAAAACACTAAATGTTGTTTTTTTCAGCCTTGATGCAGGTGAGATGACAGTGGTTCTTGGAGCGCATGACATAACCAAGAAGGAAAAAACTCAGCAGTTGTTCCAAGTGGCAAAATACTTTCAGCACCCCAATTTCACTGGAGGATTTGACTACGACATAATGCTACTTAAGGTAAACTAAAATTGTGGGGGACAATGTAAAAACAGGTTCTTAAAAGAAAAAAAACAAAACAAAAAAAAACTGATTTTATGTTTTGTTTCATCAGTCAAAATGAATTTGTTTAAATCT
>JARVGS010000321.1:12618560-12628592 GCA_031762315.1 Hypsolebias antenori | reverse complement strand
TCAGGAGCAGAGCCAGTAAAAGTAGATGTTAAACAACCCATTAAAATACACCAGAATGCAGGAAATGACATCTATTTAATTCATATTTTTCTGGGGGAAGACCCCCCACTGGCAACCTAGCTGGGGGGTGGGGGGGTGTTGGGGTTGCTCGCACAGGGCGCCAAATAGGCTAGGACCGCCCCTGATTATAAGGCGCAACAGATTATAAGGTGCATTAAGCAAAACAAAACAGTCAGATAAGACAAATTTTATTCAACTTATTCACAATAACAAGATAAAATCAGTTTGAGGTCATGAGCACAACCAGAAATGATACATAAGGTGCACCTGATTATGATTTTTGAGATAATTAAATGATTTAAAGAAAAACAAAATGAAATCAAGATGACAAAATGACTACAATATCTAAACAAGGACATTTAAAAGACAAAAACAACTGGTTGCTAGCAAACAGAATGTGTACAAAGAAACTGAAAATAGCTAATAAGTGAAAGGTTACAATTTTTGGAGCCACCCAATAAATACATACATAAATAAATAAATCCAAAACAGAGGTAGTGATGACAAAAAAAAAGAGTAAAAAAGAATAAAATAAAATAAATAAACAAATAAATGAATAAATAAATAAAAACAGTAAAAACAATATGAGAAATTCCAGATGACTATTAAATAAAGGAAAAACATCAACAAACAGATATAAACCAAATAAATAAAAATAGCACATGGAACATGTGACAAGGCAAAACATTATTTAGGTTTACAAAATGATCATACTGAAAAACAACAGAAAAAAATGCTAATATATTTAAAGTATGACATAATTAATATAAGATAAGATATAACTTTATTGATCCCGCAGGAAATTAGTTAAACAAAACACATAATATACACTGTTGGAGATAAATATCAAACATAAATTATGTCTGTGTGGTTTATTTTAATAACTTATTTAATCTTCTAGAGGACATGTGGCTCATCACACAGTAGGGACCTTGTAAAAAGGACTAGTACTTACTATCTCAAGAGAACAGATATTTTTGTTATGCCACATTACAGGACTAGTTTAAAGAGTAGGTCTACTTTAGTACAGGGGATACAACTGTGGAATGGTTTAGAACCTGATATTAAAATTGCAAAGTCAATGTATATATTTAAGAAGATGATTAAATCTAAATTTCTGAACAAATATTCATAAATTGATATAAATGTATATTACTATATATGGTGTTGTGTGAGAAGTCATTTATTATTCTATATACAGTACTTTTTTTTATATGTGATTGCTGTTTGAATTGATTGTTTGAATAAAATATAAATTGAAGAAGGGGCAGACATGATATTTTTTCTTCTTCTGCCTCCTTTCATTTCATGTATTGATTTATTTTAAAATGTGATTTGTAAATAATTTTCTTGTTTTTATATTTTTTTAAATGAATAAATTTAATAAAATAAGTAAAATGAAAAAAATTAAAATGTACATAATCAACATATTTCTTTTCATCAGAATTTCCTTCATATAATTTCATAAAATCAGGTGCCATTATAAAAACAAAACTTGTAAATTAAACAGAGACTACAAATCTGTTGTATGAATTTGAATTTTGCATGCAGCCTGTACTGCGACATGGCGTGTTCAGAATCATCCTGTCGAATGTGAAACCACACTGTTCAGTGATGAATGTTACAGTTTACGCTGCAGTGACGCCAGCTCCACCGAACCTTGTTTGCAGTAGAGCTTTACATGGCGAGTCATGGTGAGTCAAAGCTGACAGGTGGATAAAGGGCAAGAACCTCCTTATGCAAACATGAGTGCACAGCATATGGAAGGTTGAATCAACATGGAAGCAATCCCAAAACATCCTGTTCAAGGACAAAGAGATATTACTGTTGCACAGAGCAAAAAAATAATAGATAAATAAACAAATAAAAGTCGTGTTTTTATTATTATTTTATTTTTTTTTTTTTTTTTTTTGCATTCGACAGTTATTGCATTACTTTTTTAAATTTCCTGTTGATGTTGATACTGTATTTAATAAAATGTTCATCTATCCTACAATTTTCTGCTGCTTATCTGTGGTCAGGCTGTTAAGGCAAACCCACACACCTCTACACCTGTGGCACTCTCCAGCTCATCCCTGGGAATCTCAAGGTGTTCCCAGACCAGAGGTGATACATGATCCTCCAACAAATTAAGGGTCTGCCTTGGGGTCGCCACCCATTGTGCCTGGAAAACATCCTTCAGATGACAGAACTCCTCACATTTTCTCAGTGAAGCCAATGTCAGCTGCTTGTGTTTATGACATCATTCTTTTGGTAATGATTCATACCTCATGACAATAAATGAGGGATGCAAGACACACAAGATCAAGACACCAAAGTCCACGCGCAATAATCCAGGTAGAAAATCCAAAAAAGTTCAGTCAGGTCATCTTTTTTTTTTTTGGAGATGTTTGGTCCTTCATCCAAAGGACTTCATCAATCCCATGAGCCACAAACAAACAGAGTCCCACAAGCAGCACACCCACACAGTGGACCAACCAGTTTGCTGGTGATAAGATGGCTTCTGGGGCCCACCTTCTCCACCATTAACTCCTCTGAGGCAGCCACAGCCAAAGTGGTTCAAATTATCAAAGTCCTTCGGATGAAGGATGAAACATCGCAACAAAAAATGAAACCGTCCAGATGACCGGACTGAAGTTTGTTAGATTTTTTTTTTAACCTGGATTTTTGCACATGAACTTTGATGTTTTGAACCAGTTCGGTTGTGGCTGCCTCACTGGAGTCGATGGGGGAGAGAGCGAGCCCTGGAAGCCATCCTATCACCAGCAAATTGTTTGGTCCACTTTGTGTGTGTGCTGCTTGTGTGGTTTAGTTTATTTGTGGCTCTTCAGATTGATGAAGTTTGTTGGGTGAAGGACAAAACCTCTCAAATAACATAAAAAAAAAAAAAAAAAAAAAAACTCCCAAATGACTTAATTGAATTTTGTCAGATCATCGAGATTTGCCTTTTGGCTAAACTCTTTTTTTTTTTCACCATGACAGACCAGACCAACACCCTTGTTACTGAGGATGAGACCCAGCTCTCTTGAGCAATCGCATCCTGCTAACCCTTTGTGAACAAGATTCCCAGCTGGTCGAAGCAGATGACCACTTGTTCTGAGCCTTGTTCTGCTAAAGGGTTCTTCCTCATGCGGGAGTTTTTCATTTCCACTGTTGCCTTCATGCTTGTTCAGGATGAGATTCTGTGATGGAGTTAAATTCAAAGCAGTCTGCCCCTCAGATAAAGTCTTAAATTATTATTTTTATATATGAAATTTTCTGTTCAGTGCCCTGAGATGACTTCTGTTGTGACTTGGCGCTATGTGAATAAACTGAACTGAAATTGAATTGGAGATTCAGTGACGTCTTCCACTTGAGGCAAAGAATCGCTGCTGACCCCAAGGGAGATTCAGTCTCTACCGTTTTCCTGTTGATGGCCAAAGATTTAAGGGAGCTCTCATCCCAGCTGCAAACCACCACAGTGCACATTTAAGGCCATGGTTCAGTGTTGTTAATAGAACCACAAAAAAACAACAAAAAATAAAGATCTTGATGTTCCCAAACCTGATACCTCTTCGTGGGAGTGCTTGCAGAGCCTGTCTAGGTGCACCACAAACAGGATTATAGACAAGAGACAGCTTTAGCAGAGTCCAACACACACTGGGGTAAATCTCCACTTTGCTGAGAATGCAAACAGAACTCCCTTTGGTTGAACAGGCACCAGATGACCCCCACAAAATGTCTCAAGGAGCACAAGACCAGATGCAGTACTTGAGAATGTGCTTTAGTTTGGCTTTGGCACCAGCAAACCCGCTGGAAATGAAGGATACAGGTTAACACATCCATAATTGAAAACCTCAGTCTGTGATCAAAATGTAAACCAAAGGTCAGATCTGCCTACCATCAAAAATTTAAAGCAAAGGTGGAAAACACTCTGAGCACCAGAAAATACAGACAAATCTCAAATGATTATTTTTCATCAGTCTGCACATTAATTCATACTTTCAGGGAATCTCATAAAAGACAAATGCTGCAGTAATATTAATGCTTCCCCCCATTTATTTGCTCCCAGAAGAGACTTATTAGGCCTTAAATTCATACTCCAAATGAAGAATTGAGGCAGTGAAATGCTCATAACCTCTCTAGTAAACAAAACTCTGCAGAAAATGAACTTTAAACAAAACAAAATCAAGATTGATTTGAAACTAAATGGTAAGTTTGGACCTTTGATTTCTGAAGAGCTCATAATGACAATGCATACATGCTGATGTGTAACAGCTCAACACTATTTTTTTTTTGTGTGTGTGTGTGAATGTTTATGAAGCATTCACACAATTGTGATCCATTTTTCTTCCGTACATTTTTCTCGTTCCAAAGTTTTTGTGCTATTTCAGCAAGTAATTTATCAAAATGTTCAGCTCTTTCAGGATAATCCAGCTATGACTTTTGGGACTGGCACAACTTTAGCTTTTTGAAATATTTAGTCTTTTCTGCCATGTTTTTCTCTAACAAAAAAAAAAAAAACGAACTGAACTCCATATTTTTTTTAAAATCTGTTTACAACATTTTACTGCTCTTTTCACAGTTTGTTCTGAATCAGCTTCTTTCGTCTTACTTGTACAAATTAAAAAATAAAATAAAAGCTACTTTCAGCTATTTTCAGCTGTTCTGTGATCCTTTTAAATTATTTCTACAAACTACATTTTTGTGCTATTTCTTATGTCTTTCTGCTAATTTAAGCTTGCTAAGATCCTTTCAGTTTATTTATGCAAGTTTCAGCTTTTCTGCTATTTCAGCTACTTTTTAGCAGTTTTTTTTTTTTTTAAATTATGATTTTGGCTTTTTTGGGGCTAATTCCACATTTTTTTTTTGCACTCATTTAAATTTTTTTCAGCCTTATTCAGCAATAATGTGCTCTCTACTTCTTTCTGGTAATTTAAGCCTTTTTTCAGCCTTTTTAGCTCCTTTTCAGCTGATTTTTGCTAACTTCTGCTCCCCCCAGATAATTTCTGCTTTTTCTGCTCATTTCTGCTTCGTTGCATCTAATTTGGCAAAATTGTGCTCTCTCCGTTTCCTTCTTATAATTTAAGCTTCTCTCTGCCTTTTTAGCTACTTTTCAGCATTTTTTCCCTCTAATTTGAGCTTTTAGAGCTGATTTACTATATTTTGTGCTGATTTCTGCTAAATTTAAATCAAATTCAGCAAATATGTGCTCTTTCTGCTTTCTTCTGATAGCTTAGACTTGGTCTTCCTTTTCAGCTACACTTCAGCATGTTTTTAGCTAATTTCAGCTGCTTTTCAGCACGTTCTTCAGCAATAAGCATTCACACTACATTTTTGCAGGAAAAACAATTTCTCTAGTTATGTTAATGTAAACCTAAAATACTTAGATTTTTGACTAAATAGTGCTGATAAACAAAAAGCTGTATGCTCAAATAATTCTTTGTTATTCTTCCATGAGAAGGCCTAAAATGATTGGTTGCAGTTTGTCTTATAGTTGCAGGAAGATCTCACTAATAACAAGACTTGACATTTATGTTGACTGAAGTACAGGTGCAGCGTTGGGGTCAGGACTTTTCATCAGGCTGATTTCATTTTCCAAGATATTTGTTAGATTTATGATTTCTCAGTTGCCAGACGACATCAGTGACATCAGCTTTGAAGTGAAATGGCACAAAACAAAACGTCAGGCTATTTGAATTTGTCAAGATTGTATTTTTAGATCTGAGCTGAAGGAAGAGACAATAAAATGCTTCAGTTGCTAGGCAACAAAAAATAGTGCAACCTCACAGTTCATATCACAGCACAAGTCGTGTTGATTGATTAGTGAAGTCACAGACGATGTCACCAGTTCAGATGTGCCTGTCTCTGCAGACGTGTGTAATAGATTCACAAAAAAAAAAAAATAAAATAAAAAATAAAAAAGAAATTCCAACTTTCTGGAAGTACTAAAAGGAAGTTATTTCAAAATATTATCTATGTTTTGTTTAAAATGATTGTGGGAGGATGCATTAACGCTGTTTGCTGGGTGTTGATTTAGGATTGTCTTTTTTTTTTCACCCAAAAAAAAAAAAAAAAATCTAAGTTTTTGTTACGGGACACATAATGTTGAATAAACTGCTATTTTGTCATATGCAACCACCCAACAAGTTGGCCTTAATCAAGAATAATTACATGATACTTGGCCTTGAAGTGTGAGCGCATGCTTGTTTTCACATGTGCGTTTGTTGAATTTCCTTTTAGACTGAAATGACTTGGACAGACTTTTAATTACATCGGCACCTCAAAATTAATCAACCTCGACAAACCATCACAGAGGTGAAGCTGACTGAACACAGGAGACAATATTTGCTTTAATAAAGAAGTCAAGCATCGAATCATTGCTCGGAGTTGCTCTCTTTTCCTCAATGGTTAGTGAGCTATAATTATCATAAAGGGTTTTTCAAGATATCCTTTTAATAGTTCTTGATAGCAGCCAAATATCAAGTTGTGAAAAGAATAGAACAGGAAATAACGAGGCCGCTTGTTTCTGTCGTTTTAATCAGGCAACGCATCAGAAATGAGTGGCACCTTTGATTTCTCACACACAATACTAAAAAAATGGTAGTTGTTTGCACGCGTTTGTTTTTGAGTGTTTTTAATCTTCGACAAGACTGCAAATTATTTCTGACCCTTAATTAGCAAGCAGTGTAATTACTGTGCAGGCTTCAAAACAAACATCTCTGTGGATGCATGTTTGTGGACTCTAATCTGGCACACACAGTACCGTTTTCCTTTGCTCCAGGTTTTGCAAACGTTTTGCACACATAAACAATTTGAATTTCCCCACCTTAGTGGAAGCGAACAGGTCTGAATGCTACCTGAAATGCTCTTTGAAGATGAGTCCCTGCACATCAAACTCATTTATCGACCTGGTGCGTTTTGTGTGTAGTTGTTAGAGCCTGCGGTGAAATTTCAATGTGAGTATAGCAAGTCTTTCCAAGCAGGTCAATATTTTATTTTAAACACCCCAGAAATGTTTGGTTTAGCTTCTAAAAATGGCAAGAAAGGTCACGCATAACAAGGAGAGTTATTATTCTTATTGATCCAAGAACAAAGACTCATTTTTGTTAAAGCTCATGCTCACTGTTGGCAAAGACTATAAATCAACATATGTACTAAAATTGATTATATATAATTGTGTGAATGTCTATGAAGCATACACACTATTGTGATCCATTTTTCTTCTGTACATTTTTCAGCATCTTTCTTCTTCCACAATTTTGGTGCTGTTTCATCAAAACAAATATCAACACGTTGAGCTCGATCAGGACAAGGGTGATATGACTTTTGGTATTAGTTCAACTTTAGCTTTTTGAAATATTTAGCCTTTTCTGACACTTTTTTTAAATAATAATACATGAATGGAGCTCATTTTACATCCTTCTAATCTTTAAATCTGTTTACAACCTTTTACTGCTCTTTTCACGTTTGGTTACAGTTCAACTTATTTCAGCTTCCTTGTGCAAATTTTAACCTTTTCAGCTACTTTCAGCTACTATTAGCTAAATTCAGCTTTTTTTCAGCTGCTTAGTGCTCCTTTTAGATTATTTCTGCTAACTACGGCCTTTTTGGCTTCTTCTAACTTCTTTCTGCTAATTTCAGCTTGTTATGCTCATGTAAACTTATTTCTGCAAATTTCAGCTTTTTCTGCTATTTAGGCTACTATTTAGCTTTTTTATGCTAATTTGAGCTTTTTCAGGTAATTCCACTTGTTTGCACACATTTAAACTTTTTCAGGTTAAGTCAGCAAAGAAGTGCTCTCTCCACTTCTTTTTGGTAATTTAAGATTATTTCAGCTGTTTTAGCTACTTTTCAGAATTTTTTTTTTTTTTTTTGGTTGTTACTAATTTAATATTTTTTTCCCTTAATAATTTCCACTTTTTGTGCTCATGTCTGCTTCTTTCAGCCTAATTGGGTAAACACGCATTCTTTCTGTTTCAGTCTACTAATTTAAGCTTGTTCTATCTTTTCAGCTAGGTTTTTTATTATTATTATTTTTTAGCATTTTTAGCTAATTTCAGCTGTTTGTAGATAAATTCAAGTTTTTTGTTGTAATTTCTTCTACTTTTAGCTTAATTAACTTATATCTGCTAATTTCAGTTTGTTATGCTCCTTTCAGAATTTTCCGCCAGTTTTATTTTTTTCTGTTGTTTCAGATCTATTCAGCACTCTTTTTTATGCTATTTTGAACTTTTTCAGCCAACTCTACATTTTTTAACTTATTTCAGCTCATTCTGCCTCTTTCTGGTAGTTTAAGCTTCTTTCCTGCCTTTTTGGCTACTTTTCAGCGATTGCTAATTTCAACTTTATTTTGGTCTAATTTGCTCTTTTTTTTTTTAGCTCTTTTCTGCTTATTTAAACCAGATTCCGCAAATAAAAGTTATTTCTGCTTTCTTCTGAAATAGGCTTGCTCTTCCTCATCAGCTACATTTCAACCGTTTTTTTTTTGTTTTTTTTTGTTGCTTATTTCAGCTGTTTTTCAGCAGTTTCTTCTGCAATAAGCATTCGCACTGCATTTTTGCAGGAAATGCAATTTCTGTAGTTAGATTTTTTTTTACATATATCACCGCAATTCTTTTTGCATTTAACACTTTAAAATGCACATAAGTGAAAATCCATTTCATTTAGCCAGATTACATTGCTGATATTATTAATAAATGTGATGATAATAGAAAAGAACCTTCATATTTTTGCATCTCAAGTACACTGCTGATTTTAAACCCATCCTTTGATTTTGTCTGATATCACACTTATTACTGTATTTGCCATGACCGGTACTTCTCTAGCAGGATTTTATTTCAGTACACCCAAATTTACCTCAGGTTTCAATTGGTGAAAGCCTCTTGAGACTTTAATAAGTGAGTTTGAAATTTGTGTGATTTGGCGTCAGCGGAGCTTCTTGACATTTCACATTCAAAAGTAAATCAATATGATGCTTTAGCAGAAAGATTAGAGTCAAATAATCCCCCATTTTTCTCATTTCTTTCTGGTAAAATTCACATGTCAATATCAGCCTTTTATTTTGGATAACTTGTGTATGATTTGCTTGCTTTTATTAGTGTTTGAACAGAGTGTATTAAAATAAAACTTGGCTTTTCATTAAATAAATAGATCTACTGTATCAAAATTAAAGTCATGTTTTGTTATTGTGCCATCATTTGCAGAGTATGCACAAATTCAGTCTTGCTAAGCTTTCCCTTTGAATTAAAAACTAATAATACAGGAACAAAATGACCACATGCACTGTGCTCTGACTGTACTGTCAAGTAATGGCCAGGAGGTAGAAGCTGGTGATGTAAGTGCTTATGCAACATCACCGGTCGTGAACAGGGCTGGCTGTATATTTTATTTATTTATCTTTTTTTTTTTTTTTTTTTTTGCTCTTCTAAAGCTTAGGCAAAGGTGTATCATTGCTTCAGGCTTGTTAGCTGTCTGTGTTTTTTGGCATGATTACACAGTAAATATAATAAGGCAGAAATTTAGAGAACTGTAGTAAAATATTTTGTAGTAAAAATACTATTATGTCAAGCAAGTGTACAATTTATTTTTTAAAGTGTATAAGAAATGCTATAATTGTATTTTATTGCATTTGAATATACATTTCATACAAGAAAATCAGTTTAAATATCAAAACACGTAATAAAGGCTGCAAGTAAAGTTTCATTTCAAAACCATACGATACATGAAAGCACATGGATATCTGCTCCCCAGTACAGAAACATCTCTGGATTATAGAAACATATCTGGATTATAGAAATATATCTGGATTATAGCTGACCTGTGCACTAAACATGCTGCAACTTCCTGAAACACCCCTCGTCATTGTCAAATAAATGATAACAGGTTGACTGTAAAATCAGAAAACAAATATATAAAAATAGAACATTAATGACATGGTATACAGACATCCCTTATTTTATTAACTTAATACACACACACACACACATATAT
>JARVGS010000321.1:12511899-12528404 GCA_031762315.1 Hypsolebias antenori | reverse complement strand
TGAAGCTGCAAATATTTTATCTCTATAATCAATAAAAAAGACAGTGTTTTGTTGTTTGTGATCAGACTACAGTATATACAGAATGTTTTATTGATTGAATGGATGGATCTAAATGCTACTGACAGAAGCCTGTTGCTCCTAAAATGAATGTTGTATAGGAATCAAAATACAGTACCTACATTCTCTAACACCAAACTCTTTGATGTAGAAACTTACTATGTATGTTGTCTTTTCGGTACAGGCCATTCATTCAGCCAGCTGGCATCATGAAGGGAAACAGTTCATGTGCAGTCATTCAGATGGAAGTCTGTCGTTATGGAACCTCAGAAACACTACCAAACCTATCCAGGTCACCTTCCCTCATGGTGAGATATGCACACAAAAGAAAACAATAAGAATAATTTTACTGTTTAAAATCAAAAAAAGTTCAATACAGAAATTTTACTGTTTAAATTTGCTATTAGTAGGATATGTGGGCAGAACTTCTGCTTCATAAGCAGTATTGTAGTTGAATTGGTGATCAAAAATGCATAAATAAATACATTAACATCTAAAAACTAGAACACTATTTATATTGTAAGTTTCCAGACAGTTTGCTTTTGTGAGTATTAAATCATTGTATTAACCGCCTATAAATCAGTTCACTGTGTCTTGGTTAATAAATATAATGACATTAATTTTAATTTGTTTTAAGATCTATGATACAATTTTAAATGATGTAATCACAATAAAAATGACTAGCCAGCTTACCAACAGTTTTGTGACCAGTGTAATTAACATATATATGAGACATCAGCACAGTTTAATACAAAATAAAAATGTTCATTTTTTATTATTTATTATTATTTTTTCCACATTTGAACTGAACGATGAATACAACTTTCACATCATAGTCCTCTGCACAATTTGGTTGAATGATTACCATAATATACACAGATGATTTGTGCAGAGGAGCATGTGATACTTCAGTCTTCTTGAAACGTACCCTTTTCATTCCTCTCATCTTATTTGCTTCCTGACAGGTCGTCATGACCTTGTCAGATTTGTGCTTCTGCATTGTGAACTGTGAAATCACAGAACACTGAGGCATGAAAAAAATATAGAAAGGGCAGAAAGCTTGACAAACAACATAAGGACATCTTAAATTCAAGTGTTTTGTTAAGGTGCTAGGCAGTTTTGAAATATGCTGTTGACAGTGTTTTAAATCACATGCCCAATGATAGTAAGACTCAAAGATGCCACAACACACTAGGGGCCACAACCCGTATAATCTATAAAGCATACCCTCAACATGTTAGTTTTCAAGAGTTTGCCTTGGCACTGAGCCTACAAAAATTTTTATACATCACTCATGGCGTAAAAATTGATATTACTGACAATTGTGTAGAAAAAATATGTTTGTGAAATGTAAAGTTAGAAACAGGAAATGCTGCAAGAAAAAAAATAAAAAAATAAAAAACCTACAAAAACTAACAAATTGATTCCAGTCTAGACCAGTAGTGTAGTCTACATTTTTGTAGTGGATATACTGTGCTTAGAAACCAATGTACACCCATTGGTACAATGCAATTGTCAATTTATTTTGATTTTTAAGCATATTGAACATTTTCAAATTTCTCTCATGCTTATATTTGAATAAATGTACAAAGTACAACAAACTTTGTATAACAGTTGAATTTGTATTAAAAACATGTTACAGAATTTATAAAATGGTATCAAAACAAAACATGTTCAAATATTTATTAGTACGGTAAGTACATAATTATACAACAATTTTCTGGATAAGCAAATGTAATAAACAAGCGCTGCATATATAGATAGATTGTTATTTAATTGATGGTTAGCATATCAGTGACACATGCCTAATGATATGACATTTATCATTGGGCACTTTTAAGTGGGCATACTGAAATTCTTGAGCTTTTCTAGTGGGTATACTCTGTATACTCACATATTGTGTAGAATACATCAATGGTCTACACCCTCTGGAGTATGCAGGCCTCCAAGATCAATTTTAGCAAGGAGGTGAGCAGGCTGGTAAGTCCTATCAGAAGGTGCTCCAAAGACCAGGTTGACAAGATGGGACTCTCTGGAGCTCCACCAGATGGTCATGAGAGCAAACAGGGTTGCTTCACCTACCTTAGTCCAACCTACTTTATCATCATGGTTGGAAATTGTTTGGCAAGCCCCTTTTCTAACAGGCATGATCTTTTATGAGGTTAAATGGGTAGGCAAGCAGAAAGGCAAACAGGGCACATAAAGAGAAAAAGTAAACAGAAAAAATAAATAAAAAAACAGCTGAGACCCAAACATACGTCATCTTAGAAGCAGAATGCCAGCAGGTGCTAGACCAAAGTCAGTGGTTTCCCCAGCTGGTCCAGACAATGCACCAGCTGACTCAGGGTTAGTTGAAACATCACCTGGGTACACGGCAGCCATGATGTAATAGAACATAAAACAGACTTATACTAAGGCAGGATATCTGCCGACTCAGAGGTAGAGACTGGAACAGAAACGAGGATTGCAGAATTCTAGACAGGAGCAGAACAGCTGGGGGAATCTACAAACCCCAAAACAAGCTGAACATCTGCTGAAAAGAAATCAAGTAATTCTTCTGCAGACCAGAATTTGAATCAGCAAGACTTCTGCAGATCTAGCAGTTTTTTTTTCTGCAGAATTTAGCAAGTACCATGTGGATACAGACAAGTTTGGTGGCAATGCAGAGCAAAGCGTCACATGGTCTGGCATAACATCCTCTGGCCTAATGTGCTCTGGCATGCTCTGGTTTTGTTTCTGGCATTGCTAACCCAAGCATTGCTATTTCTGGCACTGTTAGCTTAGACTCTTCATAGGGAAAGGAAGAAGCATTGTGACTAGGACTTTTGCAAAAATACTGAGACAGGTGGTGGGGCACAAATGATTACAGGCGGCGTGGTAATACATACAAGCCACTGAGGAAACGCTGCAGTGAAAACCAGCAGGGATCCCAGAGGGCGAGGCTGCAAAGGGCAGAAGCTTATCGCCTGCAGCTTTGCTTTTTTATGGCAAACCTCCTGAGAGTTGGCTTTGGGACCAGCTCAAGCTGAGGGCTGGCAGACTGGGTTTGCTGACAGGGAACTGGCACGCAGAAAGCTGGCAGACTGGAAAGCTGGAACATCTATCAGAATGTCATCAGGGTGCATGCAAGCCTCAGCATTATGAACCCCAACATTTGTCCATCCTGTATTACTGATTAATAAATGTAAATTAGCATGTTTTAAGTGGTGATATTTGACAAAATATGAGATTTTTGCAGTGAAGAACACAAAAGTCCCCGCATAGCATAAAATATTATCTCTTACAGTTACTGACCTTGATAGACTTGAACATTTTAACATTTAGAAAAAGGACAGAAAGGTTTCCAGTCTTATTGGGACCAGTATAAATTACCAGATCACCAGAACAACTTCAAAGGTCTCTGTCCAGAAAAGTCCTAGGAACAGTATTGCAGAAATACAGTTCAGTTCAGTGTATTTCTATAGTGCTAAATTACAACAGAAGTTGACTCAGGACACTGTACAAAATCATCCACATATATACAACAGCAAATTAGAAAAAAATATATCTATCGAAGGAAGTCAGCAGGTTATGTTGAGTCTTCACTTTGGCACAGTCTCCCATCCTGAACAAGCACAAAGGAGACAGTGGAAAGGAAAAAAATCATTTTAAACAGGAATAAACCTCCAGCAGAACCAGGCTCAGGACAAACGACCATAGAAACAGCCTGAGGACAAAAGTACAAAAGTAAAGGTGTACTTTTTATAAGCATGCGTTTTTTTTTTTGTTTGTTTGTTTGTTTGTTGTTGTTGTTTTTTTGTTGTTGTTGTTTTTGTTTTGTATGTTTGTTTTTGGTCTCATTTTTATTGCTTTTTTTAGAAGCTTGAGATGATCTCAGTTTGAAACCAAAAAAATGAAAACACTAAACTCACAGTGAGTTTGAGAACAGGGCTATGGATTTTAACAGATTTAAAATTTTAAAAACAAATCTCCACCAAAACCTTTCAATACAACAGTTAAATGGGTTGAATAAATGCAGTTTAACAAACATTTGTTTTATTTCACTTGTATCGGTAGTTTTGTTGGAAATTTGCCATCTTTAAATCATATATTGTTTTGCTGTTAAAAAAAAATAGGATAGATGGCTACCTCATCATTTAGAGCTTATATTTATTCCATTGTTCACAAAGCGTTTAGCTTTTGTTCAGTTTTCTACCCGTGAAATAAAACCCAGAGCCCCTCATTGTCTTCTAGCTGAGAACATTCCTCTTTGTGTAAACTACAAAATCACTTCATTATGACAGGCAGAAGAAATATAACACTCTTTAATGCAAAGACTAATAATGAGCCACTGTTACATGAAGAGAAATGAAAATGTCCATTGTGAAAAGAGAAACGGTGAAACGGGAACAAAAGACACTTCTTTATTTTGTATTTTCAGATGTACTGAAACTATGTTATGATCACTTTAATGATGAAGTGGGTTATTCTTTCTACTTTATGCTCACAGCTGTGGAGGACATGGTTGTGAGTGTGGAATGATGCGTAACACAGCTATTGAGTATTGCTCAATAAAATGAATAGCTTGAAACAAGGGAAATAATTATATATTTAAAAAGCACACTAACATAGCTTCTGTATCAAATGCTACTGATAAAACTGGAAACCTTCCCTTTGAATTCAATTAGACTGGGGTAAATAATACAGTTCAAAAACTTCCACCAAATATGATCACTATACAGTACTTCAAAAAATCGTTTTAAGTAAATGTGATTTTTTTTTTTTTTTTTTTTACTATTTCCTATAATGCAGGAAAGATACAGAAGGATGGGAGGAAGGAGTCATGTAAACCCATTCTCAAAGTTGAATACAAAACCTCAAGAAACAGGTGGGTGCTTTCAAACAAGTCCCAAAAGCTTGACTTCATATGAATGTGTCCTGATTGCACATGTTTTCTGTGTCGTTCATTACTCTTCAAGTAGTATGTCAGCTTTGAGACGAAAGCCAGCTGAATTCATTCAGTTATTAGAAAAAAAAAGTTTGCTTCGACATTCTGATAACCTTGAAAAAAATAAAAAAATAAAAGCTTTTATTTCATTTTCACACAATCATTTTATCCACTCCTTCATTTTACACAAGGTGATTAGCCATGAAAATATGTTTTTTTATTCTTCAGTTTACATCATCTTTTAGATATTCCTCTTAATAATTGCTTTGGTTTGTCAGTTTGTGCTGCTTGAATTGACACAAACTGAAGCAAAGCCTTTCTGTCTGTTCTCCATCTCTAGCAGTGAGCCTTTTGTTATCTTCTCTGGTGGCCTTTCATACGACAAGGCAGGACGACGGCCAGCGTTGACCATCATGCATGGCAAAGCTATGACCGTTCTGGAGATGGACTATCCTATCGTAGAGTTTATGGCACTCTGCGAGACTCCTTATAATAATGGTGAGTAAAATGCAACTACCTTTTCATAGACCAAAACTCTATAGGTTTCCATAGTCTTTTGATTTTACTATTTTCATACAACTTCACTTATTAAAATGTAGTTATCATATAAATGGCTGTACAGTATTCTGATTTATTTCAATAACTTGCATTGACCCATTTCATTTGAACTTGTGTTTTACAGAGATCCAGGATCCCTACGCTGTGGTAGTGCTGTTGGAAAAGGACTTAATTGTAGTGGATCTGACACAGAGCACGTATGTGTTTTGCATATTGTACATAGTCACATCGTTTACCAGTTATTAATGGGGGATAAAGGTGGGAGAACACAAACATAGATGCTGTCCACACTGGATTCTTTTCTTGTTTTTATGTGTGGATACACTTTTTTTTTCCTTGCCCCCACACAGGAACAGTATTTGAGGTATCTGATAAGTATTTTATTTTATTTATTTATTTATTTATTTTACATTTTCCAGGGTGAAAATGTCTTGAATTGTCACCTTTGCATGTTTGTGTTGACAATCGAAATGCAACTTTTTGAAAACAATGATGTCATAGCCCTTCCTCTTGTCTAGTCTATAACTAAAGGGCACCCTCCTCTTTTTCTAGTAAATACAATGTATTCTTAGTGTGTTAGTCCTGCTTTTTGTGGCATTGTTACAGTGCCTTGTACAGGTCTGGCATTTTTACGACAGCATTTTAGGTACAGGTATACTTTGATGTTCCTGTGCTAAAATAATACAAATTTACAGATATATTTTTGAAAACTGAAAAAAAAAATAAATAAAGGTTTTAGGGAAACCATTTCTGTGTGGACACGTTCTGAGAGAAGAAAATAAGCACATGTATTTTCCTAAAGTAACATTTTTTTTTTTTTAAGAACCTTGGAGGGAAAGGCACTGTAGCTCTTTCTCGTGACTCAGGTTTTTGATAATACTGTACTGTTAAATGTGGGTGAAAAAAAATTAATTGACAAATTTGAACAATATCAAATAATATAAATATTCAACACTCAAAATAAATGTATTTTACACTGCGTGTATTTTTTTAAAAGTCAGATAAGAAGGCATGTTGTTCGTAACTTGGCATATTGGAAATAAACCAGTAAAGTCTGCTCCCTATGAAACAATTTATCAGTTTTTCAAATCTCTCACAAAGTTGTTTTCAGCTACGTTATAAAACAGATTCCCTTTTTTTTTTTTTTTTTTTTTTATTCAACCTTTATCTATACAGGCTATCCTCGTTGAGCCACGTGGACTCATTTACAAGAGGGACCTGTTCCAGACAGAACATATCAAGTACAGACAACAAAACAGTAGACAATGACAACAATAAACTACAATAAAAAAATACAGTTATAGGAGTAGTGTACAAAACAATAAAACAAGATAACAACAATAGATAATAGATAATAAGAACAGATAACAATAAAGCTTAAGAAAACGTATTAAAAAGAAACAGATTGCCATGAATATGACCTCACCTCAGATATTTTCATTTAAACAAACATGTGACTTGGCTTCCAATGAATTTTGTGAAGATGAAGGAAGCTGATGATGATTTTATTAACAGATTAACACTTAAGCCTAGGGAGTACATTTGAATAGTAGCACAACATCCAAGTATAAATTAGCTGGCTTAGTAAATTAGGTTCTATGATTATGCTCATTAGATAAAAATGTCTCTTGGTAGCTGTGGTTGCAACATACCAAGAAGGTATTACACATTTTCAGCTCATTGATCAGCAGTTAGTTGTGTTTTAGCACAGGCTGACCTAGACAACTGTTTAATGAGTAAAGCTTTCATTACAATTTTTTAGTAGCCTACATCCAAGTAGTTTAAAGACATTTTGTTGCATATAAAGGAATTTTAACGTTGTTTTACCAAAATGCATTTTGTGGATGCTGCTGCTGAAGCTAAACACTATAACTGTTTAAATTCAAATACTTTTTCTATTGTTTCACTATAACCATGAATCATATAAAACATGTTTGTGTCTTGCAGTTTCCCCGTGTTTGAGAACCCTTACCCAATGGACGTCCACGAGTCTCCCGTTACCTGCACAGCTTATTTTGCAGATTGCCCACCAGACATCATCCCTATTCTCTACTCTATAGGAGCGAAACACAAGAAGACAGGCTACAGTCATAAGGTTAAAATAGGGGCTTTATGGGGAAACATGGTTCTGTTGAGTCTGATATAGTTGACTTTCAACCTATTTAGTCTTGTTTGATAACACTTTCTTAGATTTTAGGCACAATGATTGAATTAAAAAAAAAAAAAACCCTACAATAAATACAACTACCGTAAAGCCTTCCATCATAACTGCTGCTCAAACTTAAGGAAAAGTGATGGGTTTCCTTTTTCTCACATCTCGTTTTAATCAAATTGTTTTGTATTTACTGTTGAAAATACGTCTTTGGGGCAATGTAAAATGTGCAACTGTGAGTTTTTGAATAAACCTGAGCAGGGGCACATTGAGACTAGATGAAACAGATACTTAGATTTTGTTAAAAAAAAATGTCTTCTCTTCAATAAGGAGTGGCCAATTGCTGGAGGAACATGGACATTAGGCTCCCACACCTATCCAGAGATCATCATCACAGGGTGAGTTGGAGAGAAAAAAATTAATCAGAAAAAAAATGCTGGAGTAAAAACAAAAAGTTAAAAAACACGATCTTGTAACTGGTGCTCCATATTGAATTGCATCTATATGTAAATACATGTTTCTCTAAGACTTGTAAGGATGTCAGATATAGTGTTTTCATTTTTGCCAAAGCTATCCACTGCTGGCAAAGATCCTAACTTGTTAAATTTGCACACGGGGGGGTGTCTTCTTTAGGGTTAAACTCGCAGACATCAGTGACAGACAATCTACCACTGATGCTGATATGATGTTTTATGTGTATTGCACAGTGTAAATGGCTTTCAGATCATAGAGACTTCATCTCCGAATAATGCAACCATTCAATGTGATTTTCAGCTTCCAGAACAGAAAGAATACCTATGCTGCTGATTCAAACAACATAATGTTTCATTGTGGTAATATGTGCAGAGACAGTTTATATTAGGGGTTTGAAAACATTAATGATAGCTGATATCTTTAGTCCGTAATTTGTTACTGTACCCAAGTTGAAAGATCCACATGCTGTAGTTGATGGCTCTGTCTGCTTTTAACCTTTTCATTTAGACACGCTGATGGATCAATAAAATTTTGGGATGCATCTGCATGTAAGTCTTCTCCTAAAGTGTTTCTTACTCCTTGAACCATTTGGAAATAATGTTTTATTTATTTATTTATTTATTTATTTATTTATTTATTTACTTACTTACTTACTTACTTACTTACTTACTTACTTACTTACTTACTAACTTACTTATTTATTTATTTATTTATTTATTTACTTATTTATTTATTTATTTACTTATTTATTTACTTATTTACTTATTTATTTATTTATTTACTTATTTACTTATTTACTTATTTACTTATTTACTTATTTATTTACTTATTTACTTATTTATTCTTTATTTTTTTATTTTTTTCATCTCCGGTTATTGTTGCCCATGCAGCAGTCCAAAGAACAATCATTTCTTATGAGGTTCACAATGAGTCAATTCCATTCTGCCTTTGGCTCAAAGAAAGTACCACAAAGAAAATTAATAGCAGTCAGACAAGTATGATATGCTGCACAATTATTTAGATGCAATACCTGTAGTTGTAATGGATTTATGATAAAAAAAACATAAAACTGTTAAACTCAACTTTATTTTTCTATGTGTTTGAATATGACTGGCATGTTGCTTTCTCTAAATTTGCTCCCAAAAGTCACACTGCAGATGTTGTACAAGCTGAAAACCTCCAAAGTCTTTGAGAAGCCAAAGCCTGGTGAGGGTCGGGCTGCCGAATTGGTAGAAGAAGATCCATTTGCTGTTCAGATGGTCAGCTGGTGCCCTCAGAGTCGAATCTTCTGTGTAGTCGGCATCTCCGCTCACATCATCCTGTATCGCTTCAGTAAATATGATGCCAACACTCAGATAGTGGTAAGTAAAATAAGTCAAACTGATCACCTTCTGATTACTGCATTGTTTGAGCATTGTTTTTTTTTTCTTTGTAGCTGTTACAGTATAGATTCATTCATATTTCTGTACTTGTGTCATCCCTAGGCGCTAGAAGTACGCCTGCAGTGTGATGCTGAGGATGTCATCACTCCTTCAGAAAATGAAAACAATCCCTGTTTCTCAGAGTCAGGTTCGCACTCACCCCAACCACACCATCAATACCCAGTCAGCCCGGGCAGCAGAACGCCAGAGGGGGCCAAAGACAGTGTCCCTTGCCTCAAGTAAGATCCTAGCACACACATTGTAGATGTGTCACTGTAGAATAGACAGCAACAAATGTTTCATTTTTTACGAGATTTTCATGGGTCTTGAAGCAGTTGAGAAAATATTTTATGAAGTAACTTGTTCAAACAAACATTACCGCCTGAAGGACCCACTGCATGTTTGCAACTTGACCTTCTACAGAGGTATAACCCAAAGAGCTGGACCTAAGACTCTTAGATGAAAGCATAAGCCGGTATATTTGTGTGGATGCTTATTAGGCGGTCACACTATTGTTTTTCTGTTTTGCTGCTATCATTTTTCCATACATTTTTTGGCACTACAATTTTTCTGTTCACTTTTTGCCACTTTTAGCACAATAATTGTGCTATTTTAATAATCTATATCTCAAAATGTTCAGCTCATCCAGGATATTCCTGATATGGTGCAGCTTTTTCAGCCATTTTAGTCTCTGAAAATGAATTGAGCTCACTTCATATCCTTCAAATCCTTTGGTCTGTTTAAAACCTCTAACGTCTTATTTTACATTTTGTTCTGGTTCTGTTTTTTCAGCTTCTTTATGCTCATTTTAGCTTTCTTCAGCTACGTTTGTCTAATTTCAAGTCTCCTTTCCTCCTCTTTCTTACTTGAACTTTTATTATTCATTTTGGTTTATTTCTGCTTATTTTGTTTACTTTTCCTAATTTCAGCTTTTTTCCAGCTTATTTAATCTTGTTAATGCTCATTTCTGCTTCTTTCAGTCTAATTCAACAAATCTTCAGCAGCTTTTACCAAAATCATTCAGCAATAATTATTCACACTGCATTTTTGTAGAGAATTCACTTTTTTCTCAATATAGTAACCAATTATGAGACAGACAAATGTACATTCACATGCATTTAGAAAAAAAAATCCATTATTAGTAATACATTTTTAGTTTCATTTTAAGATGTAAGGTGAGCAGTGACACAACTGAAAGTCTCCACATTTTGGTGCATAGAGATAAATAAATTGTCTAATGTCTTTCATCTTCATGCACTGTATGGCTATGTAATCTTTCAAGTTTTTATTTTATTTTTTTAAATCTGTTTTTAGGGTGAAAGAACGAGTGGTTCGAGTTCCTCCTGGCTACCAGTCAGACCTGGTCATCCAGCTGCTGTGGGTCGATGGAGAACCACCCCAACAGATCACCAGCCTAGATATCAATTCTGCATATGGCCTGTAAGTCTCCACGTCCATTCTATCTGTTTTTAAGGTCTATGTACCGGTATTCGTCTGTATGACCATTCATTGTTTTGTTGCAAAATGAGAATATCTACATAAGACAATCATATTGATAACTGTATAAGCTATGTCCATATACAGTACTGTATTTGACTGCTGTCAGATATATGGAAATGCAGTAAATAAAACATGATTCCAGGTTCTAGAAGATTCTAGAGGTTCTAGAATTGTTCCGCTGAAAGTGGCTGCATGTTGGAGTAGCTCTGATATATTTGTTCTGGGAATTTGCTTTTGAAAACTTTAATTCTTCTTTTTTTCTGGATGTAAATCACTGTTTTGGATGATTGTTTCCTCTGGTATCAGATGCTGTGCAACTGAGGGATTTTTACTGAAATGTTGCTACTTTTGGACATTTGTTATGATGTGTAACTATAGCAACAAGTTTTTTTTTTTTTTTTTTTTTTAATACAACCGGGAGCAGCTGATTAATATCTCAAAAGCTCAAGCAATACCTCAAATCCAGCCCCAAATCCCAAATGAGTTTAAAATGAGGTGCCATGGAAGCATTCCCATCTACCTGGCATTGATGCTCGAATGCCTGACCACCAAGATCATGGAGTTGGTGGAAACGCAGCTCATGACAATGGGAGGACCGGGATTGTCCCCTGGCACCTGCAGCTGGCTGTCAACAATGACGAGGAGCTCAACAAGCTGCTGATGGGAGTGACCATCACTCAGCATTCAGGCAGTCATTTGCCCAGGAGGACTGAAAAACTCACCAAGTCTAAGTTGAAGGATCAACATCTGCAACCAGTTTCTTTAGCTCTGCTGTAAGATAGATAAGATATCCTTCCTGCCCACATCCATCAGCATCTATAACAACTCTTTAATGAAACCAGGATGATGGTTACAACATTTAATTTCCCATTGGGATTAATAAAGTATTTTTAATTGGATTGAATTGTAATCAACAAAACAGATTGGTATAAGGCAAGGATTTGGTAGTACCGTACACTAAGATGATAGCTTGTGTTTACCTTCAACTATATAAATCACTACTCCAATTGTTCTTTTTTTGGCTATAACAAAGTAGTTAAATGTTGGTATCAAAGTTCAGAGAGAACACAACAATTAACCATGGCTTAATCCAGAGAACACACTCATTCACAACTGCTCGTTCTGCTTTGTGTATTCATAGTTCTGGCCACCTGTCTGTGACTGTTTGGTTCATTGGGCTGTATTTTAATTCATGCAAGCAGAGTTTTATGCATTAGGGGTATATGAGGTTGTATAAGGTTGCATATCAATAAATAAGCATTACCTGGAGCAGCATATGGTTGCACTTTTTCCACAGTCAGACCCTGTTAGCTGAGCAATACTTAGTAAGCTTTATTTTTGAAGCAGACTATTTTGACATTACACACATTATTGATCTGGAATAACAGGAAATGTGAAGCTTAAGATGCTTTTAACCCTGCATGAGAAAAGTTGGTTTTGTTGTTATTGACTGAGCACACAATTTCAATTACTATATATATATTTTTTAATTAGGTAATAGTTTTGCAAACATTTTCTGTGACTGTGGCTAACACTGAATAAAATAACATGCATATGTGTTGTGTTTATTGAAGAAATGACAACACTTATATTAGTTTTCTTGGCTTTAAAGCTACTTGATGACTTTACTTTGAATAGAGAACTTCATTGGCAGAATCTAATAAAATCACAGCTTGGTTTAACAAGCTCTCCTGAGGGTCACAGTTTGACTTTTTCATTTAAATGCCTCATCTATATCTTGCCAGTTTGAATAAAGCCGCAAAGGGTTGATTTATTTTCTTGTCTTTAGTTGGCTCTTTCACTAATGTGCACTCTCTGAATTAGACATACTCAAAAGAAAAATGTATCTTCCTATTATTTAATAAAAATAAAGTTTCTGCATCCACAATATTTATTGAAAGATGGTTGGCTCTTGTAAAATAGTCAAAAGACTCATTAAGTAGCAAAACCATATATTCACTCCCCATCTAATGTTGCTTGTTTTTTCTTCAATTACTGAAGTTGCAGTGAAGATACAAGGTTGTCTCCTAATTTTATGATTAAGGCGTTTTGTCTGTACCAGGAAAACAAACAAACAAAAAACACTAATGTGAACATTTGCTGCATAAATAATTGCACTTTAAGAAATAAACAGGACCTTCATTTTAAAGAAAATTGTAATTGTATTGCAACTTTCAGTTAGGAATAGCTTCAGTGTAGCCAAATGTTTGTCAGGTGAACAAAGCTGTGCACATCGGTAATGATGATGATGATGATGTTTCCATGTGAATGCTTGATTTCACATCTTAAAACCGAGTAGAATAAAGTGGGTTGTTTGACATTGCTGTCATTGCTTATGCAACCACCATATAGCATTCAATACTAATATGTTTTATACATTTTCTTTACAAATGTACATTTATTATCATAGTTGCAGTTAGGGAGGGCATAGGCAGTTGGTGTGAGGACGAAGGACAGAGTGAGATGGAGGAGGGTGACTTCCTGTGGCGACCCCTGACAAGGGAACAGCCGACAAAAAAAGAAGAATAAAATCAAATTATTCAATCTGAATGGATTCTATGAAGCTGTGGCGCATAGTGTGTGGACAGAAATGATAGACATGTATAGGTTACATAACATCATATTTAAAATGTCATTGTTTGTACCAGTGCTGAAAGAAAAAGCTGCCATAACCACCTGGTAATTCAATTGCCTCTTCCTTTTTTCCCCCATTTCTCTTGATCAGTAACGCCAGAGGTTTGAGGTTTACAGGTGGCGATGGATTTTGTTGGAAATCTGCCATTAATATTGAGATCACAGCAGCACAAGCAGCATGAGATAAAGACACGCTTTTGTTGTCAGTAATTGCATCCAAATGTCAGCGTTAATTTCCCAGTCTTTGATAGTGCTTCATGTTGCACCTTTGATGTCAGTGGCAATAGCCTTGTGGAAATAAGCTAAACCCGGCTGCAGTATGAAAACCATTTTGTATATGTGCATCCTTGTTGTGTTTGTATGTGTCCAGCTTGGCGTTTGGGAACTGCAATGGGCTAGCAGTGGTGGACTACTTGCAAAAAACGATCATATTGTGCATGTCGACACTGGATTTGTATGGAGCCACCGACCCCTACCAGCGCCTTACTCGTTCCCCTCGTAGGAACAGACAGTCCACCTCAGGTAGCACACACACCAACACCTCCAGGAACCTGCACACAAGTGCACACACTGCACCGAACTCCTCTACACAATGAGATGCCAATTATCCAGTTATCACATTCAGACTCCTGTCCTGTCCTCCTCTGTCCTCCAATTTTCTATTCTCTCATTTTCTTGTTTTTTATCTTAATATTTCTCCATGTGTTTCTTTCTTAAATATTAGAAAGATGAATTGTGCTATTCTGATATATTTTTGTAGACTAATTAGAAGTGTTAGGTAGATAGTTTTTTTTTTTTTTTTTTTCCCCAGCATATTTGATGCAACCACTATTGTCTGTGTGTAGGTACTGGTGGAAATTGAAAGCCATGTTTTTAATAATCTTACAATAATTCAGATATGTCTCAGGTTAAAAATGGGCTCTGTTTAGATTCATAGAATAGTTTACACTGATAATTTTATTTAAACCCTGTCTTGCTAATGTACAAACTGGTCATTAATTTTACATGCATACAATGTGATGAGCTTTCATTATTTTTATTTAGTTACCTTATTTATTTATTGAATTTATTCATTTTATAATAAAAAAATACAAATAAAAAACAACATCATATATAGTACGAAAAAAAGAAAAAATACTGTATAAAATGAAAATATTAGATATGCTGCAGAAGACTTTAAAACGTCATGGCAGTATTTGACAATACCTGTATAAAATCACATAGTGACACATAATAGCATTTATTCTTTTGACCTTATTACAAAATTCTTGAACTTGCGGGATATGCTCATTGTAGGATTACCTCACATCATACATGGTGTAGTGAAATGCAAAAGCTTGTTTCTGTCAAACTCTGTTTTCTTCCTTTTCTGTCACACAAAACCACACAACAGAAGCATTTGCAATATGTTATGAGGTGCATGTTAACAAGTTGTGGGTCATCTAACATTGGCATTTATATGCATGTTGTCATCTGGTTTCTCTGTTTGCTCAATTCCCTCTTGCTTGAGCACATATCTGTAGTCTGGAGCCACAGAGGTCGTTTTGTATTTCCTGTCCCCCACCTCCCTTTTGTCTCTTTTCTCTCTTGGCTGGCAGTGGCCACTGAAGAAACAGAGTTATATTTAATGTGCCATAGTGGTATTCAGCCCCATCACCCACAGCAAACATATTTTTGTAATACAAGCAAAATATTTATTTGACAATAAACTAACCTTAGTTAAAAGAAAAGAAAAGAAAAGAAAAATGCTCTTTGAATTAGTTCTTTGTGCTGCCTTGACTGTTATTGACTCCTGCAAATGACTTTGTTTACAATGTTTAGAATGCAATTGGGAAAAGAGAAACACAAATTCGGTTTTGTGTTTAACAGTCAGTGCTATTTGATCCAGAACAATTTCTTATTTAAGTTAATTCAAATTGAATACTTTGAAAAGGTTGGGTACATCAAATGATAGCATGCTTGCAAAGACGTCTCTATGAAAGTTGTGTTTTGTCTTTCCAGACACATTTTTAGCTGTTGTCACCACATACACACAGTATGTATTTGTGAACTGCACTGTCTGCACCATTTGTTTAGGCAAATAAGGATTTTTACAATTCTTTACTTTTACAAACCCAAATCATATATTCATTTTAGGACACAAAACCAATTTAATCAAGAAAGATATGACCTAAGTTGGTGTAAACTTTTTAGTTACTTTTTGGTTGCAAACACAAAATTCTGGCATGGTCATTCTGCCTCTCTGTAAGAGTAGGAAAGAAAAAGAATGGTAGATATTTTTTAACTAATTTTTGCATTTCAGTTCAACTTCCATGATGCCATCATCTTCAAACAGCAACATGAGCGAAAATACAATAATTTAATTGGATGACAATTATTATTTTTTTTTTTTTTGCCAAAACTATTCATCACCACACACTACTACTGGGTTATTATCTCAGGATTGAGATTAATAGTATATCTGTGTATTTGATGTTAGAAGAACAAGAAAAATCTCTACGGTACAATCACAAAGCAGCTTAAAAAAAAAACAAAAAAAAACTTTTGAACTGTTCTTGCAAAAAATGGTCAATGAAAGAAAAAAAACTTAAATTTTCTAAAGATCAGCAGATTTATATGAGCATTACAATCTCACAGTAACTCTAAGAAATAATGAGCAGAATTGCAAAACAGCTGAGGATAGGTGAAGATGCAGTTGCAAACAACAAATTGAAAAAAAAAAAAAAAACATGGACAACAACAACAGAGGCGCTTGTGTTTTTTTTTTTTTTTTTTTTTTTTT
>JARVGS010000321.1:12430721-12442347 GCA_031762315.1 Hypsolebias antenori | reverse complement strand
TGACGTCACTGGGGGGTGGCGGCCGTAAACGTGAAACTCCGTAAACCGGGAACGCCGTAAACCGGGGGTTACCTGTAGTTATAGATTTTGAGGATAATGTGTCCTGAAGGGGAAGATAATGCAAAGTCTGAACTCCTATTGTCCTGTTCTGTTTACTTTATTTACAGCCTCACATTAATGGAAGAAAGAAAGCAGAACATGACATTTTAAGACTTTTTTTTATTTTTTGGGGGGTGGGGGGTGGAAAATAAATCACACCTTAAATAAAGCCGACTGGAGTCAATTAACTTTTTCAGTTATTTAAACTTTATCTAAGGCATGAAATTGCAGCATGAGTTGTGTGTTTACTTGTGCAGACATAAGAACTACACAGGTCAAATCTTCAACCTTTTATTAGAATTGAACCTGCCTTCATTTTTCTTTGACTGGAAACCCAAAGTTATCAAGAATTATATTTTTAAAACTGAATTTAAAGCTGAGTAAAATAAGTTTTTGTTTGTCAAATTGAGATTGCCTGCTGGGTCAATAGATTATTGGGTCAAACTAGAAATTGCAACATTTATTTATCTGTTAATGTATTTAATTTATTTATTTATGCAACTTGAAAGTGATTTATTAAAGACGTGATAACCATGTTTTATTGTTTCAGTGAAAAGGACAACAGTACCTTTTTTTTTAACTTAAATTAATGTTCATTAGTACTTATACAGTTTTATCCTTAAAGAGCTACAACACTTCTAACATACTGTACTAACAGTTTTACTATGGGTCTCAGATTATTTTGTTTTTTTTTTTATTTTATTTTTTACCTTATATACAATCTACAAATAATGTTTTACCACAACTGGTATATTAATTTAGCACTTCACCTATGATCTAGACATCTTTAGAAAGTTTTGTTTTAACCGTGTCAGCTGTGATGCATCTCTTTATAACAAACTATATGAAAGACAGAGCCACACTAATAATTTGTATTATCAAGAGTCCTAAATAATGAAATTGTAACATAACAGTTAAAACTGATTTTTTTTTTTTATCAAACAATGGGGCTCTGTTATTTTTATTTATTTATTTAATTATTTATTTATTTATTTTATTTTATTTTACTATCCATGACTTTTAGCATAACTGTCTCTGTCCACAGTACACAGAGCAACAACACAGGATGCACTTCCAGTGTGATATTTATTTTTGTCCACCTGGAAGCAGAGATGACAAGTCTCACACAAGAAATCCCAATTTGTTTTTAGACAAAATAGGTTGTTCAATAAAAAATACCAAAATTTCACATTAATATATTCAGCATTTTTGGATGAGGAAAAACAAGTGCATCAGACAAACACTTTTAAAGTTATTTAATAAATGCACCACTGAAACAAAATTCAAGATGATATCCAACATTAACTAAAGTAAATAAAAGCAAAGACAAAATGTTCCTCTTTGTCCTTTTCCTGCTATCTGCATTTCAAATGTCCTGTTTCCAATATACCAATGTCCCTTCTCTGCACACGTCCAAACCATGTCAGTCTAAATTTATTTTCCCCTTGTTCAACAATGCTGCACCTCCAATGATCTTGTACATTTTCATCACTACCGGTGAACATGAGTTCTGCCACTTCCATTTCTTAGCAAACCATAAGATACACAAAGAAGTTTTAACATCTTCATTCATTTCAAATTAATATACTGTATGTTCTATTGTTAGACTTTGAATTTCTTGTTAAAAAAAGGTGAAATTATATCAAATTTTACAATTCAACATTTTCACTAACTTTTATTCTAACTAAATACAATTTTAATACTAGTCCTCTTGTTTTTTATGTATTTTTTGTTTATCTTTGTCTTTATAATTAATAATTACTGTATATTGTGACATAACACTGTTTTCCGTTAACTTTTCATAAAATTCATTCTTTTTTTTTTCTTTTAGAAATCAAATTTTCTGTAGTGAATTTTGTTTAATACTTGAAAAAAAAAAATTAGGTCCTCTTGACAGATTCTTCTACGATGAAACTTGTTTACTAATGTCTTCTTGCCAGCTTGTTTGTTAACATAATTCAATAAAGCTTTGAAAAAATTCCATTGACGTCACTTCCCGTCATCTGCTATTTCACTTCCGGAAGGTGGGGTTTTTGTTACGGGAGCGGTTTGTTTTTGGAGAGCCAATGCGGTGGTCTGTGCTGCTAAAGCTCTCAGGAAGATAGCATCCACCAAAGGCAGCAGTTCAGCTTTGGTAAGGTTTTAAATGTTTTTATTAAGTGATGTAGTTCTATAAACGTGTTCAAGTTAAAAATAATATAGGGAATAGCGTAACCATACCTGTTTAAGCCAGGGCGAGTGACTACTGTACTGTCCTCAACGGACTGACCTAATAGTAACAGAAATGGGTTCTAATCTAAACAAGTAGATACTAAGTATTTAATTAGTTTAAATTAAAATACGTGATATTGTTTTTAGCTACCACGTATGTCCATATACACGAAAAAAAAAAAAAAACAATTGTGTTGCGGCAATGAAAGTGCTGTGGACGTTGTCGGATAACATTTTAATTAGCTGTCAGAATTATCAGTTCAGGTGGAGAACTACTACAAGTGCTGAAAAGTTCTGAGTCTCTGAGAAGAGGACACACCCAAGCGACCTAATGATTTCTTCTGCTGGTGTTGTAATTCTAAATGTCAGCAAAGAAACAACAAGCTTCCCTAATGTAAATGTATCCATACCACTAGTGCTGGTGTCATCACATCTTACATTAAGTAGCATTTAAATTGTAAAGTTCTAGTATTTGTGGCACAAAGTGTACATTATACTGTAATGGTTAAAGCTGTTCAGACAGTTGACAGTGAATTGTTTACAGATAAACGTAATGCTTTGAGATGCAGGGTTGTGTTTTCAGCATGTTCGAGTGGGAAGAGGTCAGTCAGTCCTTGCCAAAGCAATATGTCCTTGTTCCGTTATTAATAGGCTATTTTGGTGTCAGGGGAAGTGGCAAATTTAATTCAGCATTCAGATCCGCAAGTTGGTTTTGTTGAATGTCTAAATTAAGTGAGCTGCATGACACTGTTGTTTGAGATTCTACTTTAGCATGACCATGCAGTTGTCATCATAAACAACTCGTGAACACAATGCTGACCTCAGCACAATCACTACAAGTTCAAGGAAACAAGCTCAGGAATTGTTTGACGGTCTTGTAGAGCTATCTCTGTCCGTTTCAAATAGGGCTCACTGGTTTTGTTTTTGACATTTTAGCTTGTATCAACACTGGTGTCTTAAAACATTTGATAACGATTAGTAGGATATTTGTTATTTTTCATTATAAACAACTTGGACTGTATGAGCTTATCTGAAATGGTAACATGATTATCATTTTTTTTTTTTTTTTGGTAAATGGTTACATGATTATCATTATTATTACTATTTTTTGTAGCCCACTTAAAATACAAGCATAATTACAAGAAGTGCAACAGGTGTGAGTCTGAATAACCAGTTATTCTATTTCCCACAAAGAAGAGGAACAAGTTATGCAAATATATATTTGAGGAACATTGAAGTATTTCACCTTTTTTAACCATTCATATTTATTAATTCTCGTTAACCCAATGGTGGCAACTGGAACCTGTTAGCCAGACTTGTTCAGAAACCACCTGTAACAACTGATTTCTACATTATGACTATGGTTCCCTGCTTTCAAAAACAGTAATTATATGAGGAAAGGAACTGCATTAATCTATTAGAAAATAGTTTTGTTTACCATATTTATAATGGCACCACAATGTTTTACACGTATATTCTATGAAGAATGTGATTTCTTCGTATGTTAATTACACTAGAGTTTTTGTATTCAGCAGAGAGGTGAGTTTAATGTTAGTACCTAGATGAATTAATGAAACATTTTTACAGGAGATATCTGAGATCCCTCACATCACTCTAATCACTTTTCTCAGCCTCTTTGATTTATACATTATCCTAGACTGTGTTTATCCTGTAGTCAAGGCCATAATTGTACGTGGGTTGTCTTCTGAAATGTGTCGGTGTTTGTGTCTGTAAAAAGCTTGTGACACAGACAAGAAGAATTGTTTTTATATAACGGCTTGCTAGTCCCACTGGTACTTCAAATGTGTACAGGTTAGTAGGTTTCCAAAATGTTTAGGGGTGTCTGTGTGTGTGTGTGTGGGGGGGGGGGGTCAGTCTTGATGAAACTGGACTTTGAAATATAGGTTCATGATGACCAAGTTGTAATAGATTTTAAAATAGTTTACTGATACACTGTAAAATTGTGTGTTAGGGATTAGAAATATTCTTGCATGTTCAGCAGTTACACTCAAATTGCACAATATAATATGACACAATACTTCAAAGAGCCATTAAAAAAAAGGAATGTATTGAACATATACAAAATGTTCAGTGTTGTAAAATTGTCCAACTCATGTGCTTCCAACTAAACTGAATTGTTTTTCCAGCTGTTTTCAGGCATGGCACAACAGGTCAACCAGAAAGGAAACCTTGATGGTAATGATCTGAAACAGGGCATGATGCTGAGTCTGACATAATTTGGTCATTGAAACAATTTCCCTCTTGCATTTGTATTCAAGGACAAGGACAATAGTCCGGTTTAATTGCCTTGTTCAGTTTTAACCATCACTTAAATGAGCATGTAAATGCACTAACTGTTCAAGCTATAAGTGACAATACATATAATATTAATTAGTAGATTAAACTGGTCCTTTTAGAGCCTTTTTAAAGTTGTGAGAATTTCAAATTGTCTTTCTTTTTGTTTGCATGGTATTAAATATAATGCATTATGCCTAATTAATTTTAAACATGATGGTTCTACAAACTCTTGTCTTTGTGTGGGTGGTATGTAACAGTCTGTTCTCTATCTTGGGAATGGAAAGGACACATAACATGTTGGTGATAAGGAGTTTACTGCTGGCTAGCAGCAAAACATAGACTTGTCAGTAAATGTATGTTAAAAACATAACTACTTATTTTCCATTCTGAATCAGCCCAGTGGAATAACTATAAAATGGGAGGAAAAATGTGTTAGGGGTATTTGGACATGATAAAAAACAGTCACCCAAAAATATAATAGAAAAGATATGTTTTCTGTATAACAGAAATTGTTTAATGTGTAAAACACTTCTCTGTCTCCTGATGCATGCTTCTCCTCTGTGTTGATGAAGTAGGAAGGATTGCAACACGGAGAGGATTTTAAGTCTGCTGCCCAGTTTTGTCAAAGGCATATCTGTGTGTTCCCTCAAGTGAGTGGTTGTTAGTATGCACCGTTGGGTGAAAATGTCCTCCTTGCTGCTGTAGCTGTTTTTTTTTAACCATAGTAAATCATTTTCTCATCTCCACAGGCAATGGCTATTATATAGCTGCTATGTCTGAAAGACCAAACACATTTCTGCTAGCTCCCTGTAGGGGTTTGTTCTTAAATTATGCATTATTTGTTGCACTGTGATAAACAAGTTGCAGTCTTAAATCCTGGTTGTGTGCCACAGAAAACCCAGTTTTAGTCTAACACCATCACCATGACTAAACCAGGTACATAGTTTTGTCCACAGCAAGCTGAAAGTAAAGTTCTTCCTTTTTGTTTCGCTGGAATTTGTTTTGGGAGTGGTAGAAATTGGATAGGATACACCAAGTCTTTTGATTCACTGGTGTTGCATTAGGGGGAGATTGTCTTGGCAGCATAAATATTAAGGGGAAACTTGGATGTAACACAAGCAAAGAGGAAAAGGGAGAGACCGTTTATAAGTAATGATAGGATAATGTTTCTTCAGAGTTTTCAATTTAAAACTTTTGCCTGCATAGCATCAGTCAACATGGTGCTGCTTGTATTCATCATTATTTGGCAGCGTTGGACTGATTTGATTGGCTTTGCTGACAATCGGTGAATACAAGACAAAGAGCAGATGCATTCTCTCTTTCTTACTGAACATCATAATTTAAAGCTTGTAAGCGAGCCAAAAAAATATTCTGTTTCCTACATTAGTTAGGAAATCCCCTGGACTAAATTCTTTGGATTCAAAACTTTCCAGGCATTAAAGTTCAGATGGCTTGAATTTACACACACTTATGTCCCTCTCTTTGTGAAATGTGAAGACTTGCACATATCTTGTAAATGTTAAAATGTTCCTTTTGTTTTTATTGTACTGACACTCAGCTCAGATGAAAGATGTCAAAACATACATTACATCTATGTGTATTACATCACTTAGACATTATCTTAAAAAAAAAAAAAAAAAAAAAAAACCTGAACTGGAAGAAATAAAAGTACAAGCTCTTATTTTAAGAAACAGTTATTCACTGTTTTCAAGTCCTTTTAAGATCAGCTGTTTATGTGATTTTAAACATGCATTGATTATACACGGTGTTAAGTTAATGAAAGCATACACTTGGTGTAGAGTCGCATTTGGGCCCAAAAAAATCTGATCCAACCTGGCCCCAGTCGGCATTCATAATTTCCAAACCCCACTGGACCCGACAAATTAACAGTAGTTACAGGTCAGAATCTGGATCAAAGCCTCAACATGTTAAAGTAGTTAACGTTCAGGTACACGCAGCTGAATAAACGGGGCAGAAGATTCAGAGTTGAGAGGTGTTTGTACTTTCATGGCCATAAAAAAGCATTTAAACCCAGTTTCTGCCTGCATTCTTGTGAATTACTGAGACACGCCGAGAGCTCTGACACACGCGTCTGCTTTGGGATCTCATCTGTTTGGGTCGTCGGCCGCTTGCGTCCGCTGAGTGCAGCGGCAGAATGAACGTCCATCTGGGCAAGTGATTGCTTCCTGGCAGTACAGTCCCATCTGAAACTTAACTGAACTTTTTACCTCTTTCAAGGTCAGTCAACTTGTGCGTGTGGCAGGTGGCTGTATGGCAGGCCATGTAATCATATAATTGGATCGCGGCTGATCCAACCTAATTAAAAGCCTGAATCCGGCCCAGCCCACCCATCAATCACATTATAACGGCCTGGCCTTAATCCGGGTCGGTCCGGGCCGGGTTTTGGGTTTGGGTTAGAAAGGACAGCTCTGACTTGGTGGCCATGCATGTATTTACAGGGCTGGGCAACATTGTAATTTCACTTTGTTTGTGTAATGATTTGTTTGTGTCTTTGTAAGTCCAAACAAAAACCTAAAAATATTACTAATGAATTTTGTTGCCAACATTGTCATTCATTTTTTTTAGAATTGTTGCTATCAACGTGGTTTTACACTTTCCCCTTCCTTTTTCTTAGCGATTCATACCCCCTAAAGGCCATCAAGCATGTATCGTACTGTATGCGTATAGTACTGGTTTATCTATTGTTTTATTTATTTATTTTTTTATTGTTTGTTTAACCATAGCTCCCAATTTCAGTCCCACATGAAGCACCTGCTAGTGCAGAGCAGGTTATAAAGCCAATCTTATCATGATGAGAGTACCCCTTCCTCTTCTGTTTGAGCATTTTGTCATTTTTACTGTGCATTCAGTTTGATTTTGGTTCCTTCACAGGATTGCCATCTGTGCTTGTGCACAGGGAAGTGGGTTATGTCATGTGAATAATTGAAATAGTGGCCCATATACGTAAGTGCTGATTTCTGCAAGTTCTGTCAAAGGTGTGTAATTGTATGTGCATTTTTGTGTGAGTATCCTTCCTACGAGCCCTTTCATTGGCCTTGTTAAGAGTAACAAAGACAGGAAGGGCGCAGG
Source organism: Hypsolebias antenori (assembly GCA_031762315.1). NCBI lineage: Eukaryota > Metazoa > Chordata > Actinopteri > Cyprinodontiformes > Rivulidae > Hypsolebias > Hypsolebias antenori. Next base: position 12,434,649 of record JARVGS010000321.1, on the reverse strand, counting down.
TCAGGCTTCACTTTCTGTTTAGAGTAGAGTTATGATGCCACATCCTCAGTTTTAACAAATATCACTAGGCTGACATTTTTTAACTGATGTTAAGTGATGAAAAATGTGTGCTACTGTTGGCTGCTGAGGAGAAATACTACAGCAACGTTTTCTTATACTCGTAAGACTCTCTTTCCTTTGTAATAAAACAATTCTTGAAGCTTTTTTCTCTCTCTTTTGCATTTATTAGCACTTTTCTCTAACTTCGTCTGACCATTGATATTTTGTGCTGTTTCAAGCTGCTGAAATGTTTGTTATAAGGGAGGATCAGGTTATGCAGATGGTTATGAATCAGTTCACTGCTTCTATTAGTGTGATATACCAAGAGGAGGGAGTAATCCTTCTTGCTGTACAGATAAAATGAAGTTAAAAACAAAGTTAGGGATAGGAAGAAGTTGAGCATTGTGGTATTGCAACATCATTTTGTTTTACAACAAAACAGCTCTAGATATATCAGTATTCTGATCTTAGCTGTCAGTTGTTGGAGTGTTTGTTGTCTGTATAGGTTAGGGTTCCTCTCACGATGATTGTGACAACAGTAACAATGAGGCAAAGTAAACATGCTGTGGTGCTGAGTTTATGGGCACAATGGTCCCAGGTGTAGCTCATTTTGTTGTATCCAGCACCTGCAAGAAACTACCAGTAGAATGGCACAGACACTCCAAAGCCCAGGCAAAGGGGCATTCTGGCATCTAACTTTTTATTTGTAAAAGCTAAAACAAGTTTAGTTACCCAGCGTCTCTCGTGTTATTCTTAAATAGTTTCAAGTTGATATAATCCTATGGTGATTTCCCCCAGTAAGAGACAGGAAGGCAAAGAGATGATGTCATTCAAAAAATACAACCTCTGCCAGTTTTTCGGTCACTGCAGCCACATGCTTGCAAAAACACAAGATTTGAATTAGTTTCACCCAACAGAAACAGTGAAATATATGAAAATTCATATAGTTCAGCTCCTTATACTGTACCTGCCACCGTACATGTCACACTGCGGTACAAGTTGCATCAGTACAAATATGTCTAAAGTAAAAAAAACATAAATAAGTCGCTTCGCCGGATAAGTCACATCTATTAAGCGTCACCGTTGACCACCTGGAAATGTGGGTTGGTGTTGTGCCAACAATCGATTGACTGCCAAATGGTGGCCGCGGGTGTGTGCATGGGAGAACTTAACAAGAATTTAACAAGATTAACACTTAAAGCAATTATTTGTTTGCTCGAACTTATAGCAAAGGTGTGTCTCAGTTTAACTTGTCCTTAATAAATGCACTTTAGCTGCATTTCGCCTGGGCGTCGCAGCAAAATGAAGTTGATTTGACGTTTGCTCCAGGAGTTCCTGAGTGAGACAAAGGTGGCCTGTATGGCAAGCTAAGTGTCTCATTAATATCCAATTTTTCATATTAATGAGACACTTGGCTTGCCATATTGGTCGAGGGCCCTCTAGTGGCTAAAAATGGTAGTGTTCAATATTTTCCATGTCAGAATGAATGAAATTGTCAAATCTCAGCCATAATTAGGTTATAAATAAGGGGGAAATGTATATTAATTGCTTCAGTGTATAAGTCACAGGACTTGCAAATTTTTGCAAAAAGGTGCGACTTTTACGGCGAAAAAGACTGTACTTGTTAAAGACGTAATTATCAAACCTGAGTTTCTCGGTCACAGCTTGTTGCAGGGTAGTAGGTTTAAATTTAAATAGGGTTGTCTCTCGTAAATTAAGACAGTTTGTCATACAAAAAATAAAAAATAAAACTAGATTAACATTTTATTTAAGGCACACTGTAAACATGCCATCAAAAACAATAATTACCCTAGTTTTACAACAATGATTATTTTACTTTAAAATTAATATTGAAAAAAAAAAAGGAACAATATATTTACTTTTTAGGGCTGTTAAAACCAAAACTTTTGATAACATGTTCACAGCAGTGGACAAGAAGGAAAAGAGATGATGTCACTCAAAAAGTGAAACCTCTGCCAGTTTTTCGGTCACAGCAGCCAAATGCTAGGGATAAAAACAATGTAAAAACCTACTATTTTAGTTAGTTTCTCACAGCACCTAGACAATTATCTTAGAGTTGTATGATTAATTGTTAATTGTGACAGGTTTCGTGTTGAGACCTGTTCTCACTTGGCACTCTTTAGTTCATGTCCACCCAGTTGGTATAGCAGGCTTCACTGAAGTCAGCCAGGTGCTCTTTTTTTTTTTTTTTTTAAGTTATATGGATATATTGAAGTCAGGCAAAAAGCAATTGACTCTGAGCTTTCACCTTTTGAGGGCAAGGCCCTTTTACAGCAGATAGATGGCCAGTCACTTCTTCTAATGAGTTTAGCACATGAAGCCCCATTTTAATGCTTCTGTAAATGCTGCCTTACTGTGCAGAATGATGGCTTCATTACTTCTGATCTGTTGCAATGACCTTTTGATGGCGAACTTTATAAAGTTCTTGGATTCACGAGTAGGCAATTTGGCACCTACATGGGAATGGTGAGGGTTAAGATTCAAGATTTGCTGGAGCACAGCCTAGAGCCTTGGCACGGTGTGTTACTGTCACAGTGAGGGTCGTTAAGTAACAACTGCCATCTGTCCATTCACTTCTTTTATGGGTTCTCCTTACTGAGGTGATTTACTAAGGGGGACTGCTAAGGTTCTTCTGTTGTCATTCACAGGTTGTGTCCGTGTGTATGTGTGGGTGTCTCTGTGTGCGAGTGTGCACATGTGTTTGAGTGCGTGAGAAAGGCACAAGGAAGAGTCTAGCTATGGCTACCAATAAAGGTAAAAACCAGAGCTCTCTGGCATTGCACAAGGTGATAATGGTGGGAAGTGGAGGTGTTGGGAAGTCTGCCCTGACGCTGCAGTTCATGTATGATGAGGTGAGTTTATACTTCTCAGTTAAGCTTCTTTTAATGTGTGAAAGTACAAGCATGTTTACCGCAGAGTTTCTAAAAGGATTCAGTCAAACGTGTCATTAAGGGCTGTAGTGGTCACAGTTCAATTCTCCTTTTTTACCTGCAATATATATTTTGTTGTTGTTTTCGTTTTCCCCATGCCCACTAGTTGTGCTTACTTAATGGTGGCTGTGTTATAACACACATGTTTGCAGCTGCTTGAATAAACAGAATGCGTTTTCTCCTCTTTAGTTCGTTGAGGACTATGAGCCCACCAAAGCAGACAGCTACAGGAAGAAGGTTGTCCTGGATGGGGAGGAAGTCCAAATCGATATCCTGGACACAGCTGGCCAGGAGGACTATGCTGCTATCAGGGATAATTATTTTCGCAGCGGGGAGGGCTTCCTCCTAGTCTTCTGTATCACAGAGCAAGAGTCCTTCAGTGCCACTGATGAGTTCAGGTAATGATGCAACAATGTAAGCATGTTAAATTAACACTTACTAAAGTTTACAGACCTAAAGTTTAAATAGTATACGTACTGATACATACTGATGTATGCTCAATAATCCAGGTAGATAAATATAACAAGGTTAAGTCAGGTCCTCTGGATGGATTCTTCTTTGTTGAAACATTTTGTCTTATCCAAAACACTTCAGTCCAGATCCGTTCAGAGGACCTGACCCTTGTTAGATAAACATGTTCTTCTCTGGAATCAGTTTTTTTAATATTTTTATTTTATTTTATAACTGTGTATTTATTTATTTATTTATTTTTCTTTGTGATTAGTCATAAATTTGTTGCTACTATACAGAAACATATTTGTGCCTTTACACCAGTGGTCCCCAAACTACGGCCCGCGGGCCGGATGCGGCCCGCCTCCACATTTGGTCCGGCCCCCAGAACAATACCAGACAGCATTTAGATTTTTTTTCATATATGTGTATTTGTATTTGATAATAAAGTTGGACTTTTGCAATAAAATGTTCCTTAGTTATGAACT
>JARVGS010000321.1:12414517-12427951 GCA_031762315.1 Hypsolebias antenori | reverse complement strand
GTGCGGCGCAGCGTTAACATACATTTTACATGTATTTCCTTGACTTACGGCAAAAATCCGGACTTACGAACGGGTTTTGTGGCGCAGTATAATGAGTTCCGACTTACATTAAAATCGAGATAAGAACAGTTTGTAGGTACGGAACCCGTTCGTAAGTCGAGGACCACCTGTACTTATAAAGAGAAAAACGTTCTTGCTGGAATAATTTCTGTCGGCCAGATTATGTAAAAAATAGGTTTCACACACTTTGAGTTCACATACTGTAAATGTATACATTACAGAAATAGGCTGATCATTTTAAAAACACAAAACTGTGTTAGTTTTAAAGTGTCCTAATTCACACAGTCTGTTTGGTTCTGACAGGGAGCAGATCTTGAGGGTGAAGGCAGAAGAGGACAAGATTCCTCTCCTGCTGGTAGGCAACAAGTCCGACTTGGAGGATCGTCGGCAGGTGTCAGTGGACGAGGCCCGCGGGAAAGCCGAAGAGTGGGGTGTCCAGTATGTGGAGACGTCAGCCAAAACTAGAGCCAATGTGGACAAGGTGCTGCTGCTCACACATTGTATTTGGCTTAGAAATCTGTTGCAGAAGTTTTAGGTATTTCCGATAAAGTGGAGATCATTCCAGGAGCTATCAATAGTTTTTGTTAATGTAGAACAAAAGTAAAATTGGACCTATTTAATGCGTTCAGCCTTTGTTTTGAAGGCAAGTTGATCCGATCATCTTTAAAACTTGCTACGGCTTGTCTGGTATTTAGTTATCTGATTGTATGCAGTTCAGTACTCTTGATAAAATCTCTGTTTGAATCCTGGTTCTTTCTCATTTCTTTATTCTTGTGGCTGTAAGTTAGACGTTACACGCAAGAATAAACCGATGACCAATAAACCACTGTATCTCTGATGTAGCTGACAGATTCTATTCTTAACTCACCTTTACCTTCTGCACAGTGACAGTCATTCATGATTGAACATGTCTTTTTAAATGTTATAGTAAAAAAATAATGTTTTCTCCCCAGGTATTTTTTGACCTGATGCGTGAAGTACGAGGGAAGAAAATGTCTGAAAACAAGGACAAAAACGGCAAAGGAAAGAACAAGAAGAGCAAGAAGAGCTTCAGGGAGAGATGCTGTTTACTTTGAACTCTTCATGGACCTAAACAAGCCACAAGACGACTAATGCTGGGGAACGAAGCAGTTCTCTTTCACTGTCATTCAAGTGAAAATTATTTTTTTAATAGATCATGTTAGATTAGTGTGTAGAACAATCTCAACCACTATGTTGCCAATTTTATTGCTGATTTGATTTGGGGGTCTGACTGGAAGATGACCACTGTTGTGACTGTGACTTGCAGTGCTTTATAGCTCATAGGAAGCTAATGACCAAACTGCCAATGACACTAACTCTGCTGCTCAAGACATCTTTCTGTTTAACTCGGAATTACTTTTAATGTTGGCTCTGTGCATTTTTAAGTAAACTCTGCTTTTAATTGTTTAGCCCTTCTAACCTTTGCATCTTTGTTCTGAGGACATAATTCTATATTCATAAAACTATGAGGAATGCTACTGTTTGCATTTCAAACAATGTTGGTATCATTTATTAACCTGTTTAGACTCTTGCCTTTGCAACATGGGTGGGTTTAGAGCGGTTGTTGCTTTTTCAAGTTTTATTTTATTAGTCTTTTTTTTTCTTCAAATTAATTCTGTGAGTTTGTAACTTTTATGCCCACAGAAGGTTTATAAAGTGCAATGCAATCGGGAGCCCTTGCCAAACGGGCACGTTTCTCATGTCTGATTTTATTTCTGTTTTTCACCGACATGATTGCAACAATTCAATCATGAAACCATTGTACAGTTAATCAGAAATGAAGCTGCAAAGTCATTTTGTTGATGACTGAAAATGCGAGCATATATCTATCTTGGGTCTTACTCGCCGGAGCTTCTTTTGAAGATCTTTTACTACAAAGGATTGTGATGTAATTACTAATCCATTGTAGGTAATTGAGAGTCAGAAAGAAGAGAGAGCTCACCTGATATGTTTCATAGGTCAGTGTAATCTAAACGTTCTCCCAGGGCAGTTTTTGTCATTCAGAGCTGTTGAAGTCCGGAGTCGTTGGCTCTGCACTGTGACGGCTGTTGACAATCATTAATGACTAACCTGTCTGGATTATGCTCAAACTAATGCTAATTGTAAAAAAAAAAAAAAAAAGCTTTAGTTCATTTTAACAAATTGCATCACATTGCTAATTTTTTAAGAAGGCAACTTTAGTGGAATTAATAATTATTTTAAGAACGTACCAACAAATTTATGAATTGAACCACTTTTGTGAGCTTGCATTGCGTACGTTTCTTAAAGGTGAATTTGACAGAAAACTCTACTACCTTTTAGTGTCTCAGAGCACAGCTATACTTCAGAGCTGTTGTTTAATCAAGTGCTACAGTAACAAAATGTTTCCACCACTGCCTAAACTGTTATTCGTAGCACTTTTTTTGGTTCCTTTTTATCTGTTCCCCTGTAGGTATGCTTCTGTCTCCCTGCAGCAAGAGCTGCAGAATAAATGTTCCTCTTCTTTATTGGTATTGTTTTATGTCCTTTTTAAACAATTGTATGCATTTCACAAATGTATCTTTGAACCTTAGATAGGACTGATTTAAACTGTGTAAAATCAGTGCATAATTTGAGCTGGATCTTGCTGGAACAGGACCCAGGGATTCATATTTTGACGGTGCGTTCCGGTGACTGCTTGGATTTGGTAACTCCTCAGGCTTACTAATAATAAAGTTATGAACAAACATGACAAGTAAAACTTATATTTGAAATGTAAACTGTAAATTGTTACGTAAACACTCATTTTAAACACAGTAGCCACTTATGAGCATACGAGCTGCCTCTTCGAGTAGCATGTCCATGACGTGTCAGGCTCGGTACTATCAAGTAATGGGTGGGGGTGGGTTGGGGGGTAGTAGGATGCTTGACAGAAGCAGAGTTTACAAATGTAGGTAAACGTAGATGTTTAACCCATTAAAATACACCAAAATACAGGAAATTGCATCTATTCAGAATTATCTAGGGGAGGACCCCCAAACCACCTGCTTGCCCACCTGTTCAAGCAACAACCGATTTACAAATTAAGCCTTAGATGCAATCTAATGAAGTTTAACTTGTTACTACTGCTGATCCTTAGTGTTGCACATCGCTCTCTGATGGTGTGGGTTGGTACTGAAGAGGATAAAGAACATGATGGTCATTTCTTGGTTCCCTTGAGCCAATCTTTTCTCTTTAGTCAATCCAGCACTTACTCACTTTACATTTACTGTTTCTTTGACAGTCAAACCGAAGTGCCAGTGGGCCGCCTTACTTGAGTGTGACAGTGATACTCTACCAATTTTTGTATTAACCCCACAACCTTACGTTACATGGCAGACTTGTGTAAGATTAGTCCTAAAACGAAGTCCAATCGAGGGCTCTTGATGCAAAAGCCCCCAAGGGGTGCCTGGGTCAGTGAAGCTCATTTCACAGAGTGGGAACAGGGTTGATTTCATCGCCAGGCAAAGACTGACCATATGTCACTTTTAAAATTGGTTTGGTGTGAAGGACAATGAGACACGTGTCCCCTTGGTGTTATGTAGAAGGAAATGCCAGCAACTTATTGTGGTGGCATCCACTTTAGTTAGGAATGTGGAAAGCATCTTGTGTTGCAATGTGTTACAATGCATACTCCCTTAAAGACATCAAGAAAGGTGGACTCCAAACAAAGTTTAGTTGTTTCCCGACTGGAGGATGACTTTAATCTTTTTTACTCAAAAGTAAGTTATAGAGACTTTGTCTTGTTTATTTTTTGAGAATTGCATGGATTTTTTTTTCTCCCTTGTGATATTTCTGTGACATTGTTCAGTCTTCATCTTTCCAAGCACACTTGTTTTAGCATCAACTCATTGTTCTGATGCCAACACTTTAATATCCCCCATGTCCTCAAATCAATCACCCATTGAAGCTCCAGCTTGTTATTTTCTTCCTCCGCATGAGAGATAAGACTATGTTTCTGGTCTTGTGAAGAGAGCTGCATTTACTATTGACCAGGCATGCCAACAATGGGGGAATTCTTAAATCAGCATTAACCTTTAAAAGAAAAGGTGCAGAGTGAAATACTTTGGAGATTTGAAGCTGTAACATCTATGGGAGCTGCTGCTCCACATCTGTGACATACAGTATGTCACATAAATACATTAATCCCTTCATAATTTATATCCGTAGTGAAACCTACTGGGGTTGGAAGCCTGTGGCAGACTTTCCACCTGAGAGGCTAAACATGCCACAGCACAGATATGCACATTTAGCCATCTGAAATTCACCTCTGGATTCCCACTCCTCACCTGCAGAGTAAGTAGGCAGATTAGGTGGTCTGTTAAACCCACAGGAAAGCACTTATTTAGAAATACATGAAAGGGCAAAGTGAGCCAGGCTAATGACCGATGCCGTGTCACCGGCGCACTCTTGGGTCTTTTATCATTCTGGAGAGAAGGCCCCCGTCCTCTGAATAACCCTCATTATATCTGAGCTAATGTTGGCGATGAGGATGTTCAAGTGATAAAGCACCATCACAGCCCTTCATTATACAGAAAGAGAAACAGGCTCGGTGGAATTGTGCTCGACCTATAAAATAAATGCAATGGACAGAGAATAACTCCTATTTTAGCGACTATCTGCACGGTGCACCCCAGGAGGAGAGACGCTTGTTCATCCTTTGACCATGGGATGGCACTCTTGTTATTCTCTAGGCTCAATTGACTTGCTTTCTACATCACTACTCCTACTTTGCTGTCCCCTCTTCATTTATTCATGACTGTGACAGAGAGGAAAAATAAATGCTTAATGGCCCCTAATAAACATTTAGCTCTTAAATAATTAATTACTATTTTGAGCATATATGTCCACACTCTATGCCTCTTGTATTTCAAACAGCATAACATAATTAGTGATATTTAAAAAAATGTTTCTTATTAACAAACTTTTTTTTTTCCCACTTATATTGACAAACATTAAACTTTCTGGGATATGATTAAACTTTAAATCAATGAAAGATGCATTATTTCTTGTAGGAATTCACATCTTTTGCCACATTTCATACAAAGTGACTTGGTTACTGCATCAATATTTGTGGTTGCCATCTTCTCCAAAATGTAACCATCCAATGATTAGTTTTTGAAAGTTTCGTTAAAATGCGTTCACTGGGTTAAATGCAGTTTTACTAACAAATAAACCGAGTTTACTCCAATAGTAATGCTTCAGTTTTACACAAAGAGACTTGGAACTTGCATTGTGATGAACTCAGCAATAACCATGCTATATTTTACGTCACTATTTGTAAAACTGAGTCATAGCCATTTGATGGGTGTTTGAAGGTCCGTGCAAGGGCTTCTATCTCAAATCAGGTTGACTCAAAAAGTTAACCAGCTGTAGATGCACATCCAGCGATTACGTTCTGGACGTTTCATTAAAATTTGTCCAGTGGTTCATGAGATACTTTGGGAACAATCAGACACCAAGAACACATACTTTGTATGTCCACTCATACACAAAAGTTTGAAAGTCAGCTGTCTGTAAATTAAATGCCAGTATGTTATCACTAAACAAAGCTAAAAGTGAAACGTCCTTCAGTTTACCGGTACTTCTAATAGCCAAAAGTAAGATCAGTTTTTAAGTATAGAACAAACCTATTTGCACTGCGTCTTTTACTGCCTGCTGTTAAGGATGATCCCTCAGCAAAACCTCAGCACAGACGACGTCTGAGCACCGTATAGAATCATCAAACCGATAGAGCTCCATTATGCCATGCAGTATTGATGACCTCACCCCTCGACCCTTCCATGCGGGTTGATCTCTTTGTAAAACCTTGCTTTAAATATTGAGGGAAAAATGTTAAATAAAATACATTTGACAAGATTTATCAAATTAATTTAGTTTCATAATTTATTCTCTTTTAGTTATGTTTTTTGTGATATACAAGTTTGATAGTCTTTTGGAAGAGGAGCATCCTTTGGAAACGTGAGTCCCATCCAAGTAGTCCTTCCCCCTCCTGAGAGTCACTAAATTAATGGATTCTGTCAAAGGATGTTTAATTGGGCTGCACAGAAATGAAAAAGCTTCTGCAGGCTCTTTTTTTTAATGCTTTTTGATTCTAGGCTTTTTAATGTGAAATATCGGATGGGTTTAAATGTGTGAGCCTCTGAACACTAAACCATATGAGAGGTGTAATTGTTTTTGTGTGGGGCTGTGAACTGCTTAGTTACCTGAGGTGTGCTAACGTGTAAAAATCAAATATGAAGATGTGAAGCTGTAATGTAAAGGTGATATGTGGAAGATAAATGTGTTAGCTTTTTTTTTTGCTTTGTTTTCTTGTCACATTCAAGACAAAGGAAGTCAGCAGACACAAATTGCTGCTGTCCATCTATGATCAGTAACAGCATGACTCACTCATTAGCAGGATTGATGTAATTCTTTATTATAGGTTAATGAAAGAACCCGTCAAGCAGCCATGTTTTTATATTAAAGCAAAGTAAATTACAATCTGACAAGTAATTTATTACAACAAGCTCACATAAACCAGTCAGCTTTGTAAGATCTGATAATTGAAAATTTTCAAAGTTTGAATTGTCACTAAAACATCTGAAATAATAAAAGACAACCTTACTGGAAAGGAAGATATTTTCCTTCTGATTTACAGAATAATTTAAAGAAAAGCAAAAGTTGTTGGATGAATTAATACACCTTAAATTCAGTTTTATTTATTTAGCATCAAAGCAAACTATAAATCTTATTTAGCTTAGTGTGATAAAAAAATTATATAATAGAGAAAACAACTGTTACTTTCATTTGGAGCAGTTTGCATGTAACAAACAGCTGTCTTCATCTGTCCAAATGGACTACTGATACATTAAGGGTGTTTTCACACCTGGTAGTCCCATAGACTTGGTTCAAATGGGGATCAAAGTTCATGAAATTGTTTACATTTCAGCTGGTGTGGTTCAGATCCACACTGCACTGTCAATCGAGCCAACCTGTTCACCTCCTCGCCTGTGGTGGTGCTGCACCAAAAACTACTGAAAGAAACAACTCGGAAACTTCTGAAGAAGACAATTCTTCTGCTAGAAATCGAAGCAAAAATGGAGTGTGCTGGTGTAGATTCTCAGTCATCCAGGACATGATAAAAAAAAAAAAAAACATTCAATACAGAACCAACTGGACTTTATTTCTTACAGAAGACGTTTCGCTCTTCATCCGAGGAGCTTTCTCAATTCAAAGAGCAGAGTTTGGGAGTGAGGAAATGAAGTGGCGTCAACTTTTAGCAGTTTTAGGATTTTTTTTGTCAGCATGAGCGGAAGACGGGGAGGAAGACCATGGAGAATGTTGTTTTTCACACAAGGCTGCTGAGACGGCTCCGTATGAGGTAAGAGAAATGTGCGTTTGTTTGCTCTGCGCTGTAGTCCACTTCCTACTTTTGGAGCGACCTCCGGTCCGCTTTCATTCACAATGCATTGGAACCGCGCTAGAGTTTACGTCAACCGGAGCAAGACCTAGGTATTTAGGTGGACCAGAATTCACTTTTTGGGTCCACATCAGAGCTCGATTGCACATTCACACCTCACCAAACGAATCAGACTTTCGTGGCAAATGGCTTAGAGTTTGATTAAACAGGGCTGGTGTGACTGCACCCTAAATACTCTGACTTCCTTTGATTTCTACTGGACACTTGGACTCGGATGAAGATGTCAAAATGGTGGTTTGTTTGTACAATAAAATAAAAAAGTTATTTTAACTTCAGTTTTTTTTTTATTTATTTATTTGGCAACCTTGTATTTTTATTTATTTATTTATTTATTTATTACAATTTGTACTACGTATTTGTTTTTTGAAATTTGTACTCTTTTACATTTTGCATCTAAAAGCACACCGGCTCTGATGAGTTACTTCTATCAAGGTCAGTGCATAAAGCATACAGTGGAAATGTATTTTCATGCAGACGTCGTGCATGTTTAAGCTTTTTTATTTCTTAATGCCTGTTTCTTTTCCCCGCAAACTTTTTTTTTTTAAGTATTCATGCAGGTGGGTATTTATGACGTACTCTAATTGTTGACCTTAAGTAAAGATTAACTTTAGATCCTTATCACAGTTACGCACAGTAGTTTGCACACATAAAAGATGCACCTCTCAGCTGATGATTAACTCCTTACACTACCATCAGACGTTCGCAGTTTACCTGTAAACGTATAATTATGGCTGCTACTGTTGTTGGTGTAATTTAATCCTTCGTGACCATCTGCAGCCAGATATAAATACTCAGGAATATATTTAACTGGGTGGTTGTAATTTCTTTATTCTGCTCAGCCGGCAGTTTCTACCTCTAATATCAGGAGAATTGAAAACACAGCTACATGCAGTTTTAATATAGTATATTCTGTTTGATGCACTGCTGCCTGCAAACAGGTTAAATGTGATTTGGCATCATCATCATCTTCTATATGTGAACAGATTTCTGACGTACAGTAGATGTGTTCTTTTGCAAAGCACAGGATGAAAGACCTGCATTCATTTGCTGACAGACATCATTGAATTTGCCTGTAAGAATCATGAGTCCTGTTTAGCTCACTCACAACGCTGTGGCTGCATTAAGCCTCAAGGTGTCTGAGGTTTACGATAGTTTTTTTTTTTTTTTTTTTTTTTTTTTTACTGATGCTGTCAGACTGACAGTATGATCCATCAGCAGGTTAGACAGTTGCTGCTGCACAAGTAGATCACAGAGGAAACATTTAGGGGTGTCTTACTTGGACGCCTGCTCTGCATGTAATTGTGGTGGAGTCGAAACTTTCCTGCGCTACACAACAGTCATTTTGAAGGTTGCTGAATTTGTTTATCTTTCAGTTTTTATTCGATCATTCAGCACCAACGCATGAAAATATTTCATTTCTAAATTTTCAACCTTTTTAATTATTCTGCTGGAGCAAAAACAGTTTTCTGTCCCACTTATTCCTAACCTTGTTATGTTTTATTGACCTTACTTTTACATTTAAAACATCTTCTTTTTCTTTGAATAAAACAGTTTCAAACGTATTTCCCCTTTACACTGGTAAGAGACACAACCTTTTGAGTAAACAAGAACCCTGTATAACGAGCTCAGCAATGGAAATACCTCCAATTACTTTAGAGGTTTTTTTGGGCCTAGACTCTAAAAAGGCATCCAAGTGAACTTGCTATAAGTCGCATGGCGTGTTAGTTATCATATGAAAAACATGCTTTATTTACAGCAGGATCGTGTTAGCATGTAGTAAAATGTGCACCAATTTCCTGCTAATTTTCTCTAAAACTAATAAACAGAAGGGGTTTGTCACTTGGTATGTGTAAAGCCAGCTCTATTACAGAGAATGCAGCAATAAATACATTTAAATGAATAAAAAACATAAAATAGTAACGTACACCTTGTTTGATCTGTACTGCAAAAGGATTCTATGAGCCTGAAACTCCCATGTGTGCTTCAGTAACCCTACAAAAACAAAAAGAGGGAACAAATGACAGAGAACTCATCAAACTCTCACATTATCTTATGTAGAGCTGTGTCTGAGGCAGAATAAACCAAACGAGGCAATAATTGCCCAAACTGAATATTCCTGGCCATGCGCTCTCCTAACACCAACATAACTCATGCCAATGGGAAATCTGTTTGCTGGTTTCATTAGAGACTATTTCTATGAAAGAACAGCAGGACACTACAGTATCACTCACGTTTATCTGCATGAGGTGCATGGGCAATGATTGCATCAGGAACTTGAAATGTATTGGACAATATTATGGAAAGCTGAATTAATTTCAAGCAGACAGCAAGATAGGAAACTTGTGTTTCTTAACAGCAGGCACCGTTGTACCAAGGGTGAAAGTCTGCAGCATTTGGCAGGTGACAGGTGAAGGGATATGATCAACGTGACTAAAGAATATACTGAGCAGAATCTTCCGTCAAATTAAAACAAAATAAGTTTTGTTTGTGTTGCACACGTGGCGTTTTGTATATTTTAATTAAATAACTGTGAAAATCGGTCCCCCCTCTGTTAACATCTCCTTTCCTGCCTTTAGCCTCCTGATGATGAGCCAAAACATTATGGCAGCCCCTGCTTAATATGCTGCCGGCTCTTTTAGCCATGCCAGAACTGCCTGAGCTGGCTGAGACATCCGGTCTGTGAGATCTCTGAAGGTGCCCTCTGCTATCCAGGCGCCAGGGTGTAGGACGATCCTTTAAGTCTTGTTTGTTTGCAGGTGGAGCTGCTGTGGATCAAACTTGGTTGGACACACCTCTCCATATCCTGTCACAAAGTCGTGTTTCATCCCTCCTACGGTCACTGCTGTTGGGATCTTACAAGTTGATGCACCCTGTTATAAAAGGTGCCCTGACACAGTTTGGTCACATCGATTTGGATCTTGTCAAAATCACTCAGGTCTCAACTCTAACCCATTTCTCATGCATCCAACACTAGTTCTCTTTATGTTCACTTACCGTTTAATACCCACCAGACCTTGACGTATAACCCTTTCTTGTTCGCTCCCTGGGAATTGTAACCAGCTACGTCTGTTGCTATTTTCACAGGCAGGAAGTTGCTAAGTGAAATTCAGCTGTTATACTGGATTTATCATGGCATTCTATTCATTTCTAAGTGTTTTATCAAGTGTCTGGATAGATGTTTGTTTGGAGGGGGCTGACCCAAGCAGCCATTGTGGGATTAGTTGACGCTCTGATCTCCATACTAATCAGCACACTTGCTGTTTCTCCAATTACTTTACTGCTGGTTGGTCTTTTGTTCACCCACAGTAATCTCCCTCAGGAATTGAGGTGGCCTCAAAGTAATGTAGCATTTACATACCTGAGTTTGGAAGATTAGATGGCAATTATCCAACAATGGGCCACATATAGGTAAGACATCAAAGAGTAAGTTGGATATAATGGTGCTTCTATGCAAGTGGGGTGCTTCCCATTCAGGTCTCATAGGATTTTTTTGACCAAATAGCAGGCAACCCTCTGCTCCAGTTTGTATTGTTATGTCTAAAGTGATTTATCTCCACTGTTAGGCGCATTGGCTGCGCCATTCTGTTGAGCAGAAACGATTCAAGGATTCAGATTGAGTCAGAGATGCAGCAGTGACAGCAGCTTGCCATGGGAGGCTTTATCCTCGAAATCACCAATACCTTAAACTTTGCCAATCAAATCCGCCCAAAGGCTGCTGTGTCCTCCACAAAAGTGCTACACAGGCATTTTAAAATGTTGCTCTATGCTTGTCGGTACATCACAAAAACATGTAAACCGGCTTCGGATGTGTTTCAGATGTTTAAAATACAAAATCAGTCGAGAGGTCATACTTGCTTTCCTATTTAGTATTTTGAGTGAATACTTGTGCTCAATCTGTTGACTGAAACTGTATATTCAGACTAAAAGAATGAGAGAACGTCACATAAGAGCATATTGTTTCTAAGCCTTCAACAAACTAATTACCCAGTATTTGACATAAATTAATAATGACACAGTACATATCTGTTAAAAACTAGATTGCTTTGAATGATTACAAAATAGTTAGAAAAAGTCCATCTCAAAAACTCTTTAAACACTAGTCATCTTACCAGTTATACAGCAAGTGAATGCATTTAGCTAAAACTTAGTTTGACTGGTCTTTTTTAATGAAGCTACTCATTGCAAAGTCATGAAAAATTGAGGAATAAAACAAACATCCATCCATCTGTAGTGATACAACCTCCTCCATAAATCTTGTCCCTGAAAGACCTTCAGAAGGACATAAACTGTTATCAAGTTTTCTTAAGGCAAAAAAGGGGGGTACCCCAGGGCTCTGTCTTGGGGCACATCTTATTTATAATTTACATTAATGGGCTGTGTGAAAATGAGTAAAATGCCTTCTACCACTTTCATGCTGATGATTGTGTAATTTACATTGTTCAAATTCAATTACTCAGGCATTTACATTTTTACATGTATATCCAGGTATAAAATCCAACGATATTCAGTCAGATCGTCTGGTCATTTTTAATTTTATTTTTTCTTGCTGAGACGTTTCGTCCTTCATCCAAAGGACTTCTTCAGTCTTATTGAAAATACATCAAACATTAAACTTATCAGCCTTATTTGTTTATCTACACAACACTTTGGCCAACAGTGTTGTTTTTAAAGTGCTTTACAAATAAAGTTATATTGTACTGTATTGTACACAGATTATGGCCTGCCTTAAAGTGGGTCAATAATTTCAATCAAGCATCCATGTTTTTTTTTTTTTTTTTTTTTTTTTTTTTTTTTTTTTTTTTTTTTTTAATTCAGCCAAGTGCTTTGTTTGCAGAGTGTAGACCCACATTTCAGATTTGGATTCAATTGAAAAATAACCATTTTTGTTCTATGTGTGGGAACATTAATATGTAAAGTTCAAGGGAAAGAAAAATGTTATGACCCTCATTGCTGCTAAATCTATTATTTCTCAACACAATGTCTGAAAATACAAGAAGTAAAATCTGTGGCTTTATTTATTTATTTATTGTGCAGTTGTAGAATATTCTGTTTTAAACATAATGAATTGTTAAATTGCACACTGTCTGTCTTAACGGTCAACCTCTCAAAGTGACATTAACATGTCTCTCATTTCCATAGATTATTTTCTTTTAAGATGCTGTAAGACACATTGGAAGGTTAGTATATTTGAAACTTTGTGCCAAATAGGGCCTAAGCAGAATACTGATTAGACAGTGGAATTAAGTAGGATTTATAGCTGGGATGAGCACTTCATTTATTCTTTGTACTACCACCATCCTGTGTGTTGTCAGGCTTTGGGATGAGGCTTTGTCTCTGTCATGGATTGCCTTTATGCTTTTTTTTTTTTTTTTCCCAGCCACACTATCAGAAAGGACTTTAGAGATGGTGATATCAGCTAGTAAGATTGATTATAGTGCACCAGTACAACAGCTTGTCCAAAAGGCAAGCTGTTAAATTGATTATTATCAAATTTTGCACATTCAGGCTCACAAAAGCTTGAATCTGCTATTTTTTATTTATTTATTTTTAATCTAGCACCACTTTTTGAGAGTCAAAAGATGCAGGAAAAATGTAGGCATGGTTTTTTTTAGGCCATTTCTGAATAAAATTATTCATTTTTGTTTATTAACTGTAATAAGACAGAAATCAGATGAATTGTATATTACAACTGCATCAAGTAATGTTTCTCTATTGTTTGTACATATGTCTTAAGGAACAAAACCAAACCCTGCTATGAGTGTTCCTCATGATTATGTGTTAAACCAATAGGTGACAAATGCATTTCTATTAGATGGCATTAAAGGTCCACTGACATGATATTTGAACTTTGCATAAAATGGCACAACATATATATGTTGTATCATTCAACTATG
>JARVGS010000321.1:12267124-12279082 GCA_031762315.1 Hypsolebias antenori | reverse complement strand
AACAGTGAATTTGTACATGGAGCTTACTTATACCGTATAGCGCTTTCCAGCCCCCTATGAAGGGCCCCAAAGCGCTTCACAGTACCAGCCATCCACCTATTCATACACACATTCATACACCGGAATGAATTGTAGATTAATGACAAGAGCTAACATGTTATTGAGATTTGGGTGGTAACATTTTAGTTTCCTAAAATACAAAACACTGGGTTTAAGTTTAGGGATGATATAAAACTTAAGGTTTTCCCCTGAATTCATCACCATGTTGATTTTAAATGTCAGAAGTTAAAACCACCAACCTTCTATTGATAAACTGTCCTATTTCTTGAACTAGAGCTATTATAACAATTAGGTTGTTTATTCATAATTATTACCACTGCAATTATCATAATAAGACAGTTTCTAAGTGTGAAAACAGATAATCAGTTGATGAAAATCAGATATATATTCAGTTGATGAAAATTAAAGATTGTGAAGGGAAAATGACAAGGAACTTCTCATTATTGTGAAAACTAAATTTGAAAGGTGAAATTTGTAAAAGAAAATGCTTTCAATTCATACTTTTCTTAATCTACACATTCCTTTTTTTGATATATATTTGATTTAATTAGATTTTTGTGGATTGGACATTTTTGTAAGTCTATCTGAGTCCATGTGTTTCACTCATAAAACATTCATTAATTACAGGTTTACAGAATAGACAACACTGAAAAACAGCAATCAGACTCATGTTTAAATACTTTGTCAATGCAGGTAAACATCTCTTTGAAGAGTTTTGTGAAAATATGTAAGCATATTTACTTCCTTTAGCATTTTTCCTATTTTGTATCCTTAAAACTTAAAATCATGTCAAGTAATTTAGCAAATTTCTATCATCGATTGATTGATGAACATGTATTTTTATTTTTTTTTTGCTTGCAAAGTATACACAGTTTAAATGTCAATAATTTGTTTCTTTTTCTAATTGGTTGTAACTGCAAGTCTATATAGGATTTCTTTACAGTACAGTATTTCTATAAATTTGACACACATAGCCTGGAGAATCCGCTCACTGCTTGAAGCAAACCACCCAAGTCCTTTCTAGCTAAAAGGGTTCACAGGCATTTTGACATTTCATTGACATGACACCTTCAAAGTTTTTAAAATTGGCAAGAGTTTTTCTTCAAAGCTTTGAAAAAAAAATAGGTCACCAGTTCTAAACGACAATTTAATATTTCTTCAAGTGTCAGGTTTTAGGACGTGTACGGTAATTGATGTCACAAAGGAGTTGTTGTATTTTTCCCTTTTACATTGAAACTGCAGTTCTGTTTCAAAGAAAGTATCTCCATTTGAATTTACCTGCAGATATGCAACTGAAAAATACTATAGTGAATATTGTTTTGTTGAGCAGTGGCTGTAACTGATGCAGAAATGAGCTTCTAACTGCAAACTACTTGCAATACAAACACTGTCCTTGTTAACAGAGGCTTTTTAAGTTTCACTTGCAGGCATATTTTAATCTTTTTGTTTGTATTTACTTTTAAATCGGCATAAAACACAGTCACAAAAGCAATCATGTTAGTAATAAAAGTGTGGATTCTATTGTTTCCACATCACTTTCTCTTCTTGCACTTCCTGAGTGGGTGGAGCCTATCTTCCTTAGCTGTTCCGAGTTCTAACTACAGCTGCTGTATTTGAGGTTGCATGGACCATCTAGACTCCGCTGGAACACTGTCCTCATTTGGTGCTTTGTCCAGCCCTAGTGTGAACTATTGACTACAGTTCCTACTATTTATTTTTATTTTTTGTGCTCCTTGTAGCTCCTGAACCTCATTGTGAAGCTTTCTCGTCAAGCTCTTAGTGTTCTCTAGTGTCAGTCTCAAGATCAGCTATCTACAATCTAGAACATCATCAATTTAACATCACACCATCCAGTCTTAAGGTCCATCCTGCCACTCTTTCTCATCTCTCTCTACTAACCTGGTCAACTTGGTTTGTCTTGCCATCTTGGTATCCCCGGACCTCTTTCTCCAAACTGTTTACAAGAAAACAAGCAAGTCAAAGAAGATTCATGTTTTATTACCGGCTTCTCTCCCACAGAACTATACTCGCCAAGTCTCCTCTCCTATAGCTCCCTCCTGTGTTCCAGTGCCTTGTACCTGTAAATTAATTGCTAACCATTTTAACCTGCCTGTGTCTCTCATCTCGCTTACTACTCTGGGTATCAAAATTACAAATGTGATAGAAAGTATTTCTGTTAAACAGATCATTGTTGTTTATGGTTGCATGCTGTTTTTAGCACTTTCAATTTTACTGTAGTCCCTCGATTATCACGGGGTTACGTTCCACACACCATCGCAATAGGTGAAAACCGAGAAGTAGGAACACTATATTTATTTTAGTATTTATACATATTTTAAGGCTTTATAAACCCTTCCTACACTCTTGCAATGTTCTAAACTATTAAACCTACATACTTTTAACAGCATACATATATGTACTTACAGAAATGCAAAACTTTACTCACCAGTTCTGCAGAACAGCAGCTAAATTCCGGTCGGGCTCTGTTCCGGTTTGGCAGACCTACCTTGCAGCGATGAAGCCCGCCGTCACGTCCAGATTGATGTGCACGTGGATAATTGAGCTTCATGAAGCTTCAGGATTGTGTGCGACTTTCCTGCCATCTCAGAGAGCTTAATAGATAGGTACTTCAGATTTTGCGTTACAAAACTTTTCCTTAATTTTGACCAAAAGCAGTGACTGTTGACTTCTGAGTAGTCTTGTTCTTTTGACTGGTGTTACAGTATATGTGTGACAGTATAGGCTAAAGAAAACTACAAAATGTTGGTGCCTATCTGAAGTATTTTTCCCCCACTAACTTTTTATCCCGTACCATCCCAATCAGTAATACTAAAGTTGACAATCATAGAATAACTGCAGAGCAAGTCCGTGAAAGTCGAACCACAAAGTTGCGAGGGACTACTGTAGTCTTTTTGTCAAGCTTTATAGTGGGCCAGCCCTAGCTGCTAATCACTAAAATACACAAGATGTGTTAGTATTAGTGTCATTTTGCATGTAACAACTCTCCAAAATATGTGAAACATTCTGATTATTGGGCTTCTCTTTGATGTATTGGTGCACTGTTAAATTCTTACTATTGCATTACTGTACTTACTGTGTCCTAGACTGCATGGTGACATAGTTGGTTAGCACTGATCTCTTGCAGCAATAAAGCTCCGGGTTTAACTCCTGCCACAGGTGTTTCTGCTAGATTGCATGTTCTTCTCATGCATGTGTGGGTTTTCTCTGGGTTCTCTGGTTTCCCCCTAAATTATGTGATAAATGAGCTAATGAATGGACGACTTGGATCTACTTCTACTTGGACTAAAATTCAAAATGGTCAATATCTGCTCTGTGACGTAAAACTAGTGATAGAAACAAGTTAGTCAATGAACAGTTAAATACATTGTCTGTGTTTGTCTATTAGATATTGGTTTGGTTCTGTTATGCTAATTGTATTGAAAATAGTTCTCTAAATGGCTCCTGAGGTCAATCTGAAGCCTACCTGCATGGTTCATTTTCTGTTTTAAGAGTGCTGCATACAAGCTTGTTTCCATTGATCCAATATCCTAAATCCTTGACTCTGCAGAAGGTGAAATGGAGACAAACTAAGGTGCAACCATAAATAAACTCTGTCACTTTTTGCTTATCTCAATGAACCAACTCTTATCACATAGCAGGAAGAGGTGGAAATGTGCATAACTTTGCATTTTATCACTCTATTTTCTCTTTCCACTCACAAAGATTTTTAAATCCCAGGTCTTAAATCTTCAGGTCTCTCTTGTAAATGAGTCCACCAGGCTCAATGGGATTAACCTGTCTAAATAAAGGTTGAATGAATGAAAAAAAAAATAATAATAATATTCATCTTGCGAGATATACTTCAAATAAAATTTTAGTAAGAAACCAAAAACCTGTCACCTTGAGTTCACATTCACTTAACTAAAATGAGCCTTTAGCTCAAGGCCTGGTTTCATAAAATGGCTAGCACCGATCTTTACAATTTTTTATTTTTTTTTCCCCACACACAACCTTTAATTCGGAACATAATTTCCATACCTGCTATTCTTTGGGAGTTTCACTATAATTCATAAAACTGCATTTGAGAAAATGGGTCATACTCAAACCCCCACTGCCAGCCTTAAGATAGTATTACCTGAAGTTATCAAATGGAGGTTTCCCTCAGCCTGTTTTTCCTTGATTAGTTTCTGTTGTCATTTCTCTGTGCCGTTGGTAAGTCCCAACCCACTCGCCACACATGGAGCGATAAGCAGCTTTCCTTGGTGCACGCTGCAGCATGAGTATGCAGGACTTGTTGTTTATAATGTGAATACGACTCCTGTTGTTATTGATTCTGTCCAAGAGATGAGCCCTCTGGGTTTTTCTGATGTTTATGCAGGAGAATGGTGATGCTTGCTAAGTGGAAAGAGACAAAAAAATCAATTGGCAAGGTGATGTGAGGGGGAGTGCCGGGTGTCTCAGTCCTGGACATGTTTTCAAATTTCAGTTTTTATTCCCTTTTGAGGCATATTTGAGAGCCAGGTGTGAGCATCAGAAACTTGACTCACTTTTAGGACTGTCGAGTCAGAGGTCATTTGAGGACTTGTGACAGAACGTTTCTTGACAATAAAAGCAACATTAGTGCAGCTGTGGCTGAGTGGTTTGAGCAGGTGTGCTCCTGTGCAAAAGTTGGGAGTTTGAATCCACCAGCAGTCACATGAAGTGTCCCTGGGCAAGACACTGAACCCCTCTTTGCTTCCAATGTGTGTCCCATCGATGTATGATTGTGAACTAAAGCTCCATTTAGACTCTTTAGAATGATTTGTTCAATTAGATTTGTAGAGATCTTGTAGAGTGCTGTAGGAATGGGTAGATGAGGGCACAGATTGTAGTGTAAAGCATTTTGAGTATCTCAATAAGATAGAAAGGCGCTATGAAAGTACAGTCCATTTACCATTTTATTTATTTATACGACTACACTTTGTTTGTTCTTTTTTTTTTTCTTGATGGTAATTATAGCTTTTTCTCAAGTGTTATCTCCATATAATTTTATCCAAATCTTTATGTCTGCTGCAGCTGAATTTGAAATGCATTTCAAGTCACTTTCTTTCATGGTGTTTTAAAGATTAGGTCAATGAATGCTGCTTGATTGGTTTCTGTTTCTGCATGCTCATGCTGCTGATTTATTTCATGATGATGTGTTCATTCGTACTCATCTGCTCACACAGACTCACGTTTATGCAGCTATTGTTCAGCATAATTGTTTTCAGTGCTTATTTTTTCTTAGCTTTAGTGTATTTCTCTACTGTTTTTTCTTTACAAATTATAGTTGTGTTGGATGTAACTGGGACCCTGTGTACACAATTGCATTCACCACATGTGGTGTGAATGCCAATAAAGTACCTTAACTTGTCTTGAATGCACCTTTTGTCCATATTCTGAGCTAAGTCCTGGTAAATATTTGGTGTAAAAACACATTTTTTTTTTTTGGCTTTTCGTGGTGATTTTTTTTTTTTTCTTTTCTTTTTAAAAGTGTGTTATATACCGGTATGCAACATTTGTTTTAGGATCTGGGCTTATATTTAATTAATTCAACCTTTATTTATCCAGGATAATCCCATTGAGCCTTTGGGACTCATTTACAAGAGATACTTGAATAATGAAATATTGTTTCTTGTATCTTACTGGGCTATTTGTGTTGTGTGATTCTTGTGTTTCTTACTCACTTGTCTTTTTTTAATTATCTTTCAGTCCATGGAATTCTTTGCACCATCAGTTCACGTCTCAGTACATTTCAGTCTACCTCACTCTCACGTGTCCCTGTTTTGTATTCAGCACAGCTTGTTCCACTTAGCTCACCAGCCGACTCCTTTATATTCTGTTTCTCTCCACCTTCATACCACATCTGCGTTGTTAGTGTACACAGTCAGGCTTTCTCCCAAGACACTTCTTCTTTTGTTAGGGACTTCCACAACATATTTTCTTTTGATTATAATAAAGTAAAGTTTTATTGCGCTTGTGACATCTGTCTGCGTTATGGGTCTGATGCCCCTAATAAACCTATTAATTTGAAATGGTGATTTTTTTTTTTTCAAACTAACATTCATATTAATGTAGGCACTGAAACTTCTTAGGAAAACAGTGCATTTTAATGAAACAATTATTTGATTACTTAACATTTCAAATACTATGCCAATATGACTTAAGCTTATTTTTAATAAACTTGTTTTTTAAAATAATAACAAGTGAGAAAATGTTTCATAAATCAGTTGAAACAAGTGCTAAAAGTTTAACTTCGGATAATGTGAAAATGCAATCTCTGTGTAACTCAGAAACTGGGCTGAATCACATAAATCCATGTCAAATGGTCCTCAAATGGCTGCAGAGAAATGGCTCATCAGCACTAGAACCTACATAATGCCTGTGGGTGTTCAGAGCAATTTTATATTCATTAGTTCACCATGCTGTTTTGCTGATGCTCCACTAAAACATATCATATTTTGCAGACACTCACAGATGAGAAGCTTTAGTTGCCCAACTGCTGCTTGACATTAATAATCTGCCAAGTTGGAAGTCTAAAACTGCCCCTAAAGTGTATTTTCACAATTGTTTCAGTTTTTGATTTAATTTAATTATTTATTTTAATTAAAAGTGTACAGATTATAAGGATTAACTAAAAATCTAAAACAAGTCATTAGGAAACAATCTGTTATTTGAATACATACTTTTTTTTAGCCATGCTGTTGCTCTCGACCATTTATGCATAGAGGTTTGTATTTTTATTGAGTCTTTATCTCAGCCCCAAAACTTTTGAAATTCCTTCAAATGTGAATGTTACTACAAGGAGGGCAGAGTTGTGTACTCTTGAGTATGGCATACAGAGATAAAAGCTAACCAAACATATTCACTGTTGTTCAAAGAAAAGCTAAATAAGCACCAAATTTCGCTGCTCTCTTGGAAAACTTTTCGAAGGTTATAGCAGAGCCTTCAATGTGTCTGCAGCATCTAAAAAAAGGTAGAACCATATGAGTCAGAGAATCTTTATTATAATGCTGTATGAATTCCATGAGCAATTTGATTTCATACAAGTCTTTTAATCTTAAGCAAATTATTCATTTGCACTGTAAAATAGTTTGTAATCTTGCACAAGCTTACAAAATAACCGGTTGTACGTTTTTAATTGTTGTTTTATTTAGGACTCTTATTACATTGTTGACTCCAATATGTTGATCATGGAGGACAATTGTGAAAGCTGACACTGTGGCATGTGCTCGTGCTGTCATGCAGATGCAGTGTCCTGTCTGTACTGGGAAGCACAGTTCTCATCCCCTTCTACAGATGTGCAGTGGAGAACATCCTGTGCTCCATCGTCAAACGTGGCATGGAGGCTGCACAGCTGCAGAAAGAAAAGCTTTGCAGAGAGTGGTGAAGGCTGCACAGAAGTCTGTTGGAGTCAGTCTCCCCACCATCACAGACATTTACACTTCCAGATGCAGGAAGAGGGCATCATGAAGGACCCCGCTGATCTGCTTCATGTTGCTGTGTTCATGCATGCTCATTTGCTCACACAGATGCATGTTCCTGCTACTGTTTGGCATTTTGTTTTTATGTCATTAGTGCTTTGCATATTTTCAGTTAATGTTTTTCTTAGCTCATATCTTAGATCGTATTACTGTTTAGAGTTTATATTTTATTGTTGGATGTAACTGGGACCCTGTGTACATAATTTTGTTCCACCACATGTATCACGTGGTGTGAATGACAAATAAAGAAACTCTGACTCTGATACTGGTGCATACATACACCAGGACTGAACGTTGGAGAAAAGGCTAAAGTACTGTCACCTCTTCTGGTTGCTAAGGCAATCGAAGTGAGATGCATGGTGAGACAGACATGTAAGTAAAGTAGAAGTCAACAGGGATTATTATCATTCAGCATGTGCCCTCAGTGTCCTCACCTCCAGGTAATGAATAAAGCAGGACTTCCTGAAAACACAGGGAGGCTAATAATGCTCCTTCCAGCCACTTCCCTCTGCACCATAGGCAAAAGGGCACACACTGGTGACTTACATGTGAGTTCACTGACCAAGTCTAACAACTGGTTTAGATCTATAGAAGTGCACGCTTGAGTGTATATGTATTTTTGATGCACATATTGTTCCAAATTCTCTAGAATGTGAAGTACTTTAGCAGCATTATGATCATTTGGAGGAATTGGTTATGCTCTCCACTGCCGTGGTTAAAGAACGAGAAGTTAAATGGAAATTAAGCCCCTTTTATTCAATATTGATTTACATTTTATATAAAAATTACTTACATTTATTACATATCTTCAAAATACAAGCAGCCAAACGACATACAAATCAAATACAAAATTATAAAAGTTCTTGTATCTATTGTCTTCTGCAGAAACATGGTTTATAACAACTAATAACCTTTGAGACTGCAGTGCATCTCTTCTTTGTCTATATCTGTATTATGTCTGGGGACATCTGAGCCTTAGAAAAATATGGTCTTCATTATTTGTCCTCTCAGTGAACAATACAGGAATCTAATGGGTGAACATTCAGCATGGGCTTCATGCGTCATATGGTATATTTCTGTTGAAACAGCGTGAACAGACCTTGAAATTGCTGGAAATTAAGAAGACAAAAACTGTGGACTTATACACTGTGAGGAAAGACGAGGATCATAATATGAGCTGAGCCGCCAGGTGCAGAGCAGAAAATGAGACGAGTCCAAATTATTAAGCTTTGCTGCTCAGTTGTGAAGCTCTCTTGTCCATCCAGTACAGATAGCATGACAAAAAATAACTCTGTTACTTTATAGCCATTTGCTAAGAAAAAAAAAAAATCTTGCTTGACAACCCTTATAAAATTATTATTATTATTATTTTTATGCTAATGTCAGCTATGGGTACAAATTGCAGCACTGCATTTTGACATATAAACTGTGCACAAGAGTGGCTTATGGTGTTACTCAAGATGTTTTTGCAAATCAGCAGCTTTACTTCAGTACAGTATACAGTATAGTGCTGTTTAACTTATTTTTAACAACAAAAAGTAACTAAAAAAAGCAAACTGTATATGTAAAATAAAACTCTTAAAACACACCAACAAATACATAATGCTGATGCTAAACATGTAAAACCCAGGAGCCTTATAGGAAATAGAAAAATCTGGTTTCCTCCTTCATATTATACATTGTACTCTGTGGTAAAAAAAAAAAAAGAAGTAAAAAGTTAGGCTATGCGGCGGTTTCACGAATTGTCCCCTCTAGTTTCTTTGGGAGTAGCTCTCTCCTCTCGTCAATACTGATGACTGGCTTTCGACAGTTTTGGCTGTCGATGTAAATCTTTGCATACACAGGGTTGGAGTAGTTCACGGGCTGCAGAGAAAAGGAAAAAAAAATGTTTGCAGCAATTGTATGAATCTATAAAAAAACATAATTAAGAATCCTAAAGCTGCAATATGTTCCCTTTGTGCCTCTTTTTGCTACCACAACTGTTCACATGCCTTCTTGAAATTGTCAAGTTTCCCTTTTAGTCTACAAATTCATCATACAGAAACTGCCAATTAGATTTATTTAGAGTCATGATTTAGCCCCTCGGGGAGTCCAATTTACACTCTCGTTTTAGATAATTTTGGTCTTAGACACTTTCAGCATCTATCTTGGTCTTCTCTGTGTTTCCCATTAAGCTTCTGCCTGGTGCTGAGGGATTTGAACACAAAATGTTTATCAGCTTGTTTGCTGAATACAGCTGCCTGCTGCACCTCGCAGAAATCAAACAAGAACAGATTTGGAATCTGTGTGGCAACCCTTTTTCTTTTCCATTTTTTTTAAGTAAAAAAAAAAAAAAAAAAAAAGCTCAACTCTGCAGAACTGAGTAAGACTGCAGAGTTTTGAGCTTGTCGCTAATAGATTAAAAAGAAAAGTATCAGTAGAAAGTAGTTGCATGCAGCTTTAGGCAATGTTTGAAGGAAGTCTGGAGCATTGAACGTGCCTCTGACTCAGCGAAGACAATTCATGCATTTATTAGTTTCTTGTTCAACCAGCATGCAGAAATTCAAGAGGTATATATAAAAAACAAGATTACCACATAAGACACAGTATATGCCCAGCACCTAATTATTATGAAGCAATGCAGCAATCGACAAGCAAAGGCCTTACAAAAATATAAACTTCTAGTTCTGAAATCTTGATAAAATAACTAAAAAATAGCACTTAATAGCTTTTTTCGTAAACATGTGATAACTGGGAAGTGCTCAGTTTTTGATTCCAGGAAATAAGAAAATTATTTATTCAGATCCAAGGCCATGGTCTTGAGCCGAAAAAGAGTAGAGTGCCTTCTCCGGGTCGGGGAGGAGGTCCTGTCCCAAGTGGAAGAGTTTTAAGTATCTTGCTCACGACTGAGGGAAAAATTGAACTTAAGGTGCGGCATCTGCAGTGAAGCGGGCGCTGTACCGGTCTGTCATGGTGAAGAGAGCGCTGAGTCAAAAGGTGAAGCTCTCAATTTACTGGTCAATCTACATTCCTACCCTCATCTATGGTCAAGAGCCTTGGATTGTGACAGAAAGAACGAGATCTCGGATAGAAGCGGCCAAAAAGAGTTTTCTCCGCAGGGTGTCTGGGTTCTCCCTCAGAGATAGGGTGAGAAGCTCAGTCATCCGGGAGAGATGCTGCTTCTCCACGTCAAGAGGAGCCAGTTGACTTGGCTTGGGCATCCGGTTAGGATGCCTCCTGGATATGTCCCTGGTGAGGTATTCTGGACATGTCCCACTGGGAGGAGACCCAGAGGAAGACCCAGGACACACTGGAGGGACTATGTTTTTTCGCTGGCCTAGGTCTTCTGGGTCTAAATGCATTTAGGTTCCCCCAGAGGAGCTGGCCCAAGTGGCTGTGTACAGGGAAGTCTGGGCCTCCTTACATAGGCTGCTACCCCCACAACCCGACCCCAGATAAGTGGAAGAAAATGGATGGATGGATGGATGGATGGATGGATGGATTTCTTCAGATAGAAATCAAGTAATATTGTAAAATTCACCTGTCCAGGAATAACCTCATTGGGCACTGAATTGATGCACAAGTTGTTAGGGTCACTGGATTTTACACACCACCCCTGCAACAAAACGAGTGACATTTTTGTTTATCATAACAATTCTTCACAGTTTATCATCTTTATAACTTCGAATCTGCACAGCTGAAAATTTCACAGTTTTAAAACTAATTACAACTAAAACTTCACCAAAAAAAAAAAAAAAAAAAAAAAAAAAAAAAAAAAAAAAAAGGATTTAGATGAGAACTTCTTGATTAAAAATGCAGCCAGGCAGAAATCACAGAAACAAAAGTCAACGTTGGCAGCGAGAGAAGCAGTGGGATTAAGCTTAAATCTCTAGTAGGTGAGCAACACACCAAAATCAGTGAGAGTTATGATTCATTCCATATTCTAGCGAGTTAGGTTGAAAGGTTTGAACAGAATAAATCACAGCAAAATGGAAAGTCAGGTTGGTTCGTGGCACCTGCAAATTTGTAAGTACTAGCTTTTCCCAAATCTCTAAAAAGCCTCTGGTAATTCTATGTTATATACCTTCTCACTTAAAACTAAATTATAACAGAACACCTTATGGATAGAGAAAAGAAAATTCAGTTAGTATTGGATTTTAGAATACAAATGATGTGGAACTGGAATTGGTCTTTACATCTTCCTACAGTTAAACAAAGACGCCTAACATTAATAATTAACAAATTGAATATGGATTTGCAATATTCAGAAGAAACAAAATATTATTATTATTATTTTTTTTTTCAAATTGTGCTGGTAATTAAAAACAAAATGTTAAAACATGCACACATATGGCAAAATATATTGTAAATCCAAAACAGATTGCCAAAAATAACTATTCAAATCTTCCTTTATATA
>JARVGS010000321.1:12108056-12118306 GCA_031762315.1 Hypsolebias antenori | reverse complement strand
TGTTTCCTGCTGACAGGAGCGACAACTATAGGATAAAGCTGAATACCCACAGCTCTGAGGCTAACCTGTCTTAAACCACATGGATAATGAGAAGCTAGAGGCAACCTGCAGTGTGAAGAGGAGAGGGAGTGAAATAATGTGGAGCTGACGTGTGTTTGAGAGAGCATTGTCTTATGTGTACTTCAGATGAGAAAATGCAATTCTGTCTTCTCCCCTTCAACGGGAGTGCTCCCCTTTTAAGATCAGTGAGTGAAAGTCGTCAGAAGAGCAACAACAAAACAGGACAGAATGAAAACGTACATTGTAAACTTTGTTGTGTTCTTATTTCCCGTTCCCTGGTGATTCCACGCAGATTCCTCATTACAGCACAGCGGAGTTGCCCAGAGGACTCGGTAGACACGGTCCAGCATACGCTTTCCTGGCTGTGCTGAAAATCCAGCGCTAGTGTTCCATTTACACTTAGAGACCTGAGGGGCTGAAGGCTCGTTCCATTTAGATGGGTGATGACAATACGATCTGAGCCTCCAATAAGAAGCACCGGATGGCCGTCACCAGGATCTGAAATAAAAGACAAAAAAAAAAAAAAAAGGAGGCACACAGTATTTTGATTGAATTTTCACTTGAGAATAGAGCATCAAGAAACAAGATGTTCTCACTCCTCAATCATATACTTATGCATGGATGATTTTTAACATGCAGTGAGGTCTGAGAGAGTTTCACACTCAGTGTTTGAATAAAAGTGATCAGTAGACTGTTAGAGAATTTTGTAGAAGCGATGAACAGTATCAAGAAGATATATGCCAATAGGAAGATTTTTTTTTGTTTGTGTAACGGTGTACAGTGTCCTTCATTAAACTTTATATTTACCTTAACTGAATGACTGCATTCATCTTCAACATCCATTTTATTTTTGTTCTGGGGTTATGGAGTATTTCATCCAAAGTCCCAATCAATTTATCATCAAAACTTACAAACTGTTTCGGAAAGTTTTAATATTTTATTTGTATGTATCAGTTTTACCCAAATTGCACATACCCTGCTGTCGTATAAAAAAAATAACTTGTGCACTTTTGGTTTTGAATGATCCTTCTATCACACAGCGTATAATTATATTAAATTATTATCAGGCTTGACAAACATTTGAGACTCAGCTGGTGAGCACATCCATTTTTTTTTTGTTCTGTTTTTTTGAGAAGAAAACTGCTTACTGACTCATCCAGCTCTAAAACTCATAGTGCACTTTTGTGAATAGACTGTTTGATGTCCATTGTGCTCTTTTATGAATAGACTGCTTGATGTCCATTATTTTAAAACCAGCAGGCATTTGTTGTGCTAAGAATGACTAATGTGAGCTTTTTTTTTTATTACATTTTATTATTTTAATTATTGAAAAGTGGTGACTAAAGTGACTAAAAGTGGTAAATCAATCAATCAATCAATTAATTGTGGGAAATATCAACATTTAGTAGAGCAACTAAAACTGTATTTTGGCTGCCACAAAATACAAAATGTTAACTTTTACAATGCATATACTGTGAGAAAACATTGCACAGATATACTAGCAATGCATTTTACAACCAACACTTAAAAACAGCATTTCTGATATCATAAACATGCTTCTATTAAAAAATAAATAAATAAATACAAATTAAAAAAGATTAGTTAAACCTAACTAAATGAACAGTGAAACAGAAGCTTCAATTTAAGGAAGTAAATTGACTTTTTTTTTTTTTCCCCAGCCCATCTTCCTGCAACAGACCATGGTGGTAAAACTGAAATAAGCTGCTTTATGGGTTTAATTGACCGTGCACACTCTCTGACATCAGGTTCGCCCTCTTAAAAGGGCCTCTATTTATCCCAATCTTCTGCACAAGTTCAAGTCAAGGGCTGCTCTTCTAATACAGGCAATAAATCAGGATGTCGGGTCACATAACTGCTTGTGTTTGAGTCTGACACACACTTTTTTTAAAACTGGGTTTTGCAAAGACATTTTGACGGAGTGCTCAAATGCTGTATAAGACTCCCACTGTTATGCTTTTGTATCGTTGATAAAAGTTTAAAAATAAAGTGTATTTTTATTATTGTGTCCACTGTGTCTGATTAGACAATATATAAAACATCTGTGTTTGACCCCCCAAAAAAGCAGACAAGGAAAAATAAATAAATAAAGTAAAAGCCTATGTTATGTATATTGAATGAAGCAGTAAGGTGATATTTTTATTATTTTATTTTTATGTTTTATTACAGCTGGTGTTCTCAAATGTTTAGGTTCAGGGACCCCTTACAGGGGAGAAAAAGTTTCAGGGACCCCTCATAACCCTCATGTTTATTAAATCATTGTCTTCAATTTGTCTCTTTAATGCAATGGAAATATTTGTGTAGCATAAAAAGTCAAGACCTGTTCTTTAATAGTGTTAATACATTTTTTATACTTTTAAAATGTGGGTAATTTTAATTCAAGACACACTTAATTAACAACATTTTAAATTTCAACTTCCAAAAATTACAGTTTTGAGAAAATTGACAGTATCAAAAACCACTTTAAAACTTTACCTATTCACTTAATGAACATAATAAATATATTGCCACTTCTTCAAAGTATTAAAAAAAATAAATAAATAAATAAAAACTTTCCATAACACAGACTCATAACAGCAGTAGTCATAACACATAACACATAACACATAACAGGGCTTAATTTGTAACCTGATCAATGCCGGAACGCAAATAGCAGGCAGGTCAGTGCTCCCCTAGCTAATTTTGAATAAAGTAGATATGATTTCCTGCATTTTGTTTATTTGCATATTTTAATGGGTGGTTAAACATACATGTGCGTGTTAAAAAAAAAAAAGTTTTAAATAAATAAATTAATACATTTATGGACCACCAAGGACCGGGTCATGGACCCCCAGGGGTCTGGGGACCCAGTTTGAGAACAACTGTCATTAAAAAAATAAAATAAAAAACTGTGCATCAAATATCTTACTTTTTTAAGCTTATTGTCTTCAAAAAGAAGAAAACATCTTGGTACAATTAGGGTAAAATGTATAGACAAAACTCGTTCTGTATAAAAAGGCACGTGTGCAGCCAGCTTAATGCGTTGAACGATCTGCTGCATAAGTTCTGCCAATAGATATTTCTAACATCCATCCAATAAAGATCTGCAACATAAAATATGGCTGAAACTTACATAATTTATAGTTTCAACCTTGATGAAAAATATCAGATTAAGTTAAAGGCACAGATGGAGCAAAAATACCTTTTTTTTCCCTTTTTTTTTTACTGCATTCTGAATCATGCGGGGAAGATCTGAAGCCAAGATTAAATCACTGAAAGAAAAATGTGAGTTGCAGAGTTTTAACTTCAATCCTACTCTCAGTGCATAAAAATGGTTTCCATGCCCTGCTGCTTCTCATCTTTTGGCCTCTCACAGCTCTATCACAAATATATATTCATGAGCTTTTACAGCTAATGGTAACCTCATAGTTATGCTCATACAACTATCACCCTCTGCTAAATTATTATTAATGCATGTGAGCATTGGGTTCAGTTAAGTTTATGAGTAATCATATTCAGCATATTCCTCATAGGACAAAAGTCACAGTGATTAAAAGCCACGACCGTTGTATTATCCCCAACAAGATGTTTTAGGCCTCTAGATATTTTCAGCCTATTTATTCAACCTTTATTTGTACACGTTAGCCTCATTGAGCCACAATGACTCATTTTCAAGAGAGACCTGCTTTAAACAAAGAACACAGATGAGACAAGACCTAAAAAAAGTTTCACTTTGTGTTGCCATGTGCGACACAGAAACAAACTGCACGGATGATTGGGCTTGTTTATGTGCAGACTGTTGACCACCTAAACACAATTTATTTTTTGAGCATTTAATTTCTGCAATTAGTAGATTGCTTTACTCAGGGGAACACGTTTGCTACCGATCCGCCAACAGCCATTAACATAAATCAGGGTGATGCTAGGTATTGTCTTGGAACAAAATACTCCAAAAGGAGCCCACTTAAAATCTTCTGCTCATTAATTTTATCATTATGCCTGCCTGACCACATCTACCCATTCCCATGTGGATGATAGATGTGGTCACTGCAAGACCACATTTATCTTGCCCTATACCTTTCCTGGTGTTGATCAGCTGAAATTCCGCTCTCGTTACACAAAACGGGCCTGTTTATTATTAGAAGTAAAATGCACGTACTATGCAGATTATATTGTTTCCCGATGCAAGTGTGCTGCTCACCTTGTTTGGCTTTGCAAGATATGCTGTCAGGCTGCAGGATGTATCCCTCTGTGCAGCTGCATCTGTATGACCCGTAGGTGTTCGTGCAGGTTTGGCTGCATGCACCATACATGGCACATTCATCATGATCTTGTGGAAAAAGGAAGATAATCATTTGTAACAAATTAGGTGTGCTCAAACATGACCCAAATACATAAAGTATATCTAATCTGGCCTCACTCTGGTACTTCGGAAACAACTTTTAGGACCAGCTTTATGAACTTTAATGTCCGATGTCTTCACCTCCTAAATTAAATTCAAGAACCCCTGCTACTATGTTAAACCTCCTCCAGCAGCATAAATGTGCAATTATAATCCATATTGTTGATATGGGGTATGTGCAAAGTCCTTTTTGTCTGCTGGAAATCTGGCGTGTGGCATGTGTGAAGAGCATTAAAAGAGAGCGCTACAAAAAACAAGATGTGTGCTGTATAAACAATGTGAGCTTGCATGAGTATGTGTGCTGGTGGTGAAGCGCAGCATGCATAAGGCCCTCCCTGCAGACAGATGGTTCTCATATACCCAACAACCGCTGCCTATTCATTTGAAAAAGTCTGGCTGAGGGCAAAAGGAGAGATTGGTGTGGGGGAGAAAAAACAGGGACAGGAAGCCCCCTCCTGGCTCTCAGAATCTTACCTCTGCAGCTTGTTCCGTCCTCGCCGACCTCAAAGCCGTCGGCGCAGAAACAGAAGGTGCCGTTTCTTGTCATGATGCAGCCGTAGCGGCACCGGAGCTCATGGCAGGCTGACAGAAGCTCTGCATGGGGGCAGGGGGTTTAAGGAAGAAGATTGCAAAAAATAAATAAATAAGTAAAATGTGAATGGCAATCTAGGTGAAAAGGAAAATTACTTTACTAATTTGTGAAATTACTTTTTTTTTCTTTCTACATTGTCATTTTGAAAAGAAAATAGAAACTAAAGTGTCTGCTTGTAACAAGTTTTATACGGTTTTAGAAAAAAAAACCAAACAAACAATGAAGCACTAAAAAACAGAATTAGCAATACAAAGGTTTCCTTTTTGTAAATGACATTGTTTTGATCAGTACAACAAAGAAACGAAGAACATCTGAAAGGAACGTCATCCTTAATTATCACTGAACAGTTTTGGCAAGGTGGAAAAATTGTGTTATAAAAAACGTTTAAATAATCCAAAACTCTAGATTTTACATTTTCTGTTTAAACTCTCAATCAGAGATCGAAGCCAATTGAAGGAAAAATGGAATCTAACAACAGTGTATTGTAAAATCCTCCAGTGACAGACTAAATGACAAAGTAGCAGCCATCAAATATTGCCAACATTGTCATTTCTTCAGTACTTTCATTATTTTAATGAGGGATGCTGATCTGTAACACAAAAACGTCTATTTGTGTCCTCATGAATATTCAGTAGAATAAATGAATAACTTCCAGAAAAAAATGTGTAACAGTGCAAAAACGAATATGCCACTGGTGGATTTCAATTATTATCATTAATCAGCCTGAAATATGCAACTTTGTATTGATTGTCAGTGGTATTTCCTGTTTTAACCATATAAAGACGTTATTATATTCATGAAGGAGAAACCATTTCCAGACATGCCACATTCATAAAGTACAGTACAATCAAAGCCTCAGCTATTATTACTTTCTGAATGCCAGTGGCTTTTATTTTTAGGAGTTGAAATAATTTGATATTAGTTGATAGTTGATAACACTGACACAGTCAGTTATTAAAGCAGCTTTTTCATTTCAATTCAGAGCCCACTGAAATACGGCGGAGAAAAATGTAGTTGGATTTTTTTCCAAAAGTATGAAGTACCGTAATTTATGGCGTATATGTCACAGTTTTTTTTTTTTTTGCATAGATTTGTCAGTCATGCAATTTCTACACCAAAACGACTTGTATAAGTTTTTTTTTTCATATTCATAATGCAATTTTTGACTGACACTTTAAATTTCTAAGAACTGCAACATAGTCCTCCTGTGTGCGCTTTCTTCACTCAGCTGGTGTAGGTGGAGGAACACTGGAGAGCTATCGGTTCTGGCTGCGATGGATGGATGGATGGATGGATGGATGGATGGATGGATGGATGGATGGATGGATGGATGGATGAACGGACAGATGGTGCCATGCTACCCAGGCAAAATGAAGTTGTTTTGGCCATTAAAGTGCATTTATTAAGGACAAGTTAAACAGACAAATATTTGCTATAATGTCAAGCAAACAAATAATTTATTTTTAAGTGTTAATCTTGTTAAACTTCTAAGAAGTGCAACAGCAAGTCTTCCTGTGCGTGCTCGCTTCACTCAGCTGGCACAGGCGGAGAAATACTGGAGAGCTAGCGGCTCCGGCTGCAATGGATGGATGATGGTGTTGCACCACCCAGGTGAAATGAAGCTGATTTGACCATTAAATAAATGCATAATAAATGTGACGGCTCAGCGGTGACGCATAATAAATGTGACTTATGCGCCAAATATATATTATATGTTTATTTTTCCTCTTCATGATGCTTTTTATTATTATTATTATTATTATTATTATTTTGAATGATGTGACTTATACTGTGGAGCAACGTATACGCTGGAAAATACATACATTTCCGTGGATCCCAATAGGTTGATTAGAAACGGTAAATTTATTTAATGCAGTAACATTATTTGATGGATTCCTATCTCATGAGAAACAGGAAAGGACCCACCTCCAACTCTGCAAATTACAAATCAAGCAGTAATAAGGCAAAAAAATGGTAATTTTACAGATTATATTTGTCAGCTTTGCTTATTTTATTTATATTACCACAAAATAAATAAATACATAATAAAAACATGTTTGGGTAACATTTAACAAAATCACAGCTGAAACCTAAATTCCACTGAAGTGCAAAAGAAAAACAAAAAGCTATACATAATATAATATGTCTTCTGTTGGATTAAAATTAAAAGCTTTAGAGAGGATTTAAATGAAGCAGCAGGGGGAGAACCTTGTGTTTTTAGTCTTCAGAGCCCAATGAAAGATTGTGATGGACAGAAAATTGAATTTTAAATGGCAGCACTTTCATTTTGGTGCAAACGATATTTTGAGGTGATTGATAGAAAGTAAACAGACGTAAAAAAAAATGTAAATGCACAGTAACCGTCCATCCACAGTAACCAGAGAGCCTGTTGACATTTGTGAATGTTCCTGAATGGCTCCTACTGGTGAAGTCATGTTTTGATGGCAAATGATGAAAACTTGATGCACTTAAATATACTTTAGTTACAAAAATAAATAAATACATAAAGGTTGCTCCTGTTGTCAAATTTGTTGCAAATATAATTACATAATGGTTGTACTATACTCCACTTTAAAAGAGAGAAACTGTCAAGCAGATACTTTGCTACACAAAATATCAATTTATTCTGAACTGGAAAGTTTTACACAGTAAACACACTGATTTATGTTATCAAGGTTATAGCTAAACCAGCAACGACTGAGCTGTCAAAAATGACGTACAAAAAAAAAAAAAAAAAAAAAAAAAAACAGTTTTCCAAAAAAAAAAAAAAAAAAGTTATGATCAAAATAAGTATAATCTGTGAATGGTTTGTAAAGGCAAATACAAGCACACTATAAAATATAAAAAAGGGGCTCCTTTTTGGAATAAATTGACTGTTTATTTGCATGAATAATGTAGCATTTACTGTCACAGTGCTGCATGATGCTTCAATTGAACAAGTAAAAAATAAGCCTGTTTACAGTTAGGCTACTCCAGCTGTGCTGTCAGTAGCGTACACATAAACCTTCAACAGATTTTTTTAAAAGTCTCAAAATGTTTGACATAGTTGTTAAATATTAGTTTGTGTTTTAAAGACCGTTGGCTATTTAAGAAGTATGTGGCTTTGTCGCCCTTCCAGTGTTTATTTTTTCCAGAACATGTACTGTTTGAGGGCTGGTTTCTTTCCAAATACAACTTTTTTTTTTTTTTTTTTTTTGTCACACCACCAGGACAAAAAAAAAAAAAAAAGACAAACTGAACAATCAAAGTATCTCATGAAGCAGTGGAAGGATTAAAAAACAAACAAACAAATAAATAAACAAACAAAAAACACTACAATTCAAAATTTCCATTAAAGATGTTGGCCACAGCTAAATAAACACAAAATTGGCTAAACCTCAGATAATCATTTATTTGGTGACTTAAAAAAAAGTTCAGGTGGAAGAAAACGAGTCATTCCCAGCACATACTTTAAACTTTGCACATACTTGGATTAAGACTTTGGCATTAGATTGTTAGTCAACAATACTTGTTTGTTTGCAAAACTGCTGATAAAAAGAAACCAATAAACTACTCTTTTTTTTTTTTTTTCCTTGTTTTTTTTTTTTAAACTCTCGGAACATAATCTTTTGCAGGAAGTCTAAAACTTGTCATGTGGATGCAACCAAACTCAAGGTAGATGTCTGAGGTAATTGACTTTAGGCAGCAGAACAATAACCCAATCCATCTGACAGTCATACGCTTTGAGCACCATCTATTATCTCTATTATCATAATTTGAAATATTTCAAGCCAACTGTGCATAACGTAGTTTACAAAGTTTACCCAAAACTGCTATCTGTCCCTTCTCATCATACAATTAGGTCACTGCTCTGCTACAAATGACAGTAACTTGTATTCTTTCAAAAATGCTAAGCATTTACTGTATTTAAAATGTTGCTTCAGTTTTCAAGGCATAGCCTTTTTAGCATTTCTATATATTTATATCTGTTTTGAAGCCACTTTGATTCAGTTCTACATGAATTAAGAATTAATATAATGTGCACACTTTTGGTTTGTAGGGAGAATAATGAGATAACATGCAGCCACTGAAGGAGAAACTTCTCACCATGGTTTTAATCATGCAAATATGTTTCTAAAGAAGAGACAGTCCTGACCATCACAATATTTTGCTACCACTTAATTTAGTTTTGTTTGTTCCTTCAAAATGCAAAAGTTGATTTGTCAACCTATTCTAATATTTTTTTGCACACATAATTATTTCATGTTTCCAAGATTAAATACTAATAACCTGTGTAAGCACTAGTGTTTCAGAAAATAACAATAATAATAATTCATAATATTAAAATCCATAAAGACTTGTGCTTAAATATTGTATTTGTATGAAAAATGTTGAAAATGGAATGTCTTCAACCTGACTATAATACTTAATTACAGGAAGTTAAGATTAGCACAGCAATGCGATGCTGGATATAAACACAGTCAGGCATCAAGTGCTGTGATCAAGAAAACTGTTTCAATCAGATTTTGTTAGATTTTTTTTTTTTTTATAATTAAATATTATATGGGTCAAATAGAATGAATTAGCAGACCTGTGGCCTTTCAAATAATGCTCAAGAGGAAAAAAAAGTACATTTATATATCACTTTATATTTCAGCATCATTGTAGACTTGCATTGCTTAGTATGAAGCTTGCTAGTATTCAAACATTTCATTCCGAACTAATACATGTAAATGTAAACTATTGTTCTATTAATTTCATGAGAGCCATTGATGTAGAGTTTTTTGCTCTAAACCCATACTGACTGCTACTTAGAATATTTTGCTTAGCAATAAATTGATCTAGTCTGTTAACAGTTTTTCTAGATTTTTTTGAGAACTGTGGTAGCAAGGATATTGGTATTTAATTGTTGAACATACATTCAATCACCATAAAAAAAATAAAAAAAAAAAATAAAAAAAAAGAACTACAAAGTACCTTAGCTACTTTCAGATTATCTGGAAATGTTCCTGTTGAGAATGATAAATTACATATATTATATAGTTATTGCAGTTTATAAACTAAATCAGAAACTCCAGTAAAATAATGTAATTTGTTTCTTAGAAATCAATAAGCACAAGATCAAAATACCCTCTAAAATTCAACAACAGATATATATATATATATATATATATATATATATATATATATATTTTTTTTTTTTTTTTTTATCTCAGAGTA
>JARVGS010000321.1:11832664-11844200 GCA_031762315.1 Hypsolebias antenori | reverse complement strand
AAACCCCCCCCCCCCCCCCCCCCCAAAAAAAAAAAAAGTACATAAAATAAATGAATACAAAAATAAAATCACATTCATGCTGTCTGATTTTTGTTTGTTCGTTTTTAAAATTGTGGTTTTAACAAAAAAAAATTCTGACAAAGTTGTTTCCTATCTGAAATGAGATAAAGGAAAATAAGAGGCAGTGCTGGGGTTGTAACAGGCTCCTCATTGTACAAGCTCTCCCGTCATAAAACACTTCCTCGTGCTATTCTGTGCAGTTTGTTTTAAGGTCCACAAAGCAATTATGACAAAATATACCTAGAAAGACTAGAGTAAATATTACTCTGCTTCGTTTTTCTTTTTTTAAACTGTTCATTTTCCCTTTTTTAAAATGTAAATGTATTAAGATTTACATTTGCAAAGCTATGGATGCCCCTCATTACGTTTGGTGAAGCCAGACCCTTGGGTCTGATGGAGAATAATTTGTGGTAAATGTGAATACATTCTGATCAAAAATATTATGGTGCAGAACCTCCATTAGCCATTCTGTGGTACAATTTTAGCGTTTCAGTCTGGAATCCATTCATCTGGCCACCTTTTGGTCATATAGCTTCCTAGATGCCATCAGCCACTTTGGAAAGTATGGGTCAATGTTCATTTTTGAGTAAATATTGGCAGCAGCCCAAACTTTTTATTTTATTTTATTTTAATTTATCTACCTCATCCCAGCTCTTGTATTCAGACCAATTCTTAACAGCTTATGGGGGTTTTGACAATAAGTAGATCAAGTTTTAACTGCACTCTGATAACCCAAGCACCTTTCTGTAGAAGTTACTCTTGTTTAAGACAAACCAACTAGTTTTAGAGCTCATTGGTTTGAACCATGCTATATTTGAACATAGAGTAAACATGAGCTTGACAACAGTTTTACTTTTTACAAATCAGATACTCTTTAACCAGTCAGCATTAGTTATGGTTTGGGTTTCTCAAAAGTTCCTGTGAGCAATGTGTGACTGTCAAATATTCCCTTCTATGCTCAGGTCTAGTACAATTTCTGCATACAAATACGTGATTAATGATCATATTAAGACCTGAGATTAAGGGTGCTCCCAGTTTCCAGACGAGCACAAAAACCAAATTGGACATTGTTGAAAGACTATCTTTATGCATTCTTCCAAAATTACCTCGAGCTGCATTTACTCTGTACACAATGAAAATCAAGATGCTGTCCAAGATACTTATCAAAAGGATGGTTTTGAAGTCACCAGAGCTCGATGAATCTGTTTTTTAGCATGGCATTGGGGAGCTGCTTATTCATTCAGCAGGGGAATAGTTTTTATTCTTTTTAGGGTGGTTCTACAGTTTCAGAAAAGTACATTGTGAGGCTACAGACCCGAGACTCCAATTTCAGAGTTCAGTGCCTCTTTGTGTGGTATACGATTTCAAATCATTTGTTCTTTATTTTTGTGTTCCAATTCACTAAATTTCTTAACATCAGATATATTGTGAACACAAAATAAACTGATGCTATGTGCAATATTCTGTTTATTACCACCATTAAACATGCACAAGACAAATTTGGGCACATGTAAAAAAAAGTCCATAATTTTACAAAAAATGGATCGACTTGTTTTGCTGTCAGCCATTTGTAAACTTCCATGTTTAGCCAGAACTGTAGTTGGCAGTGCTATACAGTGATGAGTCATAATTGTAAAGATTTCTTTAGATTTATAGCCAATTTGTTATTCCAAGTATCATGACACATCAGATTTTCTAGCCAGTGGTGCCAGAACTCAAGATATTTCATAATAGACTTAACACTTTGTGAATAGGAGACTGATGGTTGGAAATGTTCTGACACCAGTGCCTGAGCTGTCAAAATGAAAGCTATATTTTGACCAAGGTGTTAGGGTCCTGTTAAAAAATGGTATTGAATACAGAAACCTTTTTTTTTTTTTTTCGTTAATAAAGTAAACAAAACCTCCCAGAGTTTTAAGAATCTTAACTCACCTTAAAGCCTTTGTCTCTTTTTAAATATATACATTTTTATACATTTTACTGGTCACATCTAATGGTTCTAGTTTGTTTTCTGGCATTTTCTAAAGAAATAATTGCTCAATGTATCCTTGCCCTTTATAGTTCAACATGTAGGGCCTATTATAATTACATTTCCAGATGTGTGCAACAAAAGATTAAAAAACATGATCTGGCCCACACACCACCTACAACCTCCTCCCAAATCCTCACAAGGTATTGTCTGCATAAAGGGAACAAATGAAACATTGTTCTGTGATTCAGCGGGAGTGTTACTGCAATAATGAGTTCCACTTTCCCATTGTGCAAGTGTCCCAGAATTCATGATAGTGGGCTTTGTTTATAAAACACTATCCACTTTCATCATTTACTTATAAAGATTTTGCCACAGTCACTTGCAAAGTAAATTATTGAAATATCTTCTCTAGAAAGACAAGAACATACCAGTACAAAGTTTTAGACAAAGATAAGGAAATTTGTGACTTAATATGTGAAAGTTTTTAATTTATCATTGCCACATGTTACAGCCTTTCCCAGTTCTATACACCGATAACCATTTAAATGGCAGATTTACTTTAGTGGCCGTATTTGAGAGAGGCAGCAAGAAACTGTAATCCATTAAAGCCTAAACTCAAACATGACCTATGGCAGTGTTACAAATAAAGCAATAATTCACATCCGTGTAGTGGTGCTGTTGGGTGCAACATATGTTATAAAGCCACCTGCTTTTGATCAGAGAATATGACCTGGTGCAACAGTAGTACAACTGGTAATAATGATAAAGTGCTATATGTTGTTGTATGTTCCCATACAATGATGAAATTGGCTCTCTGCATTTAACCTATCACATCTGGGATACAGCCAGGTGGAGCAGTGGGCAGCTATGTAAGTGCCCGGGGAGCAATTCGGGATTAGGTGTCCTGCTCAGACACCACCAGATGTGCAATGACCAGGGATTGAACCAAGGACCTTCGAGTCCTGAGTTGGCTGCCGTCTGAAGATATTTAACCCTGTCACATTTGACCTAAACGCTGCCATAATAAAACGGATAAAATGAATAAAACATGTGTAGATGCAGTGTAAAGACTTGCTTTCTCCTACTTTGTGTTCCAGCTATGCTTTGGCAGATGAGGCATACCGCTCACTGAGGGACCAAGACAAGGACCAGTGTATCCTCATTACAGGGGAGAGTGGAGCTGGAAAAACCGGTGAGAAATGCATTTTTCTTGTCATTTTGAAATGAGTTGTTCTGACAGCCTAGAAGTGTTTCTTTTGACTCAAATTCCTGTTTTATTTTGGATATGTAGATTTTAAATTAAGGAAGTTTATCTGAATATATAGATTTGATTTGGAGCTGATCTTTTGTTATTCACCCCAC
The DNA here is from genome assembly GCA_031762315.1 of Hypsolebias antenori. Lineage (NCBI taxonomy): Eukaryota > Metazoa > Chordata > Actinopteri > Cyprinodontiformes > Rivulidae > Hypsolebias > Hypsolebias antenori. Next base: position 11,840,806 of record JARVGS010000321.1, on the reverse strand, counting down.
ATGGTTTAGTGACCAATCTGAGAGGGTTCAATTCTTCTTCACTGATGGGTATGGAGATGATTGGCAAACTGTATTAGGACAATATACACCTGCATATCTTGTGCTAAGTGGGAGGCTTCTGTAAGAGTGATGGATGGGAGGAATTAACTTAACATCTGCACCATTGCTACCACCACCACTACTGTGTCTTGGCACCCAAATCTGATTCAGTTAGACCGGAAATGACAGTTCATTCTGCCCCAATAAACTGATTTTAAACACAAATCTGATGTTTGTGCAGCCTGAGCAAAGTCAATCATCCATCCTGCTGTTCACACAGAGGCATGTTCATACCTTGGGACACATTGATACCTTAATGCTGCTGATAACTGTAACTCATCTGTTATGAGCAGTTATGTGAATGGGTGGTGGGGAGGGGGGGTACTTATAAAACATTACTTATGAAACATTATTTTCAAAAGCCCTTTTTTTTTTTTTTTTTAATCTTTTGGGTCCATGGAGGAAAAATCAGTTTAAGTGTTCTTTGTGTTGCTCTGTTCAATGTACAGTCAAAACACCCTCCCGCGCCCGAAGAACAATGTCACATAGGAGGTTTGGATTGAATCAGCCAGACAATCTAAGACTTGTTTCATTGTAGATCATGTTTGTGCATGCAACTTGAAAGAAGCTGACCTGTGAAAGATGTAGTGGTAGACATATCAAAACAGCAGCAACACACTGTATTGATGTTGTGGTGGATTCATATCCCATGCATCAAAAATTAGGCAACACCCATATTTTCTTGAGAACTTGAATCTCATATGCAAGCATTGAACCAGAAGTAAAATCCCTGTAGGTAAAGGCCATTTTTTTACATCTCTTTGTTCTTGTTTTGTTTTTTTGAAGTGTTGGCATCCTTTGTAGCACTTCCACATACCTTTAGAAATGCCCAGAGGGAAAGTTTCTTACGGTTTAGTGCTGCTTTACATGCAATTACAGTTTCAAATTGGCAGTGCACAAAAAAGAATACATGTCTTCAATACAAAATGGTAAAATGTTGTCCTGAAGGGAAGTCTGAGATTGTCATCATTGTATGTTCCCATGCAATCATGAAATTAGTTCTCTGCATTTAACCCATCACACCTGGGATACACCCAGGTGGAGCAAGCCTCACTATTGCAGTTTTTCAAAATAAGATTGGACATGACACAATTGGCTGATTGATGGATGAGCCGCATGATGGGCATGGAATTTGTAGTTTTAAATTTAGCACCTGCTGCACCTCAATAAAATCCATACTGCAGGATAAACTTTGTGCTGCAGCTAATCAGCTGATCACCGGGCAGAGCGAAGTGGGCGTGGCCAAGAACTCTTGCAGGTGACTGAGAGCAGCAGAGGCAGAGAGGGAAATCATGCCATTCTGTGCTCTTTTTAGAGCGTTTAGTTTAGAAACATTGTTTAGAATATTGAAAGTGTGTGAGAAGGGTTTAAAATGCCTTTAGTATATAAATACTAAAATAAACTACTACTTGTCTATTCCTACTTCTTGGTTTTTCACTTATCGCCAGGCTTCAGTGTATGGATCCCCTGCAATAAACGAGGGACTACTGTATTTCAGAGCGAGAGTTATCATATTATTTTCTTGCTTAAATTTGACATGCCAACCTTTGTCAAATTGATATCACAATCCAGTGATGTCTTTGTTTTCAGATTAGCTGTTTGAACTTCCACAACAGCCACTGCCTGGCACTCGGTTCACAACAAATCCCCCAGTAGCATTTTGGTAGCAAATAACAAGAACCACAAAGTTGTGTTTCTAGCAAAATCTGCTGTGCACTCTGCGTAGGACTTTCAGTTACCACAAATCATTGAAAAATGTCTTTGAAGTGCAGTGATGCAACAATTATAAATGTAGAAACCAAATCAATAAAGGAAACTATTTAAGTTGGCCCATTGTGTTTTTGACCCACAAGCCTTTCTTCTAAACTCCAAAGAGCTGCTGCTGCAGTGAAGTTGGTGATAAATTTGGATTTCAGTAATCTAAGCTGCCCTGGAGCTTTTCGCAGAATGGGGCCATTAAATTCTACCCTATCAATATGGGTCATTGACATTCATGTTTGGGGATTTATTTTTTGTTCCTGCTCAATTTTTCTATGACTTGTAAAAAAGGAAGTAAATAAATAAATAAATAAAAATGTATTAAAAAACTGACAAACGTGTGTTGCACGCTTTAAGAGACACAACATGGCTTTAATTTCTGCAACAGATGACTCAGGGAATACATTTTTCTGCAATCAGATTACAGAAATGGGGATTAAACTGTACTTTTTTTTTTTTTTTTTTGTTGTAAAGTACATATTAACTTTTGATATCTAGCCACGCCCCCAAAAGTCCATCTTTTTGTCTGCCAACCTCATCAGCAGCCTCTGACAAATGCTGTAAAGCTTTTCAGTCCTTGCTTGGCAGGTCACACATCTGTTCTGGGTCACTGTCTCACTGGTTACAATGGATGATCTCAATGCTAGCCATCAAATCACACTTGTCACTTGTTCAAAAAAAAGTCCTTTCTTTCTGAACTCATTTGTCATGGCCAAAGTTAATTTGTGGAGAGACTCTTGGATTGTGCGCTGTCAGCTCAGATGCAATCTGTGCCGACATGATTAGTGAGTGAACAATGTTCTTCAACATTCAGATTGTTTTTCCAGGGGTTTTCCTTCCCAATCATCTCAGTAGCTTGAATGATGGTATTATGATGAAACTGTGGTCAATATCCAGCTGAACAAATTTCACTTATAAAATGGGGCCTCCTCATTTGCTCTCATGGGTGTCAAAGGGAGCTGATGTAATGGAGATTTTTTATGGGGAAATGGTGCAACCCATGGGCAGGTCTCATTGGTTTCCCTGCCATGTCTATCAAATCCAATAGTGCTTATATCTGTGTATTTCAGAGGCCAGTAAGCTGGTGATGTCATATGTGGCGGCAGTGTGTGGGAAGGGCCAGGAGGTGAATAAGGTCAAGGAACAGCTGCTACAGTCCAATCCTGTGCTGGAGGGTGAGTGACGACTTGAGCTGCCTCCCAGTTTTGACTGTTTGATTCTGCAGTTTAGATTTGGACAAATCTGTGTCAACAGGCTTGACCGCACGGCTGCACTTGAAGTGCAGCAGGGAAAAACAACTGAAATGGGGGAAATCTGAATGTTTTCAGTGCAATTGACTGGTTACTTAAAGTGCAGCATTTAGCAGCTTATCAAGATGGTGTTTTTGGCCTCCAAAAGTAACGCCACTTTAAAAATATACTTTTTTTAATGCAAGTAAAATGGTACTTGACTATTCAACACATCAGTCACAAACTATAAACATTAGGCCATTAGTTTGGAGTCATATGAATCAGTCTTTGTTATTTTTATTTTTTTTTACTAGCCATTACACTACTCCCACTGTCACATAGTCATGCCTTCAGCTCAGTGCTGGCACAGAAACAGCTGTTTTTTAATTGGGGGGGGGGGGGGTAGTGGACAGGAAATGCCCATGAATGGTGAAGCTGTAAGGTAGACTCGTTGGTGGAAAACCCTGCACATCTGTGAGAGCTTAGTGACTTCCGATCTAACTGCCCCAGCACTAAAAAGAAGCAAAATGAGGGGGACCTGCTCATTCAGCTGAACACAATGGATCCATCATGCCTTGCACCTCTGCTTCAGTTTCTCTTTTGGTTTTCTTCTTTGACTCTTTTCTTTTCACTGTGACTTGTTTTGTCTTAAGATTTTATCTACAATATCTCTTGATGCTCTTATTTTCTGCTTTCCACCCACTCTGGCTGCTGTTGTCCCAGACTAGCAGCCCACACGTTCACACAATCCAAATACGTTAACACACATTAATCAGCTGTTATCAGTAATTAAGCTGTTATGCTAATAGCTCTGATATGTTATGCACTCTGAGCATTTTAATGTGAAAATGGGATTCTAAGCAAATGAAAAATGTTGCACAAAATTCTCATTTAGATGGCTTACTGACGCAGATGACAAAATGCATTTAATCAGTTCCTTCAAAACATTTTTTTTGTTTATACACAAGGGCACATGGAATCACTTTGCTTTCAATGTGGCATGGCATCAAGGTTTAGCCCTTCCTAAGCTGCTGCTGCTTTTCCTAATCCATACAGAATTATGGGACGTCATCGGTTCAAATGGATTTATTTATTTTTATTGACAGCTGGCTGAATTGCTGCACAATGTTAAACATTATTAGACTTAATTTTTTTTTTTATCTCAACTGTACCTTTTTATTTTTTTTTTGGCTTACAAGTAATTTTTGTCATACATTCTTGTTTCTTTTCCTTAAGCATTTGGAAATGCCAAAACCGTACGCAATGACAACTCTTCAAGATTTGTAAGTATCCAAAACCTGGGATTTGGTTCTACAGAATGGTTTTCAGATTTCTTTGCTTATAGTCACTATTATGCAAACCGAGTACAGCTCTCTCTGTAAATGAGTCCTCAAGGCTCAATAGGATTAACCTGCCTAAAGAGTAATCTTTTTTTTTTTTTTGTAGTATTTTTTCCCTTTTTCATTTTTCAAAAGTAACTTGGCGTTCATGAATCTCATTTTCCTTGTCACTGACAGTTTTATTGCAACAGACACTCGTGGAATTTTGTCTTTTCGTAAACTGAACTTGATCCAAAAACGGAAGCCATTGTCACAAATTGTGATACCTCTGGATCAACTGCACAAGCAAAAATGTCACTTTTTTTCTTAAATCAAATTCACACTGAAATATTTAACCCACACTAACTCACTGCTTTGATAATTACTGAAAATGGATGCATACCATTTAGAGATGTACAGTGTTTGATTAGATGGTGTAAAGCTGAGCAAGGTCTCTAAGCTTTCTGCTCTCATGTAATGTGCATTGACTCTGCAGAGTATAGCAGCCTACACTGTGTTTTACAGCACTGTTTTTGCTCTTGATATATTAAACGCACACATAATTCATAACCTTGATAAATACTTTGTACTCTGATTTAACAAGGTCACTTCACAAACTTTGTTTCATTAAACAATATGGAATGAAACTCATGAATACCAAGTGCAGGAAAAAAAAATCTCAAAGTTTATCATTTGCAAAGATCTTTGGTTAGGCAAGTTTTATGCATTTTGTACACATTTATTTTTGCCAGTTGCTAGTCCGAATTGGCTTGGAGTTTTTTTTTTTTTTTTTTTTTTTTTTTTTTTTTTTTGAGGATGCGTAACCAGTTTTAATCAGATGCCATGACTAGCTTTTTTTTAATAAAGGGACAAAAATCCAGACAAGTTCCCAGGCAATGACATCAGCAAAGGTGACGACTACAGTATTAATTTTCCTGATAAAATATTATCACACTAGCAGGGTGTGTATGTACAGAAAGGCATGTTGCATCTTATTTTTTTAGCCACATTCATATGAACTTGTAGTTCTGCTAATATTGCTCACATTCAACAGCAATTTCATAGTCATTTACTTGGTTTTCTTAACACCAAAACAACTTTTTTTTTGTTGTTGCCTGATGCAGCATGATTCATTGTTTATTCTGTAATCTTAGGAGTTGACATGAAAACTGGTTTATCCTGCAAGAACCAGCTTGCAGGCCAACATGTGTTCCACTTTCATGTCTTCACACTTTTTTCATTCATATTTCTACCTTTACCGTCTACAGCCTCCAGTGCTCAGACATGCATTTAAGAGATTTTGGTGGAATCTAGTTCCAATCTGGCTATTTTTAGGTGATGTTGAAATCTGCCAGAAAGCTCAGCTTTTCTTACCCAGACTCCACCTTATTAAAGCTCAATCACTATCATAACATTCTGAATGGAGCCGCCACTTCATTTTGTTGAGTGTGTAGGGATTATTGGGTTTGGCTAGAAACCGCTCACCAGCAGTGCTTGGCCTCATCCAGTGACCTGTCTGCTAATAATACATCAGAGGAGAACGAGAGGGAAAAAGATCAAACACATAAGACTCACTGTTCTGTCTACTTCACAGAGAAAGGGGACCCAAAATAGTTTTATTTATTTTATTTTTTTTTTCCTTTTGTTTTTGTTTATTTTCCCCACAGAATTAACTTTACATTTGTAACTTGAATGACTTTACAGTAGGTCAGTCCAAACTCCTGAGCTGGGTTTTTTTATGCTCTCCCCCCCCCCCCCCCTCCCTCCAAAGAACACCTGATAAAAGGCAGAACATAAAAGTTTACATCTTAACTGTTGCACTCTCTGACCCTCAGGGGAAGTACATGGACATTGAGTTTGACTTCAAAGGAGATCCACTGGGCGGAGTCATCAGCAACTGTGAGTAATACTTTAATTTTGAGAAGTATTGTGTAATACAGTATATGGTAATAAATTATTGCACTTTACTTCCTGATTTATAATTACTGCATCTATGACTGACATCTTGTTTCAGCTCTTATTAGTCTGTTGTGCAGTTTGTTTACACTTCGTTTGAAACATTTAGGTATCCACATTTGAACTTGCACCAGTGAGTAACATATACTCACTGTCTAAATTAAAGTTCGTATTTTAGTGTTTTACTGGCTGAAGCTGTTCAAAACTCTGGATTTTCATGTTATGTCTTATTTTTGTGTGCACAACTTGCACCATTGTAATTTTAGTTATTCAGGTTGTTTGTTGCCCACCTCTGCCCACACCATACCCACCTCTGCTGGCTTGCACTCACTTAGGCAGCCACCCCCATGTTTGATTTGTTCTACTAGAGTGCTTTTTTGCAGTGAACATCAGATTTGGACCAGTTTTTCAATACCGGTACTTATCACATATGTGGTGTTGGAGCTGGACAGTATCCTCTGTTTTCTGTCAGAGGATGGCTCCCTTGCGTGTGTCAAAATACAGCTCAGGAACAATTGGGATGGGCTGCTGAGATCTGCTACGATTCTGTTTTGAGTGACAATTTGCCTCATAAAATTGAAGCGGCTAGATTATGTTCTCAACACCCCATGGAGGTTTTGAGACATTTTGGAGACTGTCGCTGCCCCCATAGATATTATCTTGTCAGTCACAAGACTGCTGCCATTGCTGACTTGGTGTAGCAAGGTGGTATGAAACCTCAAATTTGTCTAAAATCCCAAGATATGTTTAATACTTTTCAACTCTTGTCTTAAGCCGTGTTTTGTTTTCAAATGTTTCTTGAACGTTCCTTTGATTCTTTTTGGAAACATTTTGTATGATGTAAAATTAGACTGAACAAAACCTTCTGTCCCATTACTGACTTTCTCACTCCAGATTTTGCTTTCCTGTTTTGATATGATCTTGCTTCTGTTTCTGTGACCTCTGGCGGGGTAGCCGATATAGACAAAACATTATTCACAACTACTGAAGCCCATGGCCTAGACACAAATGAAGCTCTGTCTGCTCGCCTGAGTCACTCAGACACCAGCATCCGTCTGTCAAGTAGGGCCACTCATGTGCCTTGTTCAGCAAGTTGACTTGCCCAGCAAGTAAGACAGATGTGAACACTGCAACAATGCAGACTGGGATAAATTGTTTTATTTGCAGCTTATTGTTTTCCTGCGTAATTCTCTGGAGCCCCAGATGACATGGAATACTCAAATTCTTGCTTTTTTATGCTATATCAAAACATTTGGTTATAGTAGAAAGACAGGGTAACTTTTTTCCAGCTAAAATAGCAGAAAACATCTCTATTTGGAAATGTACATTAAAACATACGAGGCATGTTTTCAGCAAGACAGTTAAGTGTTTGCTTGTTTTGCAAAAGCCAGATGTCCACTATTATGCACTCAACTGGTGCGAGTCCCTTTAGCACTGCTGGATTAAGAAGAGCTTGAACTGCCTTTGTTCTTTGATGTTTGCCATTTTAGTGTCAAAACCTTCCTACTGTATGTTAAGGTAAAGGGAAATGCACTAAAATGTAAGAATTGACTTTTCAGTGGTTTCTCATCTCTGTACGTCTTTGATCATCGTTCTGTATCACTGTTGTCAGCCCTCTCAGTCATGGCTGTTGTATTATTGATGGGCTTGCTCCTAAAGGCTCCAGTATAGCTCTGCGTACGACTGTACGCCACTCCGTACGCGCGTACTGAACGCAGGCAGTTCACCAACACAGCTCTGCGTTCAGACAGCTCCACAGAGCGTTTACCTACGGGACAAAT
>JARVGS010000321.1:11802311-11813323 GCA_031762315.1 Hypsolebias antenori | reverse complement strand
CCCTCACTAGACGTCTTTGATTTGTCAGTGTTTCCTCATTGCGTCTTGTCACGCCCACTGTTCTGAAGTAATAAAGTTTTGACTGTCCCTGAAATAATCCTTATCTTCGACTGCTGCCACTTTTCATTAGGCCCGAAGAGAGCTGCGTCGACTAAAGGAGGCGGCGAGGAATAAACATGCTGTGTCGGTCATTTGGGCCGGCTGGCAGGGCACCAAGGTATTTGGAAGGCCTGTTGACTTGCAGTGACTGACTTGCTGCCTCCTTTGACTCCTGTTCCCACCTCCCCATTGCAGAAAAAAATGCCATGTCATATCCATCAGCCTGCTCAAGTCCATTCTAAACATTTGTTTAATGATGCAAGACAAACGTACGTCTTATCACACAGTTGCTGCTGAAGTGATAAAGATAGCCTTAGAGATGGGAACAAAGTGTTTTGGGAGTCTCTCCATCTCTGAGTTGTATTAAATTGATGAGAGACTTGTCATTTTTGAAGTTTTTCACCTTTGTCTTTTATTGACCACTGCATGCTGCTTGTTCTCTGCCTCTGCGTCACTAATGCATGTTTAGTCTTTGCAATGCAACATTTTGCCCTTGTAGACAAAACCGCCTAGATTGTGACTTTTGTTCAGCACTTGACTAATCAGCTTTTTATTTCCCTCACAGAAAGTTTCAGACATGTCCATCTGACCAGTTCTATATTCATTTCTAGATGCTGGACCAGTTTGGCCAGTTTGTCAAAGGTCACAAAAGAGCTTGTGTGTGCGCGTGTTTTACGCTGACCTCAGACAAGAACAGTGTTTGCCGCCTCTATTTTCCCTCATCTTCCACTGCTTCATTTGTTCCCGCTCTTTCTTCCCGCTTACCCCCTGAACAGGCCCGCAGGGAGCTCAGGAGACTGAAGGAGGAGGCCAGGCGTGAGCATGCTGTCGCTGTGATTTGGGCCTACTGGCAGGGACTCAAGGTACCCACCTGCCCCACAGCGTAGCCACCACCATCACCTGCCCACTACTCCTCACCACTGATCCTCTGTCTTCTTCTATTACTGTACTCTTCTGGAAAAGTAGTCCCTGTTCACTGATAGGACCACCATTACTCACATTAGAAATTATTTTACATTTCTTGGCAAACATCATGAATCTTTTAAACAGGATTGGTTTTCTGTTAAATACTAAAATAATATAATATAAATTGTGTTGATAGAAGAGATTATCTTTAAAATTAACAGTAATTTCAGTAATTTATTGTTGTTTTTTTTATTATTATTATTGCTGCAATTCAGGTTCCCATTGACCAGCTGGCCTTGAACCTGGACTTTGCACATAAATGCATGAGCACGACCCTGAAGTGTTTAACCACAATTTGATCTTGGTAGTTTCATTCACTTTCATTCCAAAGTGATTTTATTTTTTCAAACGAGGTACTTACTGACTTTATTTCCAAGACAAAAAGAATCATAAAATTACGTTTGAAGTTTGAATTTACTGTTTTCTTGTAACAAACCAAAAATTTATGAGACCTCTTATCAAGTCTTTTTGTCATAGCAATTTCTTTATCTGCATAGTTCAATAAAAAACTTAATGTTTAACTCTTCTGTATAGTTTATTTTAGAGCCGAGTTGAGTTTTTTTTTTTTTTAACTGTTAAGATTAAGAATTGTAACCAAGTGACTTAGCTGAGACTGTTTCATCTGAATTTAAAATCTTGCTTTTTCTGCAACTTCTGTTTCTTTTAAACTAACCCGTTTTATGTTGTGTATCCCACTTTATTTGTTCTGCTTTTTGGTTCTTTCCTTGTAGGTGTATGTCCAGTTTTTATGTTTTTCTTTTTGACAACTGTCAGTTTTGTTTGGTTTTGGATGTAAAACCCGTCCATTCTGTCATTGCAGTGTTAATCCTTTTCATCATGATAATTGACCACTGTGTGCCTGACAATGCACTTGTTTCCAAATGTGTTATGAAGGGCAGCATGAAGGTTGTTGGTCATAACAATTATCACCTTTTCAGTAATTAATTTGAAGTGGTTGTGAACTCTGTCTATTGGAAATGTGTTTTTGTTCCAGTTTTTGTCCGTAACTAACAAAATGGCTATTAAGTGTACAGTTTGTCCTCCTTCAGTGTCTCCCCTTCCGTCTTACTACATATCAAACCAAGCCAGATTATAGAAATAATCTAACAATGTTTTTATGCTTGAACAGGTCCGCAGAGAGTACAGGAAATTCTTCAGGGCAAATGCAGGCAAGAAGATCTACAACTTTACCATCCAGAGAATTGTGAGTATGACTTTTAAAGGCACTCAATGCAAAGTATGAGAGGAGTTGATCTGAACTATGGTACAGTTTGAAATAGTTAAGTGGTTTTCCCAGATATATTGACATGTGATCTGCACTCCATGTAAATGAACTATTCGACTGAAGGCTCTGTAAACCATGTAGAACAGGACCATTCAACTGAAGGCCATTTCCGGCCTGTGGATGACATCAATCCGGCCCGCTTCATTTAAAAATAATAATATTATTTATTTATTTATATTTTTGGGGGAGTGGGGTTGTGTTTTTTGTTTGTTGTTTTGTTTTTTTTGGGGGGGGGGGGTTCTGGGTTTCAGATTTGGGTTCTGTTTGTTGCATTTATGACTCAATACAATAAAATAAACAAATTTAAAAGGCAACAGAGCATTGTTAACTTTGGTTTATTTACACAATGATTTTAACTGCTGGATGTTTGGCCCCCAAGCTGCTGGCTTTCAGAAACTGTGGCCCCCTGAGCAGTTTTGAATAGCCCTGATGTAGAATAATGACTGACCTCATTTAGGCTGCCTATAGCCGTTCTAGGTAAATTGGTACAGCAGAATTAGACAAGTGAGCTCGGACATTTAGGAGAAAGTTTAAGGGTGAATCTGCTGCAAAGACAACTGTCAAATATAACTATTGGGGACCAGACAGGGTGCTGTAGCACCATTAACACAAAGCTTGGCATTGGAACATGCTCAGCTGTTGAAAAATATATATATTTTTTTTTGACCGGCATGTTTAATTACTACTTTTTATTCCTCTCTAGTAGTTTACCTGTAACATAATTTTACTCAATAAATCAAGCAAATACAGTACACACCATATCAAAATTGCCAGAAGTTTTATTTATTTAGTTTCCATATTTCTAAACTAGTGACGTCACCTTTTGTTGACCTCTTCTCAGTCCCTTCGGCTGTTTCTGTGGTAAACAAGTGGTGGTTGACGGGACCACACGTTTAGCTGACAAATTCTGAATTTTGGGACGCATCCGTGTGGGAAAAGTTGTGCAAAATGTATTAGTTTATGAATTGATTTTAAACAGGATTTCATCACTTAGCAATGAGTACCTTTTTATTTTATTTTTATTTTACTTTCTTTTTGCTGTAAATAAATCCAACTGAATTTATCCATGTTTTTGTCCAGATGCAGAAATACTTCCTTGACCTGAAGCACAACATGCCCTCCATGTCCCCCATTGACAAGAGCTGGCCTCCTCGGCCTTACTTGTTCCTGGAGGGAGTCCACACAGAGCTCAAGAGGATTTTTCATCTCTGGAGGGTTCGTCTCACATTCAGCCAGCTCAGCTTGTTACTTTTAAACTGTCTATGTGACTATTGTCTAATGCACAGTGTGTGGACAGGAGGGAAGCTGCATGTAGGCAGCATTTTGGACTTGTCAAGTGTTGAAGCTACATCTTGTCACATTTATTTATCTGTGGAAAGCATAGGAAACTGTGTTTGGGGGAGGGGGTAGAGACCAACAAAACTGAATTGGAGAGTTTTTTTTATGCACAAGATTTTCTGTCTGTAGTTTATTTATTTTGACTTGTGTGAACAGTGCAAGAAATACAGGAGCCAGTTCACAGAGGAGAAAAGAGCAGTGTACGAGGAGAAGCTGAAGGCAAGCGAGCTCTTCAAGGATAAAAAGGCTCTCTACCCAAGCAGGTATTTTGGATTAATCCCCTTTTTGTTTCACCCTTTAGATTAAGTGACCTCAAATATTGATCCAATTCTATAGTAGTAGATAGAAATCTCAATCTGCCTGTTTTATGCCTCAGTGTGAGTCAGCCTTTCAAAGGAGACTACCTGGAGATCAACACAAACCCCAAATACCAGAAACTCAACAATGCTGCAGATGAGAAGGTTCTGCTGGCTGATGTGGTCAACAAAATCAACAGGGCCAATGGAAAGGTAAGAAACTGCATATTATATTTTACAGCTCATAAAGCCTTAATAGGTTCAGAACCTGGAGTCTCTTCTTTATGTTCACTTGTTGTAATACTGTAATCCTGTTTTAAGCCAGCTGAATCTTGTGTGCTGGCATGTTTGAAACTGGATGCATTCATGTTAATACTGGTAGCAGACCTTTACAAAAAGCTATTTTTTTTTTTGTATTTTTTTTTTTTTGTATTTTTTTTTGTTTTTACTTCTAAGCCTGTTTTACTTGATAACTCAAGACTCTTTGGCTTTTCCTGACTTCTAATTTTACGTGATCAAGTTTCAGTTTTTTGACTCTGATTCGTGCGTTTGCAGGGTTCAACTCGAATCCTCCTGCTAACTAAGAAGAGTGTCATATTGGCTGACCAGAAAACGGGGCATGTGAAGGCCAGCGTCCCTCTGGCAGACCTTGCCAGTGTTTCAGCAAGTACACAAACTGACGGCTTCTTTGCTCTGCAACTTAAAGAGGTGAGAATATGACTATTGTGACGCATAGCTGTAATGGAGATGAACATTGTTTTCTCTGTGGGACTGTCTTGAGTTAATATTAAAGCAGTTTGTATATTTTTCAAAGTAAATCAACCAAGTCTAGCATTTATGATAAAATGTAAATCGCCTGCTTCTTTTTTTTTATGCAAGACTTTAATATTGAAAATATCACAATGTGCAGTCTCATGGAGTAGTGTGAGATGTCTGACAATGTGTTTGTAAAAGAAGTGTAGTCCATTAAATCAAATTTTAGCTCAATCTATTAAGTGGCTGAATTATAGCCATTTTAGCTTTGTCTAATTTTGAATAGCTTTGGCACTAATCTTGAATTGGGCTGACAAGTTAATTAGTTATAGATGTTAATCAGTGGTTGGCTTTAAAAAGTAATACGTTGTAGCGTTATATTAGGTAATTGTTTCCTGAAAGTTTCATTAGTACCTGTTCCTGAGATATTTAAAGTTGGTTCCAACTCAACTAGCTGATAACATTTTAAACAAAGCTCTTGCACGAGCTGTTAGCCTTCACAATATGTGAAGGAGATCAGTGTCCACTACAACCATGCCAAGTTTCAGGTTAATTTATTTAAAATTCACTGAGTTATATAGCCAAATATTTTTAAGATTTCTTGGTTGTGGCTGCCATCTTGACTTGACTCGTTGACTACATCCAATGATAACTTTCTGAAAGTTTCATTAAAACTTTTTTTCCTTGGCTCAGGAACTATTTTGAGAACGGGCGCAGACACTGAAACGTTTTCTCCCCAAGCCTTCTTGCGACAGTGACAGTTTGTCGTAGGTGTTCTGAGAATTTGTAACTTGCTGAACTTGTAGAAATGTATTTTTATTCCACCAGGGGTCTACTTCAGCTGTTAAAGGAGACTTCTTGCTCAGCAGTGATCATCTGATTGAAATAATCACCAAACTCCACCGGGTCAGCGCCTCGGTTTCAGAGAAGGAGCCGATCAGCCTCGACATATCGGATGAGTAAGACGATTCCAATTTCATAGTAAAAATTATTTCATCTTCCCTCATGGTGAAGTTTTATGTTTAATGTATTGCGTTCCTTAGGTTTCTGGTGCAGTTTAAACATGACAAAGTGTGCATCAAGTTCATCCAGGGCAGCCCAAAGAACGGCAACAATGCGTCCTGCAAACGTAAAAACAACCGCCTGCTGGAGGTGTCGGTTCCCGTATCGCCCTAATGCTGTCACACTCTCCTCTGCTCCTGCTGATCTTCACACCTTCTCAGTCTGGAGGTGAGACTGAGCACCAAACTCCAACACTCTGGACTCAAAATAATCACCACATTGGTCCCAACCATGGGCCCAAACGTGCAGTTATTTAGCTTATCAGATTTATTATGATGCCGCTAAAGCTGAGAAAATGTGCCACTTTTTCTGGCAAAGAAAGCCCTAATGTGGGTTGCCTGCCATAGAAATTTGGTGTAAAGAGTTGATGCTGGTGCACAAGACTTTCTGTACACCGGTAGTGGTGTCACTAATTATTGCTCTGCCTGTAGTAAATTTAGTTTTCAGAGAAGTTGTCCTAAGAACTTGTTTAGGAGCCTCAAAAGGTCCAGGTTCATCTGCTTTTAAGCAGCTGGCTTAAAATTTGAGATGACTTGTGACAGGATTTGGGCTTAGCCTGTCGTATTTAATTCTCTGACAAACTTGAATGCTGCACTTGGTGTTGCCTCTGTAACAAACTGAGGATGAGCTGACAACTGAACTGATTGTACGTTGTATTTTCTGTTTTTCTTATGGATTAAAGCACAGTGGGCAGTTGTGTAAAAGATGGAAGTCAAATGTGGTTAGATTAAATATTTTTCATTCCTATGTGCCAATAAGCAGGTCTCCTCAATATACAAATGGCAATCATCCTTTTTATATTCTGCTTTAAACAAATGCCAAAAATTAAAGCTTTTGAACAGGGAGCATATTAACCTGCAGGCGGTGTTCATTTTTGATTGCACTACACGTGATCCATTCTCCTCTGCTGAGCATTCTTCATGTACACAGTATATCCAAACTAATTTCATACCATTGAATTGTTGTCTTAAAGCTCAGGATGCTGACAGAGACATGGGTTGCAGGTAAATGTGGTTCTCATATTTTAATCAGTTGCAAGTTTTTCCTCCACTAAAACCCTTGGAAGTGAAAATTTGTGTGCAATATTGTCTTAGTTATTTTTGTGGCAAAATGGTTGAGAACCATAACGGTAACACTTCCTGTGCCATAGGCTGTATATAGGCTGTAGCATGACGTTGACTGAGGCTTGATTTACTATTCAAATTTTCATGTTTGTAAAATAAAATGTTAGCTTTTGCCACTGCAGCTTTAATTATCGTACTGCTCGACCCACCTGACCTAAGGGAAATGACCAAATATTAACCGCACATGACTATAGAGCGCTGATCTATCAACTTAAGTTCAGAAGTTTGAGCTTTTACTTGTGCTAAAATCAGGTGACGTATTAACACACAAGCCAAATTTGAGTATCTAAAACTAAAGTGCTGTATTTTTGTGCATGTTAAGTAAATTACATTTAAAGATGTCAAGGTAGAGATTTGTACTTCTGGTGACTAAGGGGATTGGGAAAAAACAAAAAACAACAAAAAAAAAAAAAAATGTCAATGTTTGAAATCAGGGCTATCTGTGTATAAATTAAATATTGTTTATGTAACGGCACAGGGAATTTGGTTTTCATGACGACGCTGAATGACCGTTCTGGTGGAGTTTTTTTCCCGACTGCTCTGTTTTGGTCTAGTTTTTGTCAACATCTTCCTCCTGACTCTCTTCCCTGTTTTGTATTTGACGTATGGGTAGATCTGCGAGGTGACATCTGCAATCTTGTGTGCCTAATGTTAAACTGTGTTGAAAAGACGAAACATGGAAATGTATTTGTAGAAGTCACTGCAACATTTAAAAATATACTTTTTAAATTAAATAAAAATCATCATAAACTGTTGAGTCTGTGGTTACTTTTTTTTTTGGTGCAAGTGTTTGTGAACTTTGCCAACTTTTTATGAGCTATTTGTGCATTAATGACTCTATTAAATGTTGTGAGCCACGTTGCACAGTTAAACACTAATAAACTGCCATTTATCGGCCTCAACAGGAAAGGGGTGTGTTTTGTAGTTACTGGGGCTGGACATCCAAGCCTAATAGTCAAGCAGTAAGCCAGATGTTTTCCATCACATCTGGGGGGAGCTATCCTGGGGTTAAATTCCGCGGCTTTGGAAGAGCTGCTGGCAACAGGTCTCTGGGGAGCAGATCTCTGATTGAACAGAGCGGTAAAAATAGCACACCATTTTGGGCTGCCCAGTACCCGGTGGTTCCCACCACTCTGCAGGCTGGGAAAGGAAGGCGGAGTCCCAGCCTCCTGGTGGGTTTTCTTCTACTCTGTGGGACCACAAAGGAATTGGACAATGCACAGTCACATTTCATGGAGAGTCTGGAGTAAATCTGCAAACACTCATGCAGCTCTGAAACAGTGTGTATGAAGGTGCCGTGCTCAGGACATTCTGTTTTTATTAGAGCATTCAAATCAGTCTAGGGAAATGCGTATAATGTAAATGGATTAACGAAAAATTTTATTTATTTTGACTGGAATGTTTTTTTTTTTTTTTTTAATGAAACATTGTACATTATTGATACTGACATCAGCTGACATGTAAAAAGACATTGTGAGTTGGCACAAAAATCATGTTCACCACTTAATATTAGTGACGTGAGTTTCTAGCGACATCTCTTGGGTTTTCAGTGATACTACACAGATGCAACTAAACTCTAATTTGGAAAATAAAAACCATGAAGTTTAAATGTGTAATGCACCAAATTATAATTTTCATTGTGTGTGACAGCCCTGCTGGTTCTGTTACCAATGACTTAAGGTTCTAGATTAAAAAAAAACTCCTTGAAATGCTTATTCTGTGTATTGATCAGGTAAACTGAAGTGTCGGCAATCAGTTGATTTGTTCTGTAGTCAGCGAAAAATCAAACAATTGACAGCTGTTGAGTGAACAGTTGTTCCAGAGCTCAATTTGATTTTACTCTTTAACACCATCTTTTAAACTTGTTGATGAGAGAGAAAACTGAGAGAAACGAGATGGAGAATGGGGGCGGCGTACTCGAACTGATGAGCACAGGTATGCAGGACTGTAATAAAATAACTGAGCAACATGTTTTTCTACTGAACTTCCACACACCCATATACTTTTGTTCTGATTTCTACAAAAATTGCTTAATTTATATTTAAAATTAATGTATTTGCAAAATAACTGCTTTTGTATCATCCGTCATCTTCTGCTTGTTCCGAAGTTAGATCGCAGGGGCAGCACCTTGAGCGGAGGGGTCTAGGCTTCTCTTTCCACAGCCACCTCTTCCAGCTCTGCTGGGAAAACTCCAAGGTGTTCCCAGGCCACCCGAGAGAGTTTCTCCAGTGGATTCTGGGTCTTCCACAGGGTCTCCTCCCAGTCTGATATGCCCGAAGTACCTCCCTAGGGAGGTGCCCAGGAAGCATCCTTATCAGATACCTGAATCACCTCAACTGGCTCCTCTCAATGTGGAGGAGCAGCGGTGCTACAGAGTATCTCCTAGATAACAACTTCTTACCCCATCTCTAAGGTAGAATTCAGCTACTCTGCAAAAGAAACTCCCTTCTGCCTGTATACGCAATCTTGTTCTTTTGGGCTCTACCCAGACTTCGTGGCCATAGGTGAGGGTTGGGATGAAGACCCACCAGCAAACGGAGCTGCACCTTACAGCTCTGCTCCTCTACTCCAGCACTGAGTCCACAAGACTGCAGATGCTGCTCCAGTCAATGTCACGCTCTGCTCTTTATCACCCATGAACAAAACCATATACTTGAACTCCTCCATTTGAGGCAGATGTGAAAAGAGCAATCCACCCTTTTCAGACTGATGACAGTGGCCTCAGATTTGAAGTGCTGATCCTCATGGCTTCTTCACAGTTGGCTGTGAACCATTCTGGTGAGACCTGAAGGTCAAAGCACAATCACGCCACCAGGACCACATCATCTGCAAATTGCAGAGATGGAATCCTGAGGCCACTAAACTGGACTCCCTCAACCCTGTGCATGTATCTAGAAATTATAGCCATGAAAGTTATGAACAGAACTTGTGATGGGCAGCCCTGGCATAGTTCACCTCCAACCCTGAAGGGTCCGACCCACTGATGGCGATGCAGACTAAACTGATGCACCACTTGAATAGGATCCCAACAGCTTGTAGCAACGGGCCTCCAGTTCCATACTTGCATAGCACCCCACAGTGCAACAGTGTACCCAGAGCCAGAGGAAAACAGTTGAACGTCTTCAAGTCCACAAAACACATGTAGACTGGATGGACAAACTCCCATGACTCCTCAAGGATCCTAGTGAGGGTAAAGAGCTGGTCCAGTGTTCCACGGCCAGGAGGAAACCTGCATTGTTCCTCCTGGATCTGAAGATCGGACTTACTTCTCCAGTACCCATGAATAGACCTTACTAGAGAGGTTAAGGAGAAGGATGCTCCAATAATTGGAGCATATCCTCCGGTCCCACTTTTGGAAGAGGATAACCACCACCCCAGTCTGCCAATCCAGTGGCACTACCCCCGATTTCCATGCAATGTTGCAAAGACACGTCAACCAAGACAGCCCCACAACATCCAGAGCCTTAATGAAATCAGGATGGCTCTCATCTGCTCTCTGAGTCCTGCTGCTGCAGAGCTTTTTTATCTACCTCAGCGACCTCAGCCACGGTTATGAACAGACCTTGAAGTCCCTGGATTTATCTTCCTCCATGCCAGTGGGATTGAGAAGATCAGAGAAGTATTTTTTTCCACCTCCTGATCTCATTTGTTGAGGTCAACAGCACCCCACTTCATTGAGTGAAGGTAAAGCTGATTTCCCCTCCTCAGCACCTGATGGTTTGCCAGAATCACCTCGGAGCTGACAGTTTCTATCCAAGGCCTCACCGAACTTCTCCCACTCCTGAGCTTTTGTCTCGGTAACAGCCAAGGCTGCGGACTGTTTGGCCCTACATTACTCTTCCCACCAACCAGCCAATAAGGCCCAATCAGATGACTCCTTCAGCCTTAACCCATCATTGTTTCATGAAATGTCGTTCGTCATTTGACTGTCGTCAAAAAGGATAATTTGAACAGTAACAGCAATTTATAATTTTCATCGTCAAAATTTATTTTTATTCCTTGCACAAAGAAGAACTTAAAGGTCCACTGACATGATATTTGAACTTTGCATAAAATGGCACAACATATATATCTTGTATCATTCAACTA
>JARVGS010000321.1:11660656-11671838 GCA_031762315.1 Hypsolebias antenori | reverse complement strand
ATAAAAATATATATTATAATTTTTATTTAAAAAAAAAAAAAAAAAAAAAAAAAAAAAAAAAAAAACTGAATGAATGTGTTCCATACTCTGCTGGATGCATGGAAATGCTGGTGAAAAATGTTCCCCTGCCTCTGCTGGCTTGGACTTCTAATTACATCATCAAGGGTAATAATAATTTAGACGATTGCCACAACAGTTTATTTACTCAAAAGTTTATGAAAAATAAAAGTAACAATTTGATTTATTTCAAACAGTAGGAATGTGGAACAAAATTTAATTTGTTTCATCCTTCCTTTTTTTTTTTTTTTTTTTCCCTCAACATGTTTCCTCTTTCACTGCACCCACTCCATTGACTTTTGGTCCTTAGGGCTATTTTTGATAGAAAAAATAAAATAAAAAAAAACATTTACACACGTCTGTTTTCAGTTTAAAAAGATAAAAAAAAGAGAGAGAGAGACTTAAGCCACATTAGGAGGAAAGAAGGGCTTTCAGGAATCCAAATCCCACACACAATTTTTTTTTTCCCAGGACCATAACTTCTCTAACTTTATCTTGTTTTTATTTTTGTTTTATTTTATTACATATTATTATTATTATTAGTTGCCTTTATTTATTATCTGGTCATTCTGAGCCATTAAAAGTACCTGCTTCTGTATAGGAACCCATCATAGCTTGTCTTTCAAGGCCCACGTTACTGATTTTCTGCATACTTTATGTATCAATTTTCTTTAAAAAAATAATTTTTGTAAAGACATTGGTTTATTATGTATGATTAAGAAACCTGCAGAGGTTGTTTTCGACCAGATACAAAAATAACATTTTGTTTCTGACTATATTATGATTCACAAAAAAATGTCTGGAATGCAGTAAAATGCTTGAAATGCGAAGTTGCTGAACATTTTAAAGTTCTGCAGATTGTTCTTCTCTCATGCATGAACCTCTTAGTTTGTCTTAATAAGGGTGTCTCTAAATTCTTAAGTGTTCAGTGTTAGAGTAAAGAAAATAAGTTCAACATGGCCACAATTGTCAGACATTACAACATATTTCACAAAAACAAAGCAGTTTTAGATTTTTTTTTTTTAACGTATGTATTAGATGGAAGTAACCTCAAACTGTGCTAAAACATCCAAATCCAGTTATTAGCTTTTTATTTGACTCCAACAAGCAGCTTGAATCATTTCCCCCTTCGAGCACTGTGCTATAAACTCCTGAGTGGTTTCTTTTCATGTTTTCTTTACAAGTTTCCATTCTAATCCTCAGCGTTTTCTGAACCAGCCAGTGGCTGTCAGTGGTTCTACCTTAGAGAACTCGAGGGCACCTTCATAAGCAGAACGCTTAGATCTGACAACAAACACCAAAGAAGGTGTGAAGTGAAGTGATCTTGTTGTAATTCATCCTTTAGTCTTCACTGATTCAATTCAATTCAATTCAGTTTATTTACATAGCACCAAGTCACAACAAAAGTCATCTCAGGGCACTGAACAGAAACATTCATACATAAAAATAATAATTTAACAATATTTATCTGAGGAGCAGAACACTTTGAATTTAACTCTATTGCAGAACTCTCATCTTGAGCAAGCATAAAGGCGACAGTGGAAAGAAAAAAACTTCATCATGAGGAAGAAACCTTTAGCAGAACCAGACTCAGGACAAACATTCATATGCTTCGACCGTCTGGGTTTGAGAGGAACAGGAAGGAGGAACAGATACACAATGGCAGGTCGAGAATCATGTTAAGATAGAAATAATATCAAAACTATTCAATTGTAACAATTCATTTAAGGAAATGAGTTCAGTTTGTCCCCAGTAGTCTAAGTTTAAGGCAGCATAACAAGCTAACACTAACTAAAGGATTTATCAAAAAGAAAAGTCTTAACCCCAGTCTTAAAACTGGAGAATGTGCCAGCCTCATGGACAGAAACTGGAAGTTGGTTCCACAAGATAGGAGTCTGAGAACTGGAAGATCTTCCTCCCATTCTGCTTCTGGAAACTCTAGGAACTGCAGGTGAACCTGCAGTCTGAGAGCGAAGTGCTCTGTTATGAAAATATGGAATAATAAGATCACAAATATAAGATGGACCTAGGTTGTTGAGAGCTTTGTACAAAGTAGGTTAGATTCTACAATTGAAGATGGTCATCTTTGTTGGAAATATATCAACATGAATGAAATATAGTTGTATGTGTCTTTCTGTGAGAAGAGGAGTGTCTTGTGAAACTTGTTTATGATTCATAATTTGTGATAAAAGTGCGCTCATTACCTGCCAAGTAAGAGGGGAAATGGATCTCTAACACATTTTGCCGTAATATTCTTTTGAGTGGTTTGCATCACGTTCGGTGACATCACTACTATCCTCTCTCTTTACCTGCAGGTTTTCGAGAGAGTGCCTTTGCTTATGCCATTGCGGCAGCCGGCGTGGTGCACGCGGTGGCCAACGCTTGCTCCATGGGTAAACTGAAAGCGTGCGGCTGCGATGAGAAACGGCGCGGGGACGAGGAGGCATTTCGCATCAAGCTTCACCGCTTGCAACTGGAGGCCATCCACAGGGGGAAGGGGATGGTTCACGGTGTGATGGAGCATTTCCCTGCCGACATGCCGGGACTACCCCAGGACTCCTGGGAGTGGGGTGGCTGCAGCCCCGATGTGGAATTTGGTGAAAAGTTCTCACGAGATTTCCTGGATGCTCGCGAAACCTACAGGGACATCCATGCTCGAATGAGGTTGCACAATAATAAAGTTGGGAGGCAGGTGAGTGTTTCACAAAAAAAATATATACATGTATATATATCTAGTATTTGTAAGGAGTAATCAAATAAAATATGCTACTATTGTTTTACTTTAGTGAGTTTGTCAAATCAAAGTGGATGGAGTGAGTTACAGCAGTTTTTTTTTTTTTTTTTTTTTTTTTTTTTTTTTTTTTTTTTTTTGTTTAGTTTTTTTTAGTTGTCTGGGTTTTTGAAACAAGTGGTTTTAGAGGCCAGTTGTTAATGGTTAAACCTAGCTTCACAGATTTTCTCTTAATTTGCCAGTCTGTCAAATTAAAAGGGTATTTAATTTTTATGTCATATTAGGAGATCAACAATGTTCACTTGGTAAAAGACATTCAAGCATTGAAGAAATGAAGGCAGGTGGCATTTCTTAAGATGTCTCTTGAAACTCAGAAAATGTTTATTTCACCATTCTCCATTTTTCTACTTTGCCATCTCATTGTGATTGCTTGGGTTAGGAATAAAAACTGAAACGGATTAGAGACTAGCAAAAATGACAGAAAGAATATGTGATAGAATAGACAGAATGTGTGATAGTAATTAACTCATCAAACTCTGTTAGAAATTTAAATGTACAGCGTTTGGTTGGGTTGAATGATAAAAGAATTAGGCAAGCGGGATGAAGTTTTAGACACTACATCTAAACAAAAAATGAGATCTAAAATATACATTTTTTTCCCTTTTTTGAATAAATTTTTCATAATTACTGATGTAACGTCAGTGCCCACCCATGTTTACTCACGTCAACAGAACTAATTAGAGTTTGTGTCACGGCTTAGCGTAAATAAGTACTTCTACTGGCTAGCCAGCTGTTATTGCATTCAGCTGACGACCTCCACATTCGTGTTTTGTCTGCACAATCAAGGGAACCAGAAGTAAACTGATAAACAGATACTGTCCAAAGTTACTTGAGAGGAAACGGGGAACAATGAGCAATTTATGGGTGCTTTCTGCTTCTATACCACTGCACTGCTGGACGGTGCCAAGGCTTATCACTGTCAATTAAATCTTCTGCATTCTCCAAGGCTGGATCTTTTTATAAGAAGTCAGTTAAATGATCTTAGAAGGATGTTTTTCTTTCTGTCTTTTCCATTCTTTGTATACTGTGGGAAAACCTGCTTTGTAAGAAAGGCAGGTATTCAAAGAAAATAGGCACAAACAACTGCTGAGAATTTTATCAACAGTTTGGTTGATGCAAAGCTGACTTGAAACAGAATATAGAGTAAATTCAGTTTGATCTGTTTTTAATGTAAGAATTTTTTTCTTAAATGGAGTCACAAATGTTAAAAAAAAAAAACAAAAAAAAAACAGATGGTTAACAAAGAAAAGAAAGTCTCGTTCAATTGTAATTTTGCAGCTCTCTTTTAACAGAACATAATGCATTACAAAATATACACACAAGCAGTTTCAGCCGGTGTGACCTATTCTGTTCTGTTACTGCATTTGTATTTTTTTCTTATCTTGTGCATTTCGGAAAAAAGACTGACTGATGTTGAATTGTACTGCAAGTGGACAAACGCACAGACTCAGAAAACTGATTAGCCTTAATTGGTGCAATATTAACCATTACAGGATCTGTTAATTAGATTACGAGCCCCCTTCACACAATAGTTCTGCACCATATCCACTAAGACTAACCCCTCTCCAAGTCATCATTGAATTTTTTTAAATGTATTTATTATTTTTAAGTTGTTCTTCTATGAATCAATCTTAAAACTTTTTTTAATAAACAACTGGGCTTCTCTTCTGTAGTTAAAAACTTGTGTTTATGTGTATATTAAAATATTCTGCATTGTAATTTAGCTTGCACAAACAGAGTATCTTGTGCAGCTTAAATCTTAGAACACCACACTCTCCAGATATGATTTGAGAAAAGTTCCCCAGATCAGAATAAATAAATAAATAAATAAATAAATAAATAAATAAATAAATAAATAAATAAATAAACATTTAGCTACACACCTTTTTTTTTATTTGTCATGTTGACAAAAAAATCTATACCAGCGCATATAAACCAGTGTCTCAAGCAACATTCTGCCACAATCAACAACGTGTCAGTAGCACAATTTGTTAGAAATGAGCACTGCTCCATCCAGTTCTTGTGTTACACATTTTTCAAGTCAAACCTGTGACTACCGCTCTAGCTGGAGCACAGTGGAACTGTAGTGGATGAACAGTGATCCCCTCATTTTAGCAGTCATCTAACACAATGCGAGCAAAATACAATCTCAGTCTTGGCTTGAAAGTGTTATAATAAAGAGGCTGATGGTTCTGCAATATTTATTTTTATTGTTTTATTTATGTATGCATCTGTTCATTTTAAAATACAATACAAAACAATCCCATAAACGGTAACATACAAAATATGAAAATGAAAGGTAGCAGAAAGAAGAAAAAAATCTTAATATATATGCCCCTTTTTTCAAACAATTAGTTCAAACAAAAATAATCTTCAAGTAACAAAGCAATATGCAATATGATCAAACAATGAACAAATCAATGTTTATTTCAGAAATGGAACTTTGCAAATATGTCTACATTAGCAAACATATCCACCAACCAAGCAAAATGTTAGCTCAGAATAAACAGTCCCGTAAAAAAACTACCTCACCACTCACTGGGCCTAAATAACACTGAGAGGTCCAGACTCTGATTAGAACTGATGGCCTCCGATGACCTTTGTAAAATGTCAAGACAAAGCCATTTGCAACTGACCGTAGCTCTGATAACTGATAACGTCTCTAAACTTTTAGCCCAAACGCAAAGACAATCCCTATTATCTTGTCCAAATTAGCTAATGAGCTTAATAGATTAACCTTAATTAAGTAAATTGTCAACTTAATTCCACACTGGCTACTAGGAGCTCTATCTCTAGCACGTTATGTCAGATCACAGGTTGGTAATCATGACCAGTGAGCATAATGTATATGAACTCTGCGGTCCAGAACTATGAGAGAGGGAAACCTCAACGAGTGCAGGAGAAACAAAGATGTGGTATTGAGTAATGGCCAGAGAAAGGAAGTAGAACAGAAAAACAAACGAGCCATTTCAGAGCTCTTACAGTAAAAACCCACATCGGATGACTTCACATGTAAAGCGCAATAAAGCCCCATTAAGGCCCCAAAAAACACCACATGCATGTATTTCTGCACACATGGCCAATTGTATCAAACAGAAACATTGACAAGTGGGGCTTCAACACAACGCCTACCCATCTCTTGTGCATTTCCTCCCACCAACCCACCATCAGCATCACTTCATCTCCCTCCACCCTGCTCTTTCCCCTGTCCCACTCGCCCCCTTCAGAGAGGTAGTCTTTAAGCAGAGGAATGTGGTGGTTTTTACGCGGGGTGTGCATGTTGCCTCATGCCCACCCCAGGGTTCTCACGACGTCCCGTCTTGTTTTTAGCCCTAATTAGTGACTGCTGGCAGTTTGGAAACAGATGTTTAAAACCCTGCAAAAGATTTTAGACTTCAAACAGCGGGGCGGAAAGTAGAAAGAGATTCGCCCTTCCTTCCCTCCCCCCCTCATGCTCTACCTCCTCCAACTTCTTACTAGCAGGACGTGAAGTGGAATTGTGGAAAATACAGATTATTTACTTGTTTAAACAACTTTCTATTTGTGTAAAGCAAAGCATATATCCAATTATGAAGGCAAAGCCAGAAAAAAAAAATCACTTTTCAAAATGTAGTGATTTTTATTGTTATCAAAGTAAAACATTCAGACGTCTCTCCCAATTCCACATAAATGTTTTGGCAAAAAAATGCACATTTCAGCCATCCAGTGTTCAAATAGCTACAACCACCACTGTTCAGTAGCTATAACTGAAACAACTGACTATAAATTGTTGATTACTTTCTCCCCTCTCTAAGTAATCTCATCCATCGTTTACACTTCAGAATAAATGCTTGGCAGGCGTCCTTGTGTTCATGTTGCAGAGCTAGAAGCCAGGTTGAGGTTCTGTTGAATCCTGTCGGTTCATTAGGCAGGTGGTGACAGTGCTGACTTCACAACCGTCTGCTGTGTTACTGGCAAAGCATCTTATGGTAATTACAATTTACCATCAGGGCCTGACTTCGGGGAAGTAAAACAGAGATTGGCTGCAGCTTTTCAAGAGGGCAGCTATCCATTACTGTCCCTTTTATCTCATACTTGGTCCTGCGAATTGAAAAAAAAAACACTCACAATAGTTTCACATTATTTGAATTAGCCATATCAATGTTCAAGATTCTTTATTGTCATTCACATCACATGTGGTGCATGAGGTGAAATGAAGCTGTGCACTCAAGGTCCCAGTTATACTCCAAAAATGGCAAAAAAAAAAAAACAAAAAAAAGTATAGAAAGAAACAGCATATAAGGATTTAAGATATAAACTAAGATATATGCTAAACAAATGCTAAACGATACGCTAAAAGATCTAAGATATACGCTAAACACCAATACTGTTAAATAATATGGTGTATTAAACAGCAGCTCGAACCTGAGTCTATAGTGAACAGATGGTTTGAATACAGCAGCATAAATGCAAGAGATCAGCAGCGTACATCTTGCGTGTCTTCTTGATCCTTTGAGAGCTTCATGCAGGTGCAGAAATATGTTGCATGGCACAATAAAATACATTTGTTTGTGCATTTGCAATTGTCTTGGAGGATTTATTATTATTATTATTATTATTATTATTAATAATAATATTTATTATTCATCAATCCAGTTTGATGGATAGATTAAGTTACCAACAGGCATGCGGGTGAGTGCTACAATCTGACAATAGATCAGATTTTGATTCCCTATTATCTCAAAATACAATAAAGATTTAGATCATCTAATGCTTAGAAATAACAGTTGTTAGTATTTTGTCAAATCTTGGAAACAACATTACACACTTTTATGCACAATTAGGAATGTTGTGCCATGCTCAGGGTAGGTGTTGTGAAAGACTGCTACTTACACACTACATTTTAGTTCAATATTTGTAAAAGTGACTGACATAGGATTTTTTAAATTTTCATTTTTTTCATTATTATTAGCTGTGGGAACCACCCATATTTGGTAAAAGCTCAGCAGTTGTAGATCCATATGTACCAGTTATTTTCTGCAGTTTTTATTTTTTATTTTATTTTTTTCAATCCATCAAGGGTTTCATGAGATAGTTGATTAACCGAAGAAAAGGTTGACTTGAACAGTTACTGCTAAACTTTTAGACAAATATTTTACAGAATGCGCAGCACTTCGGACATGACATATGTTATGAATTTTAGCTCAATATTTGAACATTTAGCTGAATTAAGGATGTGTTTGTATTTTCCAAGGCCAGTTGACTAACTTAGTTTCATTAAAACCCGCCCTGGTTTATTGGACTTTTTTTATGCTAACAGACAGACAACCTGCACAATAACTTAGCGCTCAAAATATGTGTTGATCAGTCTCAGCTAAACCAAACTTTCGGCAGATATCTATAAAAACTGACAGCCGCTTTTGTGTTTGTTTGTTTCAAGGTCAGGTGGCTGCGGCAGCCATCTTAAACCGTATTGACTCCTAATGGTTATCAATTCATCAAAGTTGTATTAACAGCTGTCCAGAGGTTCATGAGACAATTTGTTAACAGACAAGCACTGAAACACAAACGATCACTAACGCACAGACACAAGCAAAACATTATTGCTCACTTTCACATTTCAGTGATGGAATAATACATGTGCAAAAATAATAAAAAAATATATATATATGACGCACACACCAAAATACGTTGAATGTTAAAACAGGTTTAGCTAGTTCTAATTAGAAAAAAATAAAGTGAAGCAGGTGCTTTCAGGCAATTGAGGACTAAATTTGCATATGTCAAGGTGTAGCACTGCCTCAACTAGAGCGCTGAATGATTTATTAGTAAGACATAATGAAGTTGAGTAGCACCCCTTTGAGATCTGCCCAAACCAGCAATACTGGGACTCCCAGATCCTTTTATGGCTGATTTAGCCCATGAGCAATGATAAACTGTTTCTAAGAGGCATTTCAGGTTAATTCACTGACTCAGAAACCCAACAACAGCTAAGTAATCAAAAGAATCGGTGCTGCGTTAGTCCTTTTCATCTCAGAAGCATGTTTCACTCCATCGGTGGTGTGCGGGGCATTCCTGATACACAGGATTTACTCTGAACACTCACTGTGCATTAATGCTTGTACGTTTAAACTCATACACCTCTGTTTTACTCACACAGAGGCAGATCACTCATCATAAAAGCTCCACAGGTGGAAGTGCTTATGTGGGTAATAACATTTTATTAGAGCCTCTAAATGAGAGCTGTGGACACTGTGTTCAATTAACAGTGAGTAAATGCGGCGCACATAGACACAAACGCACACCCGCTGTAATGCAGTAAAGCTGTGCACGGCAGCTATGCATTTGAGCTGTAATTGCATGTCGTTGCAGTTGCATGTGTATTCGTCTGCGCACGCTTAGCTCTTTTGAAGCGAGGCGTTTGATTTGTTTAAAGTTGATGTCTGGGTTTAATGTGTTGCTGTGGGATTTGTTTGTGTGCTTTGATTTTGCCTCGGCTTTCTGCTCGGCTTTAGGCTCCTTCAGTCGATTGTCTTTGAACTGACAGACAGACGGCAGCGAACAGACTCGTCGGCTGTTGATCTACGAGAAGGGTCGATCGAAGGACATGCAAGACGTTAGATTAGGGTTTCCCCAAATGTGGTTAGCTGTGATGACACGCAAAGTTGGAAAAAGATTGCAAACAAAACTAAAACGTAAAAATTACGCTTGATTAAGGTCGTTACTAGTAAAGTTTCACTGATTTCTGGCTATGACATTTCACAGCTTCTGTAATTCCACATGTTGAACATCTGTAATTTTCTTGTGTGCAGCAAGTGATGCATATCATTTTCTATATTGCCCATAATGTTCTGGCTCATGGCTGTGTGTGTTTGTTAATCTGTAGCTTTAACAAAATACCATATGGACTATTTGATAAATGTTAATAAAGCTTCAGTAAGTATCCAACAAAGTTCAGTCAGGTCATCTGGACAGTTTGGTTTTTGTTGAGACATTTCGTCCTTCATCCGGAGGACTTCATCAATCCAAGGAGCCACAAACAAACCCAGTCCCACAGATAGGA
Source organism: Hypsolebias antenori (assembly GCA_031762315.1). Classification (NCBI taxonomy): domain Eukaryota; kingdom Metazoa; phylum Chordata; class Actinopteri; order Cyprinodontiformes; family Rivulidae; genus Hypsolebias; species Hypsolebias antenori. The sequence continues at coordinate 11,661,948 of JARVGS010000321.1, read as the reverse complement.
TTATTGAGCATGAACTTTGATATTTTGAACCACTTTGGCTATGGCTGTCTGAGAGGAGTCGACGGGGGAGAGGGTGGGCCCTAGAAACCATCTTATCACCATCAAACTGGTTGGTTCACTATGGGAGTGTGCTGCTTGTGGGACTCTGTTTGTGGCTCCTCGGATTGATGAAGTCCTTTGGATGAAGGATGAAACATCTCAACAAAACAAAACCTTCCAGATGACCTGACTGAACTTTGTTGGATTTTTACCTGGATTATCGGGCATGGACTTTGGTGTTTTGAACCAGTTTGACATGACTGTCGACGAGGGAGAGGGTGGGCACTGGAGGAGAGGGCGTGCCCCAGAGACCATCCTAGCACCAACTTGGAGTTAGCTGTTGGGGGAGAAGCAGTTTTGGTTGGTGTTTCCTCAGACTGATGAAGCCTTCTGGATGGAAGGCGAAATGTCTCTGCACAAAAAACGAAACCATCCAGATGACATGACTAAAAATCGCTGGATCATGGGTTATACTTTCACAACTGATTAACTTCTAGAGTTCAAGATGGCCACAGCTAGTCAACTTTAGCCAACACAAAAACAGCTATACCTTGGTCACTTTTAGAGATATTAAGCTAAATGCTTGTGCTATTAGCCCAGAGTCATCTTCAATCCATTCTACCGGTGCTAACAGATCACACGGGGTCTCATCACCAAAAAACAACAACAACAACCTCCTTTACAAGGTTTGACTAAAATGACTCTAAATCAGTCCTTTTTTCATTCAACCTTTATTTATACAGGTTAGTTCCCACTGAGCCTCAAGGACTCATTTGCGAGAGAGACCTGTTTCAGACAGACAAAAATACATTTATTGTCATTCATTTAACATTTATTTATACCGTCCTTACTCAGAAAAGTATGGTGTTGGTTTAAAACTCTGGCTTGAAAGGTGGTGAGGATATGCAATTCTTCATTGAATGCTGTGTATTTATTATTTTATTATTAAACTGAATTGCATGTGAAAAAAAAAACATTTACTTGAATACAAAGCTCCCAACAACCTAGATGTGGGCTGAGATGGTGTAGAGGCAGGGCAGCCGGCTCAGGACCGGAAGGTCCCGGGTTCGATCCCCGGGCACTGCACACCTCGTGGTGTCCCTGGGCAAGACATTTAACCCCGAGATGCTCCCGGTAGGACTGGCTGGCGCCTTGCATGGCAGCCTACCGCTACAAGTGTATGAATGTGTGTGTGAATGGGTGGATGGCTGGTACTGTGAAGCGCTTTGGGGCCCCTCATAGGGGGCTGGAAA
>JARVGS010000321.1:11576023-11590080 GCA_031762315.1 Hypsolebias antenori | reverse complement strand
AACCTCCCTGGGTTGATCAAAGATACACAGAGAAGGCTGGAGCAGAAGAGCCAGGTCTACATAATTACCATTCAAAATCTGCTGGCGCAGATGCGGCAAAATGGGAGAGGGACGAAGACTGGAGGAGGAGGACTGAGTGGGAGGGACGGCAGTGGCCAGAGTATACGGGCGTTGGACGGGAGAAAAAGCGTGTGCGAACGGCAGAGGAAAAAGAACCGGGTTTGGGAGGGCGGGGGCGGGGGGGTGCAGAAAAGAAGGCTGGTGCACCGGGAAAACGACCGGGAGCGGATGAGTGGGCAGAGACCGCGAGCGGAGGAAAAGAAGTCGAGGTGGGATGAGAAAAGCTGGAAGGAGGGAGAGACGACAGAGGGATGAAAGGAAGGGAGGAAGCAAAAGAGCTGGGAGGCTGAGAGGCTTGAGGAGGCAGGGACTGAATGAATCTGGACAAGAGCTGGGAAAGCTCTGACAAGGAGGGAGCGAGCAAGGGTGGTAATGCAATCAGGGCCCTGCCAGGGGGAGCTGTCGGCGTGATGGGAGGTCCAGCAGGAGTCGACGGAATGACGTCATGGGAGACGTCGGAGGGAGAGGCGCTAACAGGAACGGGAGCCAGAGGTGCGCGCCGTTCAGAGGACAGAGGTCGACGAGGTAAGGAAGAAGAAAGTAAATGAAAGAGCCGTAATTTGTTGTCCGAACGGCTAAACGGAATCCCCTTCTCGCGCAGGGCGAGTTGGAGGCTGGCGACGGTCCAAGGCTTGAGCAGCAGACGCGTAGGAGTAACGCCGGGAGGGGAACGCCGAGAAGCGGGCGAGCCGAGATCCGGCCGAAAGGTTCGGGAATGACGCCGAGGACTGGGAGAGCGAGCACGAAGGACGACACTTCGGACAGGTCGGCGACCGCGAGGGTGGGAAGTGGATGGAGGGGACTGGCGGACGCCGGAAGGGCAAAGAACCAGAGAGGAAGCAGGTGGGGACCCAGCCCGAGGGCCACCCGTCGCTGAGCGGGGCCGCGCGGGGCCTGGAACACGTCTGACGATGGAAGGAGGGGAACCTTCGACGGCGGACGGAGCGTCGAAGAGCTTCTCTAAATAGGAAGGGTGGAGGTCGAGCAACAAGACGTCATCCATGGTGAGTAGATTGATGAGTCGTCGGTAGAAGTTGAGGCAGCGTAGACGTCGCAACAGTCGACAGAAACGTAATGAACTGAGACGAGATGAATGGGTGAACGAGGTATAAGTAGGTTGCGTGGGATGATTGGTGGTGTGGATTGGGCGTGGCCCTGCTCCCGAACTTGAGTTAACATATTAACTCCATTTCATTAAAACAAACTATGAACTATGCAGACCTATGTGATTCTTTTTAATTGCTGAAAAAACCAAATATAGAAATAAAGCATAACATTAGAAAATTAAAACAGCTAAAACTAGCTTTATTTTTGTTTGTATAACAACCAATAAAATTCAGTTTTATGTTAGTTTTGGTCAAAGCCTGAAAGAGCCGCTGCAGAGGGACCAAAGAGCCGCATGCGGCTCCAGAACCGCAGGTTGCAGACCCCTGATCTAGACATTCAGTCTTTACCCCCTTCCATCCTAATTCACCTTGCTGTTCACAAAGTTTTATGTTCTCATTTGTTCGCCAGAGTTATGAGATAAAATGCTTTTGTCTCATTAACATTTCTTTCATCTGATTTTTGTCCCAGTTTGTTCTCTCTACTTTATTATAATTTAGCTCGTTAGAATATTCCTCTTGATGCCAGAAATGTGTCCACATTGTAATAAATGACTTTTTTCCCCTCCATATTTTCAGATTGTGATCCCATCTCTGTTGAAACTACTAATTAGAGCATTAATGACAGAAACCCAACTTTTTTTTTTGCTTCAACAAGGAAATAAAGCTCACCTGTGTCTGCCATGTCATTAATCATTTATTGATTGATTTTCAGATAAAGAGGTGAATTTTTTTTTTTCATTTTGATGTTAAACGGTCAGATTTTCACTTAATTTATTTGTCATCTTAAACCTCTGTAACAAAACAGAATAAATTAATCCATATTGTTCTTCTCTGCTTTCTTTAAGCCTCTCATTCCTCCATCTTTGAGCGTGTCTCCTTTTCTCACCTCCACCCCTCACCTTCTTACTCTCAGGTCTATTTCAGCACCCTGTAGGTGTGTTGTTCTAAATTTGCTCAGCCTTTATTACAGCTCTCTTTCTCGCTCTCTTCTTGGAAGAATGAGTCACTGGCAGCGATTCTTCATCACACAAAGCAGCTCGAGGAGCGCTTCACGTTGATGCACCGCAGGGAACACAGACCTGCTGATTTATGATGTGACTCACGTCGGTGTTGAAGATGCAAGTCGGTCTAATCCACACATATGTACATTTTGAGATGCTTTTTTAGGGTTTGCACCTTTTTTTATTTATTTAATTCAAAATTAAGGCTTTTTTTAACATACGTATTTAGGTACAATATTTAGGTCAGGATGACCATTTGCCTAATTTTTGCCCAACTACTGACAATTACTCTGTCGGTAGCTCTGGTAGTTTGGTTTGTTCATGAGGCTTTATCAGCACAGTCTATAAGGCATTAGTCATCCCTTCAGCTTCCTTCACATTCTCAGGTTTTGATGACTGTGTTGATGCTCCTGAAAGGTCCTAAACTGAATTAATGCACAAAAAATAGTGTTGGATTTCCTGTGTCCTTTTGTTTGTCTTTCTCTGGCGACGTTTGTCCTCACACTCCGCACTCACTTCTCTGAAGATAAATTAAAAATGGTGAAAATGAACCCATCAAATGCAAACATTTTCAGTCAGGTCATCTGCACGGTTTCATTGTTTTGTGCTGAGATGTTTCGCCTTCCACCCAGAAGGCTTCATCGGTCTGAGGAAACAGCAAACAAGGCTTCTCCCCCAACAGCATACTCCGTCCTTCTGGATGGAGGGTGAAACGTCTCACACAAAAAAATTTAACCGTCCAGATGACCTGAGTGAGCATTGTTGGATTTTGAACTTTTGTGGCAACACCATCAAATGGTGCTGCCACCGAGCACTAATTTGATCCTCAATGAGAACAAATTAGTAGGTTTTTTTTTGGTCTTTAAATCCATCCATTATTGGGTTTTTATGTCTTTTAAGGGTCGCACAAAATGTCTGTCTCCTTATAAAGTAAGTCACTTTTGCCTGTTTTGGATTATTTTTATTTGTTTAATGTCCTTTTGCATCATTTTGATGTTTTTTATTTATTTATTTTTAAACTTGATACACATCTTTTTTTAGTCTTTCATGTGTCCCTATGTGTCTCATTTGTCTTTTTGTCTTTTTTAATGTAATTCCAGTAATAATTCAGTTTACCCAATTTCACTTTTATTTCATCACATTCAAGCAAAACTCTCAGTTTTCATGCTGCATTATGGCAGAGAATGCTTTATCTTCATTATCTTTAGTAACTATTGGCTCTTTCATTGCCATCCTGATCAAGACTCAACATCCCTGATTACTCATTTTAGATGAGTATGTTTTATTTATTTATTTTTTAAATCAAACGTTGCAGCAGTTTCATGGTGTTCTTCTCTCCCAGGTGGAAGATGACATAACCATGTGTTGTTTATTAGACCTGACAGAATTTTTAAACCATTTGACCTTGAAAACTCTCCAGCAAACACCAATAAAGCTCTGCTGATTATTGTGGAGTAAATCTTATTTCAATGTCAGTAAATAAAGCAGTAGAACAGTTCTCATGCCTCGTCAGTGTGAAGAAATTACTGCAACACTTCTAAGACAAATAGCACTAAAGTGAATATTTTAAAACCTTTCAAAAGTTTGCCTGTGTAATGGAAGTGCTTCTAGCTATAAATGTCAGCTCATCTTTAGTGTTTTCTTCTCTCTCCTGTCTTGTGCTTTCATACAGTTAATCCTGAGGCTTGCAGGAAAACACCCACCCAGTTTGTTATGCAAGAAGCGAGAGGATCAGCAACAGGCGCAGCAGATTAGTGGCGCAGAGGAAAGTGACGATTGCAGCGTTGTGGAAGTGATTAAATCCCCCCAGAGTTTCCACTGTGCTCTTTGGAAGAAGCACAAACTGTGGTGTAAGAAACACACTCCGGATTAGGCAGCTCTGTCTGGACACATATAGCCTGGGAGTTTTTACAGGACCTGGCTGTCAGCTGTGACCTCATGCTGCATGTTCCTCTTGATGTGCAGGACACATCCACAAACACTGACTCCTTCCCTCCCTGAGTCTTTGCTGATGCATCCATCACTTCATTCATAAAGACTGACACATGGATAAAGGTTTGAAGGTTCAAAAAAGCATCTCAAAATTGTCATAAAATTAAAAAAACGTTTGTTTTTTTTTTTGTTTGTTTGTTTTTTTTTTTTTTCAGTCTGTTTTCTTGTCATTTCAGTCCAGGTATAGTTGCTTCTCTAAGTGGCACTGTGAGGAAATGAGGTGAAGGGTTAATCTGCAATTTGCCACTATCTGTGTCTTCTTTATTAAACCAGCCCTTTGAGCACCATGTTATGTAAACTGTCTTTGTAGAAGAAGAGTTAAGACGCCCTCGTGTGGCTAAAAAGAGGTACTGTTGAGCTTTAAACCCACTTGAATCAGCTACAAGACACTGAAGGTAAAGATTTCTCCACTTTTAACTTAAAACAAGATTTTCATCAGCAGTTAGAACTAAAATTTAATGTATTTTATCAACAAAAAATGTATAAATATTGTTTTGTCAGGAAAGGTTAAAACATAATCACCACCTACTGAAAGTTAAGTTTCAAATTGTTTGTGTTGTGTGCGAGATTGTCTGTTCCTCCAGCTTAATCTGTGATGTGATGTTCAATAAATAAATGAATAAAAAGCTCAGCTGACTCTATATTCAATGGGATGATTTGATCTGCATTGATGGAACAAGTTAAAATGGACGGGCCTCCAAAAAGTCCAGACCCGAACCGTGTGTGGGACAAATTTTGTGCAGCACTCCAGAAAACAAATGCAAGTCGGAACAGAAATTTATGTTATAATGTTGCACAAGTTGATATTGCTTCATTCATAAAGTAGGCCACTTTATAAATGATTTATTAATGCTTTATTAACAGCTTGTTAGTGAGTTTGTAAACACTTTATTGAGCATTATTATGCATTTACAAACAGTTATGAGAAATCTTTATGAACTGAAGCAAGTTCACTATTTTGGCAAGATCAAGTGCTGCACTTTTCTAATCAATTTAATTGAATTCAGTTTATTTATAAAGTTCCAAGTCACAACAGAAGTTAGGCAGGGCACGGAACAAAAGCATTTACAAACAGTATAAACACCAATTAGAAAAGTTTTCTGTCTAAGGGAGTGTAGTGGATATACTCCCTCCATCTTGTCCCAGAAAAACCTTCTGAAAGGACAGAACTTGTCATCCTGATTGATTTGAATCCAGGACACAAATCATCGCATCAAGAGACCATTTAATTTTGTTCTAAGTAAATACAGTAATCAGATGAACAATCTTTTTATTTTTATTATCACTATATTGTCATATATTGATAATCAAAGGACCTTTTTAATCAAAAGTTATAATGAAAAGACATTTCATGTCTTTGAATGAATCATCAAAAAGAAGAAAATTAACAATTTAATGGTGTAATTTTTCTCTGACTTTCAGCTATGTTATATTTACATCATGGTTAATGGTTAAAATGATTTTTTTTTAACCTCATTAGAAATCTTACAAGTGAAATATGTTTTAGATAGTGGATATGCATATGTGTAATGGAAGAGTGACTGTAATTCATTGTTAGTAGCTCAGTTTTCAAATCATTAAACCAAAGACGTCTGCAAACGCTCATAGTGTGTTCATGCAAGTAACTTAGTGAAAAGGTTTGAAATAAATAAATGTATAGTATCTGACTTAGCCAAACTATGAGCTTGCTTCAGTGTTGCACATATCTTATAACTGTTTAATGCATGATTAGTAGTGCTTTATAATGTGTTTACAAGCTGAATTGTGTTTTATTAAATCTTTAAAGTGCCTATAAGCGTATCCAAACGATGCTGCTGTGAAAATATGTTGTTACTAAAGCTAAACCTAGTCCGAAAAATATTTAATGTGCTCAACTTTTTTTTTTAATCCAGGCTATTTTTTTAATCCAATTATGGGTGACGCTGTTTTCATAAAACCCTGTTCAGCAAATATTATGAGTTTGACATTGAAGTGGCTGTTTTGTTAATTTGATGAGTCAATGGAATGATACAACAAAAATAATAATAGACATTCTGTTGAGTTTGTATGAGAAATTAATGAACACATGATGTAATTTTAGTAATGTGTTGAGCGTTCTAAATATCTAATCTGCAAAAATGTTTAAGTTGTTCACATTTTAGTGGGCATGTGCAGATTGTTGTTGTTGTTGTTGTTGTTGTTGTTGTTGTTGTTGTTGTTGTTGGTGGTGGTGGTGGTGGTGGTGGTGGTGCTTACCTCTTTCCGTTTATCTTGTCTCAGAAACATACTAATTAACAAAAAGCTATTGTTTTAATCACAAATAAAAATCACATTTCATAGCATTTGACACATCTGAGAGTATCAGGAAAAAAAGTAACTCAAATTATTAAACAGAAACACATCAACATTCTGGCTTGATTTAAACTTTTATGAACCAAAGGATGTTTGTATAAATGTAATTTTATTTACTTGATTTTGTGGCATTGAAACATTGGCTGAACACACAACATGAAGCTAAATTAATGTAATTTAATTTACAATAAAAGCGGCTTATTTGTGATTCTGTCTCCTTCCAGAAGTGTTTTCAAACTCACTATTCAGCACATTTTCTGTGTTTAATCTCATTTCGTGCACTCATCAGTGGCGAAGTTTCAGGCAAAATAAATAAATAAATAACAATTCAGTCGCAATACCACAAGATGGCGCCAAAGAGCCACAAATGAACCGACGATTTGCTCCAAAACTAACACGTCCAGTACAAATCTAAAACAAAACCGTAATGAAGATTAACAGAAAGAGGAAACGTGAATTGCAGCTGATAAAACAGTGCTTTTTTGTTTCATTTTTTATTTATTCATTTATTTATTTTGGTTTGGCTACATATTGAAAAGATACCTTCGGTTTTTTTTTTGTTTGTTTTTTTTTTGTTGTTTGTTTTTTTTTTGTTTGTTTGTTTTTAATTTCCCTTCAACGGGCCTTGTTTAAAAATGTTCATTTCTGATTCAGTTCATCAGTGTGTTTGTATAATTAAGAAATGTGGTTTTTTTTTTTTTTTTTTTTTTTTTTATGTTTATAATTTTAGTTCATTTGTCAAAATGCCGCGCGTAACGGATTCCATGCGCTGTGCGTAAAACCAGACGGTTTGGTGCGTTTCACAGCCTAATGCAGGACAAAAGAAATACACTTAGCAGACATATATAGAAGAAAAGCATCTAAAGATGTTCTGGTTTAATTGTACAAGTGTTTGTGGGTTGTTTTCAGCAGCAGGTTATTGCGCACCGGACCATGTGGAGACAGAACGTTTGAAATTTGAACCACGTCACTTTCCATGAGAAGATCTGCACCTTAAACCTGTAGGTTTCTGGATAAACTGGGTCTTTAGACTGAAAGTGCCAGTTAAGGGATGAAACCAAGAACTAAACTGGACGTTTCCATCAGCCAAAGCCGCCCCCAGCGGCCCCCCTCGGTTCCGTGAGTCAGTTGTAGTGGTGCGTGTTGATGTTGCTCAGACTGTTGATGTTGTTCACGCAGCTGATGTGTGAAGGAGACACGGTGCCAATGGGCCCCGGGGGCTGCAGGCTGTGGCTGTGATACAGAGCCGCGGGAGGGGAACCGGGCCAGTAGGAGAAGCCCGGGGGCCCCACCCCGGGCGCCATCAGGTTCAGTTTGGAGAAGCCCGAGAAGGGGATGGGGGAGAAGTTCCCCTGGAACTTGTAGAGGGCCTGCTCGGTGGTGGAGGGCTGGCACACCTGCGCCAGGCCGTGGAAGTCGAACTTGTAGGCGTATCTCTTGCCGTGCACTTTGGTCATGATGTTCTTGTCGTAGTAGTAGCGCAGCGCGCGGCTCAGCTTGTCGTAGTTCATGTTGGGTTTGCTTTTGCGCTCGCCCCAGCGCCGGGCCACCTCGTCCGGGTCGATGAGCTTGAACTCCCCGTTGGTGCCCTCCCAGGCGATGCACGACACGTTGGTGCTGTCGGAGAGGAGCTCCAGGAGGAACTGCCACAGCTGGATCTGCCCACTGCCTGAGACACGAGGCCCAAACGTCACTTGGATTAGTCATCCCACTTATAGAGACAGTCTCATTTTTTTTTTATGTTAAACACATAATCTGCATAATCACGTCAACTGATTCCAGTGTTTCCAAACAGATCCGAGTTAATCTCCACCATGTTCTTCAGGCTTACAAATCTGGTTAAATACGAATTTTCTTAATTAAAGGTAATCAAGATTAACATTTGCAAACAGATCTGTATAAATGGTCATCTTAAAATGTTACAGATTTATTTTAGCTGCGTTTAAAAAAATAAAATAACAACACACACACACGCGAAAAAATGAATTAAAAAGAGTAAAAATGACATTTATTGGAAGTGTATTTATGCAAATCTTTCTTTATTTATTTTTTCTTTCTTGTGCGAATCTGTAAATGAATATTTTAACACGCAATTTTTACAGAAGGAAAAATTACACCAAGTGGAGGTTTGGTTTGCAACTTGTGGCCTAAAAATATATAAGATCTGAAGCGCAAATTAAAACAAATAAATATAGTAAACAATACGTTAAATCAAGCTAAATGTAAAAATTTGAGGGGAAAATTGTAACAAATGAAAAGTTGTGTTGGAAAATAATTTAATTATTTTTTTTATTACTCTGAAAGATAAGTAAAAAATATTGTAGTATCATTTCCTTTTTAAATAGGCCTGTTGTTTGTTATTGTAATATAATAATAATAATAATAATAATAATAATAAAATTTTGTCAAATAATAAAAACATTATCCATAATAAATGCATTCGTCCGCCGTTGCGCACCTTCTTACCTTTTTGCACTCCTGTATTGATTGGACCCCAAGATGTTCCTTTACTTTCTTTCAACAGATTTTCTGTTGGATCTGAAATAAAACATAACCAAAAAAAAAACATAAATGTCGTTATCATTCCTTTGATATACTGTATTGTAAAACATTAAGGCCTCTTTGTAATGCCCAGTTATGTTTTCAGTTTTGTTTTGATTTATTTCATAAAAATCCTCCAATATACAAATGCACCCAGAGTAACTGGAACGTTACAAAACGTCAATATAAAAGGTGAATATGTGTTAAATCAATAATTTTAAAAAGCTGCGCTTTGCTTTAGAAGATAAAAGCTCATCTAAGATGAGTGGGGAAAACATAAGCAATGTTCAAAAATCCCTAAGGTCTCTCAATGTTTAAAATCCTAAAATTGACAAGAATCCTAATTGGATCGGGGCGCGCGCGCGCGGACTCCGGTGCGTGAAGCGTGTCGTCTTGGCGGTCCCCCTCTGCAGGAAACGCGTCCAGGAAAAAGGATTTCCGACTTCCGACACAGGAGCAGACGCGCTCCCAGACTGAACAGAGGCGCGCGCGCTCTGGAGCCGGAGCGTGCGCAGCCGCCGCTGGACAAACCCGAAGCAGGCGCGCCAGAACAGCGCGGTTCGGCTCGTCCCGGCCCAAACGACGCACCTGAGAGATACATGTTGAACATGAGCTGTCCCCCGCAGGCGTGTTGCCTCATTGTGTCCCGGCGCTCAGCGAGGCTCGGCTTTCATTTCGTTGGTGGCGCAGGGAAAGATTTTTATTAAACTTTATCTCATAACTGCGATCTGGAATAAATGCGCGGGGACAGATTGAAGTTTCCAGGCAACTGTCGCTGGCCCCCATCTCTGAGACAATATTCAGACAGCAATTTCCCCTGGTGCATTGCTTTAATTAAAAGAGCAATTTACCTCTGTCAGCCCGCCTGGTGCCCACAATAAAAAGAGGCCGATAGAAATTCAGCCCTTATCAATCCGCCATCACAGTTTAATAAAGTTTCCGCGTTAAGATCTGAGTTTCTATGGTGAATTGAAGTGTTTGACATGGAAACCAGTTCAGATCCTCCTCACTTTTCCGCCTCTTTAGCTCTGGGCAAACAGCAAAGACCTGTTTCATGCTGGGAGACGACTGTTTACCTTCAGAGACGCACGCTTCAGTGCGTGAGGAACAACAGGAACATCGCATCTCCCCCCTCACCTCCTCTGTGTGGACTTAAGGTTATATGGCTATGACGTCACAACTGTAAAACCATTATGTCCACTGACACCATCATGCATCCTTATTTTCCAGCATTTTTTTTTTTTTTTTTTTAATGTTTGGCGGTTTCTGAAATTTCATATGAGCATTCTTTAGGAACTTATAGCAAACAGAAGGCCATGATTTAAAAAAAAAAAAAAAAAAGAGAGAGAGAGAAAAGTTAAAGAAATAATATTGTTTTAGTCTTATTTTTGGTGAATTTGTCGTGAAATGTGAAAAAGCAGAAAAGACTGAAATAGAACAAATGTTAAATTTAGGTCAGAAGTTGCGCAAAAGCTGTGAGTTTGAATCCTGAGCTCTGTTGTTACCTGCTGGAACCCATATTTTTTAACCCAACCTTTATTAATACGTATACCTTTTTATTTTGGTCTCATTGAGTCACGAGGACTCGTTTTCAAGAGGGACCTGTTTTAGACAAACCACAAGTGATAAACAGCCATAAAATGCATATAAAATGAAAAGTAAATCTATAAAACTAAATAAAATCTACCTGACTGATGTTTTTCTCCTTATCTTGATTTTTCACTCTTTCCATTCCACCATATTTACTTATAGTTTATGGGACTCGAGCTTCCACGTTGGCTGCGGTCGACTCAACGAGCGCTTTGTTTACACTGAGTGCAGACCTGCAGCTCAGAACTGCAATTCATGAAAAAAAACCTAATCTCAAATTGCACCAATAATTTTCTGCGGTTCGTTTTAAAACTGGGCAGATCTTTTATAAGTAGGCAATTGTCATCACAAAGAAACAAACAGATCGTTTGGAAGATTTTATTTCAGGTAAATGAACACAACAAACAGAAAGAAATCAGAGGACACCTCACTGGAAAGTTTGTCGATGTCTTAAGGAACAAACGAAACACTACAAGGTAACATCCGTGACCTTTACACCACCGTTTTGACTCCAGGATATTTGTTTGCCGTCATCCGTCTTCTTCTTCACGTCTGCTGCTTTCACGCTGAAATCCATCAAGGACGACAACTTGCACATTGTGAGTCTATGCATCACCACCGGTATCACACATTGTGAGTTTCATCAGTTTGTTCATCTCTCTGTTCCTTTAGAAGTGAACGCTTTGCAGCCTGGAAAAGACAAAACAAGTGATGTCATGCCTAAACAGTCACGTGTTAAATTCCATCTTATAATGTATATTTGATTTTACGTCAAACGAACCCTTTGAACATATGATTGCTCAGCTCGTCGTGTTGACCCAACTGAAAGTAAACGGGGCTAATAATTAACCAGCTACGCAATCACTCACCTGACTGAGCTCAGACATGCATGGACACACGCATAAACATAAACACAAAAAATATATGCTTTAATTTGTTAAACTTCCCAACTGTCCAAAACAAACAGCTGTTTCTGTGGAGTGATGTGAAACATCCTTGTGCATATATGGCGTCTAATTTTCCGACTGTAACTTCTTCACATACAAAACAAATCTATTGTGCAAGTCAAAACCTTTTTTTTTTTTCCTCCACTTTAATGGTCGTTGGTGTGTCACTGGCGTCCAAGACTTGCTTTAGCTGCCTGTGTCCAGATACAAGCCGCAGGCAACTTAAAACAAGCCTCGGAAGCTGCAGCTTACGTCTTGTTGATGAAGTGTCGGGGGAAATCACCCAAATCCACTTCGATTCACTAAAAATCCACAGAAAGATCAACAAAAACCTTCAAGACGTTTGCTGTAGTTGAAACTCCGCCTCATTCGCGCTGTCCGCTTAAGTCTAACAACTTTAAACGTGTTATTCGTTTTTAAAAAAGCAACAGCAAACAGGCGTTTCATCATCTGATCTATGCATTCTGCAAACTTAAAAAGAAAAGTTGTCATCCTGTATAAGTTCAGCCCTTTTGCCTCTACTTACCTTTGCGGTCTGGACGGTGCGGCCATCTGCACGTCTCAAGTGTCACTCCTCACTGCGAGCCACCCTGCAGCTGCTTTAATCAGGGTGTAGAGGAATGTATATTTGAGAAAGGTGTGTGTGCACGGTTACACATTTATTCAAAGATCCTGTTGCGTTTGGGTGTGGGACGGTATAGGCCCACGAAGGCTCTTTGGGTGTGTAAACGTGCAATCCGGCGTCCTGAACCAACAGGCCGCTGTACGTGTGTGTGCATGGAGGTAAACACGCTCCAGGATCCTGGCGTGTCCAGGATCAGCGCGACGGTGTCACATTAGAATGAACAAACACAACGTGAGCTGCTACAGTTTCACTAAAGGCGCAGCCGTCGCAAGAAATGAAACTGCCGCCAAGTTGTCGGTGCACCCCGTGTGCATTTATTGTTTCTGTACGTCACGATAACATGACACTCGGTCCATTTTCCACATGTTGTGGTGCAGCTGTGGCTGACAGTCATTACATAGTCTGATTTATCCACATGATTTTGTTTTTTTCCCCAGATTAATCAGCTGTGGCAGCCTTCCTTAATTGAGTTTGCTCCAAAAGATGATTCATATCCAACGACACCTTGTCTAATTTTAAGATTAGGCTTAAATCTTTCCTTTTTTGATACATTCTCTAGTTAGTTGGCTTCGGTAGAGCTATCCTTTAGTTATGCTGCTTGATAGATTTAGACTGCTGGAGGATAAACTCACCAGATTTCACCATGTCGTCCTCGTCGCTGCACCTCCCTGTACCCTCTGCCCGCCTCTCCACCGTGGGGAGCAGGGCCTTCACCTGCTCTGGAACCCTCTATCCCCCAAACCTACGAAACACCTCCTCTCTTTCTCTGTTCAAGACTGAAAACACTTTTCTTTAGACTAGATTGTCCTTCTTATCTTTGTGTCATGTATTTTATATTTCAATCTATTCCTGTTGGTCTTTGCACTGTGCTTGTTTGTTGGTTTTTACACAATCTTGTCTGTTATTTTTCCTGTAATTGTGTGTCCTGAAGGGCATAAAAAAATATTATTGCTGTTGTTGTTGCTGTTGCTGTTGTTGTTGTTGTTTCCTTACTCTGCTGCTTCCTTTACTCGCTCTACTCTGTATTTGTAATATTTCTGTGGTTTGTTTGTCTTTCCTTCAATACAAAGTACATCTGGACCTACCACTATATGTTTGTCTGGCTCTCCTTCCTGTTCCTCTCAAACCCCAGCCGGTTGAAGCAGATGGACACTCGTCCTGAGCCTGGTTCTGCTGGAGGTTTCTTCCTGTTTAAAGGGAGTTTTTCCTTTCCACTGTTGCCTTTGTGCTTGCTCAGGATGAGAGACTGTGATGAAGTGAAGATTCAGCTTGTCTGCTGGATTCCTTAGATAAACATTACTGGCTTTTCTATGTATGTGTATGTTTCTGTAAAGTGCCCTGAGACAACTTTGTTGTGAATTGACACTATATAAATAAACTGAATTGAAATGAATTGAATTGAGTAGAATTTGTTCAAATATAGTTCTTGTCTGGTGTTAGTCATAATAAAACCAAAGATGTAATTTCATTGAAATCATATACAATCTAGAATGTCACAGTAACAGACAGCTAACTGTTAAAGGCGATCTGTTAGTGCTCAAATCTTGTGTTATGGATCAGTGATCAGCCTCAGCTCCAAACAGATTAAATTATAGGTCCTGATCTGTAAAATTAACTGCTGAATGTGTATTTTATGTGTAGGTGAAGCATGGATCTTGAATCAGGTTGACTCCAAAAGTTAATTTATTGTAGCTGTATGATTAGTTTCAGCAAGTTTCATTCAAATATACACACAAAGGGCCTTTGCCGTTTGGCAATAACTAGAAATAAAAGAGCAAATTGTGTTTGATATGAAAATATTTTT
>JARVGS010000321.1:11519127-11539524 GCA_031762315.1 Hypsolebias antenori | reverse complement strand
GGACACACTGTCATGCTGATTAGGTAACAAGGGTCTGATAGGGACCGTTCAACATAAAACTTTACACTTCCTGTTGTAAGGGGGCGTGGCTTAAGTGATGTCATGATTTGACCATTCAGTATTTCAGGGGACCGGATTTGGGTCAACCGAGGACCACCTGTATATGTATTATTATTATTATTTGTTTTTTTTTTTGGTAAGTCTTTTACCCCGCCTGTCAGTGCGGCTGGTGATGAAAATGGATCATCAGCCGGGTGAGTCCGTTGATGTAATCAAAAGCCCGATACCAACCCGGCCCACCAATTCCAGCTCATTATTTTAGCTTGGGCCGGGCACTGCCATGTTAGAAATTACAGCTCTACTGCGCCACTGTTTTTAGTTTTATTTTATGTAATCCTCCATGTGGATTGGGTGGAATAGGGCTGGGAACAGCGGGGCGGGCGGTGGTGACTGCGACTAGTTGAGGTGAAAACTCGCGAGATGTCCTAGAATTGACTAGTTGACTAGTCAATTCAACCCCTGGCCTAGACTGAACATGTATTGTTAGCGGATGGATGGATGGATGGATGGATGGATGGATGGATGGATGGAAATTGGTTTTTAGCATTATCAGCAGGCATTTTCATAAAGGACTTACATATACAAGCATACATTTACATCCGCCGTTACAGCAGAGATTTGAGCTAATTAATTCATGATAGATTTTATTAATTAATGATTTAATTGCTTGTGGTATGAAAGAAAATGTCCTGTTTCTTGAGAAAAAAAAGGAAGGCAGTACCTGGTGGGTAGATGGGAATGAATAAAGCAGCTTACGGGTAAGAGATCAGGAGCATAGATAAAGTGTCAAATCTTCAATAAAAGTCTAATACTTTTAAGTAGTGGAACGTGAAACACTAGATTAATTTTAATGAATCTCTCAACAAGCAGTCATTTGATGTACAGCTTCAAATGATTAGTACTGTATTTGAAGTCTACTTGATTCAACATGGCTACTAATTAATCTTAACAAAACACGAAAAAAAGTTAAAACTTAGTAAATTTTACAAATATTGTGGTAAAATTTTGTTTGTTGTAGCTGCGCATGATATTACACTTTACATGATCTTTGTTTTAAACTTGAGCATGCATGGCAGCAGGTGATCCGCGGTCTATAAAGGAATGATAGGTTGTTGTGACGCTGCAGTTCAGCAGTCACTCCTTCATGGATGAAGATGTTCACATCCTTGATGGAGAAGAACATTGGCCTGAGAGTGGAGTGAATGAGGCCATCTTTGTGAAGAGAAACTGTCCATCATTAAACACAGGTGGAGGTCTCTGTGTTCAATTGTCCCCTCTTACAATGCTGTTATTGCTAGTATCACTCAGCCCTCTGTGAACAGCAAGTGGCTATTAGGGCACTAACAATCAATCGTTAGGCTGATGATCCTCCTTCATCATGTGAACAGCTAGTTTTGGCTGTCACCAACAAAATGGCTGATCTACTATGATAAGGTCTATTTATAAGACTGAGTTTAATGCAGCTCCTGAGACTGAAGAAGTATTTTGAATAAAAGACGAAACATTTCAAAATTTTTTTTAAATCTGTCTATAGGACCTAGATTAACTCTTTTCAAATTTTCTACCAGGAATGTTGAGCGTGCGTCATGATAGAGTGAGGTTTTTATTCACTTATTTATGAGCTGTTGAGTTGAGAACAGAAAATCCTCGGGCAGTAAGAAGCGTAGTACCTGCGTTGCCAACTGTTATGACATCCTCTAGGACTGTTTCTTTAGCCCCCTCCTTCATCGCCTCCACGACAACATTATAGGATGCTCCGGACGTGAGTCCAATCAGTGTGGCGCTGTTGGAGGTGCCAGGAAGACGCATCTGTGTGAAAAACAAAACGAGAAGTGAGACAGGATTCTTCTTTTGTGTCTGACTCAAAGGCAGGGTAAAGGTTAGTGTGGTCACCTGGAAGCCGTTTTCCTCCAGTGTGATCGGGTTACAGGACACTTCATATTCCGTTGTTTCGGGGATTGGTTGCCAGGAAATGGTCGTGACCGTCTTTGCTTCTTGGGGCAACTCTGTTTCGTTGTCTGGGAAACCAAAAGCAAGACCTGGCAAAGGGCTGTCACTCACCTGCAAGGTTAAAAAAAAAACAAGCAAGAACGTCATGGACAAATAATTTCAGGAACAAATTAAAATGCAAAGCACATTAGGCGTAAGAAGTTAATTTGAGTTTCACGCACCTTGACCAGGGGTACTCTGTTTCCATCAGGGCCAGCGACAGGAATAAAGACCAGGGGCTCTTTGAGAGTGGGTCTCTGGCCTTCCTTGGGTTCATTGTAGGAACCATGCAGTCCATTATTGGGGCGCAAGTTCTGATACTCTGTGTAGATGTGCTGACTATGCTGACCCGGTTGGTTCTGACCACTTGTACCAGCCAGGTGGACATGGTTGGAGTCAAAACTGAGCATGCAAAAAATAGAAGGCGATGCAAATGTTAAAAAAAAATATACAAATAACCAGCTGAGATTCAGATATAACAAGTTCAGCAAAAAAAAAAAATGTTGGTGAGTTGATTGAATAATTTTCACATGGTCCTGCAGACACTCACAGCTTTACGTCAAAGGTCTCTGGGACATCCAGGATGTCAGTGCGGGGTCGATTAGGAACAGGAAGTTGAGGCAGCTCAGGTACCAACAGCTGGTGAACAGATGAGTAGTCTGGCTCTGATGATGTAAAGAGAAACGTTCATGCTCTTTGTTAGTATTTGGATAAAATTTGAGAAAGACAAGATGGTCTCAACTGTGTTCTGAGTTAAATAGTGGTCCAAGTCATTCTAAATAATGCTTACAATACAAAAATAAATGTTTAAAAGACAGCTGGATATTTTTTTGCCTGTAGCTCATGTGATGGCTTCAAAAGGACAAATGCCTCTCACAAAGCCATTCATGTGTAGTTTATAAATTTAGTGTCAATCTATTCAAAGTATTATGTTTTTTTAATGTTACTTGTCTTTTTTTATATGTCATAATAAAACAAATGGTCATTTTCAACATTTTACTCCATTGGATTCTAACCATAGTAGAGAATAATAATAATAATAATAAAATACAATAAAAGTAATTAAATAATTTAAAATAATTTAAAATAATAAAAAATCTACTATGCATAGAAGATTAATATACTAGAGTGTTTTTATTCAAATTAGTTTTAGTGTGTGATTTTACTGCATAACTGACAAAAATGTCAAAAAGGATAAAAACGGGGTGGGTGGGGGCTTCATGCTGTTCTTAGGCTTTTATTTATTTATTTATTTATTTATTTATTTTGCAGGGTTAGGATTAGGAAAGATAAGAACCGAAGGCGACAGCGTTCGTGCAGTCCATCACTGCCTTAGGTCTCCTGTGCAAACATCAATCAACATCCAACACCAGAGTCATGCTGACATCAATGTTTAATTGAGTGTTGACGGGCCCAGAGTTGCTCTGTTGGGAGTGTGTGTGTGGGGGGGGGGGGGGGTGCTTAGGGGTTAGGTTTAGGGTTTGGGGTCAGGGTTGAGCTTAGGGCCCGGGTGTAGAGGTCAGCTTAGGGTCAGGGTGTGGGGTTAAGTGTTAAGTTTAGGGTTTGGGGTCAAGGTCAGGCCTATGGTCAGGGTGTAGCGGCTGGGTTAGGTCCAGGAGTTAAAGCTAGGATGGGGTTTGGGATAAAGGTGCCGACGATGATGGCCAAGAGTTGGGCTTAGGCCTTAGGGCCTATAGGCAAATGGCCAGGGCCAGAAGCAATGAGGGCAAGCTGTCCGCTGTTATTTTTGATTAAGCCCGTTGGGTGCTGTTGTGTCAAGGTTTTGAATCCAGATGCTCTCTGCTCTCTTTCTCTGTGCCACAGTCCACCTAATGTTGGTTGTAGGACTGTGGCCTTCACTGCATTCCAGCCATGTGAGACAAAATGCTGGACTAAAGGAGTCTGCGTCTCTCTCTTTTTTGTTATACAGTATTATATCTGTGTTGAGTGAATCTGGTCAACATGGTATTCCCCGTCTCTCCCACATATTGTGAACCACATAGATCACATGCAATCAAATAAACACAGTCTTTGGATCTGGGGTTACCTGTTTTTTCTGTCTCAAAAAACCTTTTTGTTCGCTTTATTTTGCACCCATCTTATTTGGCAAAAGAATTCTTGGGAAGCCCTGTTTCTTTTTTTTTTTTTTTTTTTTTGGAACAGTTAGAGGTTTGAGTTTAGCATGGACCAAATGGTCCTTCAAATTTTTATTTCTTCTGCAGGCTGCAATGATCTTGTGTTATGTAAGTTTCTGACTTTCTTCCTGAAATGTACCAAAGTTTTGTTTAACCTTTCTGACCAACTGCATCTTTTTTTTTGTTTTTTTGGCAGGGTTAGGGTTTAAAAACTGCCACTAGGGAGCAGCACTCAACTGTTCAAAAATATAAAATATATACAGTAATTACTTATTCTAATTTCTGTTTTGTTCATGGTTAAGGTTCTTATATTGCCATAAACATGATGACCAAACGTCAGAATGCTGAAAAATAAAAATAAAAATACTATACAGTATATGTCTTACTAAAAGTTCAGGAACAAGATGACTTCACCTGAGTGGTACAGATTTAAGAGCTAATTCATCAAACACTATAAATGTACAGGTATTTGATTTTAACATTTGCTAATGCAATAAATATTTTAAAACAAACCAGTACATACCAAACCTCATTTAAATATCAAACTGGTGGCACTTACGAGTCCTGGCTTTGCCCACAAGCGGTGTGCTTCTCACAGCATTCTGCAGCGCTACAATTTTAATGACATACTCTGTGCCAGGTTTCAGACCTAAAATCAAACAAACAACACACAAGAAAATACTTAAACATTTGTCTCTTTTAGTAAAACTAATGATTATTCTCTTTTTTTTTTTTTTTTTTACTCATGAACACTCACCACTGATTGTAGCGTAGCTCTGGCCTGCGTGAGGTCTGGGAGTGGCTTCTCGAGGCAAACCTCCAGCCTCCTCATAGGTGACATAATAACCAGTGACCTTTGGGCTGAGAGAAGGCTCCCACATAAATGAGATGCTGTTAGGATTCAGGGAGGTGAAGCGGATATTGGTGGGTGGGATGACCACTGGTTGAGCTGGAAGAGAAACAAGCAAATCATTACTCCGGAGAATACACTGAATCCATGTTATTTAGAACAACAAGATAAGATAAACAGCAGATATAATCACACTACTCTCGTTCAGAAACATGATACTGAAATACCATTGCAAATTGTGATTTTTGTTTCCCCTACACATCTTCCCTGAGGCTTTTTGTGCATTTAAATTTGCAAAATCTACATTTTTATTGTTTGATAATGAGCTAATTTATCAATAATGTAAATCAATGCAGACGTGGACATTGTTATTTTCAAATTTCTGTCTACACAGGCAGATAAAGATTGCAGACAGAGCGGTAAGAGAAACAAATACCAATTTACTGAGAGAAGTGAAGCATTAGATGAAGTCTCATTATCATTTTTTTACATGCTCAATTTGACGATGTAGGAAAAATAATGTGTTGTATTCATTTTATGCAACTGTCAAATAAGTTCAAAAGGTGACTCCTGCCTGTTGAATTACTCTTTCACAGTTGCCCTCTTCAATAACTATTCATTTTTTGAATCAATTTAATTTCATGTAATAATTGTTGTTTATAATAGATTTTTACTGCAACAATGGGATTTTACTTCAGGATTAAAAATAATCTAATTTAAATGTAAATTTGATTAAAAAAAATGTCATGTTTGAGTCCTTCACACTTATTAAATCTATCCTTATTGCCACAAGTTATGCTTTATAGGACCTTACAAATGAGACAGTATATTAAAATGGAAACTTTGTATTCCTGTAAATATGTTCAAGTTCAAGTATCTTTATTGTCATTTGCATGACATGTGGTACATGAGGTGGAATGAAACTGTGTACTCAAGGTCCCAGTTACACCCAAAATAGCAAAAATATAAAGTATAAAAAGAACAGTATATAAGGATCTAAGGTATATGCCAAACAAATGCTAAACATCTAAGATATACACTCAACAGCAGCCCAAACATGAATACAGCAGCATAAAGGCAAGAGATCAGAAGTATGGATATATATGGATAAATATGTACCATCCCAGATGAATATACACAAGTAAAGTATGAGTACTCAATACTTCAGTAAAAAGTGTGATATTACCTGTGGTGGCGGTGAGCGTGAACGGTATGCTGCGTCCACTGCCCTTCAGTGTATAGAGATTGATCTTGTAAGTGGTGCCAGGCTCCAGACCTTTTATGCAAATACAGAAAAGTTCATGTTTTTATTGTTATTTTCTTATTTGGCTTTAAGATTTAAAGCACAACAAACAGGTGGTGACTAATTATCTAACTTCTTTTTTGGTATGTTGTATTGTGTTGGACCTCTAATAGTTCCCTACCTGTAATAGAGTAAGAGCGCAAGTCGGGGCTGACGGTCTTTTGAATGGGTTTGTAGCTTGGAGAAGAGGAAGTGGGTGTGGCTTCAATAAGGAACCCAGAGATGGTATTGGTTTTTGATCGCCAAGTTAGAGTGATGGAAGAATCCTTAAGATCAGAGATGCGTACACGTCGAGGAGGGCTGATGTCTTCATATTGATGAGCAACAGAAAAAAAGGATTATGAGTAGCAGGAAAGAAGTTATACCAAAACTGTGCATCAAGGTTTATAAAATAAAGACTTACTCTCCAGAGTCGTGACCTCTCCTTGGACTGGTCTGCTGGTCAGAGTGTTCTTCAGTGCGTAAACATAGACTTCATACGTTGTTGCAATCTGATAGAGATAGAAGAAGTTAAGAAGACAAGAAAAACACTGATAAGTTTTGAATTCAAGTGAATTTCATTCATTTACCATGAGTCCTGAGATGTGTGCCTGGGTGGCATCTGGAGCCAGGTTGATCTCTTTGGTTGGTCCACTTGTGTTCTTTGGATTCACCACCACACGGTACCCAGTGAGACTTGTAGGGCCAGTTATTTGATTTTCCTGACCCGGTGCCAACCAGTGCATCAAGAATGAGGTGGGACCAACTAGGGTGAATTTGAGGTTAGAGGGAGGAGAGATAGCTGGAAGAAATAAAAAAATAAGAGAATTAGTAAGAAATAGGACGAGACTGTGATACATTTTGCACAGTTTATGTTCTCTGACATATGAAGAGCAGTCATCAGATAAAAATCCCATTTACCGGTACAGAAAAGTGAGGCAACACAGGTTTTGTACCATCTTTAACCAACCAAATAGCACCGATGTAAAGCTTTAATTACCTGTAACTTGTGTCCCAATCAGTGGTGTACTGGCTGTACCATCGTGCACGGCAATGACCTTAACGGAGTACTCAGTTCCAGGCCGGAGTCCATCAATGACAGCAGAGTCAGCATCTCCTCTCAGAACAATAGGCAGCTCTCTCTCACCCTCCTCTGAACTCGCATACAAGATTCTATAAGATGTTACTGTTCCCTCAGGACTGTCCCACGTGATTCGCAAGGAAGTGGAGTCGATGTCAGAGAAAGAAAGGTCCTTTGGATGATCAACGTCTAAAAAGGCAAGAGGTTTGATTTGTTGCATTTTATCCATCCATCCATCAATTTAGGCAAATTAAACAATCTTTCTGAAGAAATGTCAAACTCTTACTTGTTACAGTGTTCACCAACAGTGGGGCGCTCTCTCCTTCTAGTCCAAGAGTGGACACGCTAAAAACGTATTCCGTAGTAGGCAGCAGGCCTGAAAAAGTGAACTCTGTCTGGTCTGGATAAGAGAATGAAAAAATATATATATATTTTCCCAATGTTTAGAAGAAATCAAGCTTCCACACACTGAAAATCAACCTGAACACCATACCTGACTCCACCACTTGAGAGAAAGATTGTCCCTGTCCACTTATGGGGACCCCCGTCACCCTGTAGCCTTTGATTGGACCGTGAGCTGGGCTCCACCTCACTGTGGCGCTGTTGTCGTTCACTTCCGTCACTTCCATTCCAGAAGGTGTGTCCACACCTGGGACAGGAAAAAGTGGAGATAATAAGTCAAACACAAAGCCAATTACAAAAACATATTTATGCATCTATTTATTTAAATGTGAACAGCGTTCATATTCATACCTGTCCTATGCATGACGTAGATGGGAATGCTGGATGCAGGGCTGTCTCCTCTGCCAGTCACAGCGTAAACAGTGATGGTGTAGTCAGTGCCAGGCTTCAAATTATCGATTGTAGCAGTGGACTGGGAGCCGGGTACAGTGAACTCCTTAGGGTTACTATGACTTCCTGATTTAAAAAAAAAAAAATCTAAATGCACAGTTTGTGCTACAAACAAAACAGTATAAAAAAACATAACTATTGATTCCTTAATTTAGGTAAATTTAAGTGATATGATCACCTGACTCTCCATGAGTGATCCTATAGTAGCGCACGGTGACTGGAGGAGGGGCCCAACGAACATTGATACTCGTGGGGGTTGACTCAAGCACTTCCAGGTCAGTAGGAGCATCAGAGACTGTGGGAATTATATGGAGTCGTAGACAACTATAAACACATTAAACCATTTTGGTGATATCAGAATAAAATGTCTCATGCTGTACTTCCTGTTTCCATACTTGTTTTCTGTGTCCCGCTGAGAGGCAGACTCTCCTGCGTCCCGCTCACTGCATAAATGTTGATCAAGTACTCTGTGTCTGGAGTGAGGCCCGTCATAGTGAAGTGGTTCCTTGAAGGGGGCAGCCTCTCATCCTTGGTCCTTCCTCCGCTAACCATCTGATAACGAATGCGGTAACCTGTGATTTTGCTCAGCGGAGGGAGCCAGTGCACGGTGAAGGAGTTGGTTACGATTTCAGAGAAACGAAGGCCAACTGGTGAATCCAGTGCTGAAGACAGAACAGGGGGAAATCCACGGCATTTGAGCAAAACTAAGAGTTTCATTTGATGTTTTAAGACAATAAAAGCTCATTGTACATCACCATCACCTGTTTTCCTGATGCCAACGATAGGTGAGCTCTCTCTCTGCTCATAGACACACACTACGCTCACCAGATACTCGGTGTTGGGCAGCAAGTCTGAAAACAGCAAGGGGAACCAAAATACAAATGTAAATTTCAGTGTGTCTGCATGAATTATTGATGCTGGCAGTAACTTACTCTTTAGCACCACCCTGTTGGTCCTGCTTCCTACACTGGTTTCTGTTAGTTCGTCATCCTCATCAATTGGCTGATATCTGAATTATATCCAAAGCAACAACATGTATGTGTTTTAAAACTCCAATATGTTTTCCAAATGACTTCATAAGAAAATAGTGAAATGTCTTTAAAGCTCAACATTGTTTATTCTCTTACCTAATAAGGTAACCAGTGATGTCATTGCTGTCTGGGGTGTGAGGAGGTTCCCATGTGACCTCCATGCTGTCAGGTCCAACTTTACCAAAGCTCAAATCAGTTGGGGCTGGTACAGCTATGTGAGAATGAGATTGGATCAGAATGCATTAAAAAGCCATAAAATAGATCCTAAAAATTGTTTGCCCGAAAAAGATTAGGAAATTTACATTGCTTGTTAAAGTGTCATGAAAAAGAATGAAAGCCAAAGACTTAAATAGTGAATCAATTCCATTTTTTTCCAATTTAAAATACAGTTGTCTGTTTTATTCTATGCCTAAAATGTTACAAAAATAACAAATAAAATGTATTGATGAAAACGTTTCTTTTTTTTATTTTAAACAGACGGTCCGTGTTTACACAAAGACAGAAGTTTTTCTTAAATTGACAATAAAGGCAAGCAATTGAATTTCATTAGCAATTCTTTTGAAGAGCTATTTAGTTTAGTTACAAACAGATTAATTAAATAGCTGTTTGAAAGTCATCTCAAAATACAGTATAACACAAATCTTTTTCCAGTTAGGTACAAAAAAAAAAAACGTACATGTTTGTTGAGTGAAAACGATTGGTTCGCTCTCGCCGCTTTCCGTGACGGTGGTCACACTGATGTCATAGTCGATGCCTGGCTCCAATCCGTAGACCGTGTAATTACCAGTGGTGGGATTGACCATGTCTTCAAAAATAGGGATGCTCTCGCCAGAAGCAGCCACCATGATCTTGTAACCTGTGACAACTGGGGTGCTGAGCGGTGACCAGCGGAGACTGATACTCGTGTCAGTCACGTTCCCAAAGCTGAGGTCGGTCAGCCGTGGCACCTCTGCACGGGTGGGAGGATGGTTCGGGAGAGAAAGAGTGCAAGGAAGACAAAAAGAGTGTGAATAAGAGCAAAGAAGAGAGAGCCCAAGAAGGAGACATTAAGCTGAGTTATATAAACGACTTCCAACATTTTGACATATGTAGCATATCAAACTGAAGGAAGACTCAATGCAAGCTGATTTATTCTAATTTATATGAATATCCAGTTAGGTTATTCAATAAAATGGTTTCATTCATCCTAATTTACACAGATGAAAAAATAATCTGGGATGCAAAACAGCTTAGCAGCTGGTATTTAATTAAAACAGAAATAGTATTGTTAAATAGAATGAATACTATGTGTGTTAAGGGTTAAAGCTGACATGGTCATTTAAAATTGCGGCTAATGCAATACACATCAAACCTTTTTTTGTTTTTAGAAACGTCTAAAACACACCTGGGGTGATGACAGTTGAAACAGGAGTGCTTTCCATGTCATCCTTCACTGTGACAACACTGACATTGTACTCCACACCTGGACTGAGGTTTTCCAGGGTGCAGGAATTCTGCCCAGCATCTACGAACTCCTCCAAGCTGTTCCCTTGTTGCCCTTTGGTGGGAATGCACGTCACTTTGTAGCCTGTGATGTCTTCAAGAGACAGGGGTTTAGGAGAGGCATTTAGCAATGTTAGATTTTGCTCATGCTTGATGGGATGGATTGTTTGAATTTCATGCACAGCGTTTTTAGTGCATACCTGGTGTACCGGCTCCATTCCACTGAACTACAAGCTCACCGGTGCTCGGGTTGGACTCCAAGTTTAGATCAGTAGGAGGGGACAGTGCTGGAGTTGGGAGGAAAAAGATTTTGTTGAGGGAAAAAAATAAAAAAAAATGATGATAAGTCACATATTAATGGTTTTATTCGATACATACGTGTGACTACATGTCGAGTGATTGGGGTTCCTTGTTCTTGGCCATTGAAAACTGGCTGGACACTGTAGGTGTACTCTACTCCCGGAGTCAGACCGGAAATGTAAATACTTCCAGATTCGGAGACAACATCTCTTACAGCTTCCCCACCCTGACTGGGCTGGACTGTCAGCTGCAAGACAAATGTAGTAACAGTCAGAAGGAGGAAAAGTCATAGGATGGGAGTATGGGAGGTTCAGGTCAGAGGCCTGTGCTTTCCCAAGAACATTGAAGCCAAATGAACGTTCTCATCTCTGGAGAGACGTGTTCTGACCAATCAGATGCATCTCTCAGGCCTTGAGAACTCCTACTGGGCCACTTTAAAGATAACTCACTGAACAACTAATTACTAGAATACACCTTTCATAAAGAATGGAAGAAAATGAGTGAATTTAAGATAATCACAAAATCCAGTAGCTCCATTGTTAAAAAAAACAATTCAACACATGATTCAAATAGAAATATAATCAAAGATTTGCATGCATCAGCAGTGAACACACCTTGTATCCAATATAGGGAACAGGAGTCCAGGAGATTATTATTGAGGTATCAGTCACATCAGTGTTGAACTGAGGAGCATTACCCATTGATGGTTCTAAAAAACACAATCAAGTTATATTCCTATGAAATTTAGTTTACTAGCACAGGAAAACACGACCTAGCCTGCATGGCATAAGGTTGTTTGCATGCCCACAATCACATCTTTATTCATTCAACTATTTAAAGCATTACAATTAATAGAATGCCTTTTAATTCACTTCCTATCTGATTTGGTTATCCCAACGTTAAGCAGCCCATGTTAGGCCAATGCAAAATTATCAATGATTTTTTTGTTTTTAGGTTTTTATTAATGTTTATACACTCACCTGTGGTGAACACAGCAGTCTCTCCTTCACTCACTGTATTGCCTTGCTCTGAGTGCAGTGTGACTGTATAATCTGTATCAGGCTCCAAGTTCAGGAGAGTGTATTGGGTGAGGTGTGCAGGCAGGTGCAGTTGTTTGGGGTTTGAGCCTTCTACGTTAAGGAAGAGGCGATAGCCGGTAATTTTGGCACGGGGTGCAAACCACTGCACTACCACACTGTCTTCAGTCACATCGGTAAAATGGATGTCTGTGGGGGCATCTGGCTCTAAAGAAAAAAAAAATATATATATACAGTATTAGATTTAGAACAATGGAATAGCATTTTGGAGAATATTTTCTTTTGGAAAACATTCTATACCATTTGCTTTGTACAAGTTGTGTCTGTTTTTAAATAAATATTGATAATAGACATATCTGTAAAGATTCAAGCTCTTAAATGTTTATATTCTCATCAGTCATGCAATATCAGTCATATTTTCGGTACTTCTTTAATTATACATGTCTTTAGCTGAAGCCAAAGCAAAACAGAAAAGTCTACAACATCGTGCACCACTTTTCACTAACCACCAATGGTAGATTTTGTCAAGAATATACAAAGAATCTTCCAAATCTGAAAGCTGTTTTTAAATGAGGCCATTTATTATACTTACTTGTAGTTTGCTCTCCAATAAGAGGTAAACTCTCTTTTCCATTGTTAATGCTGTATACACTAAAGCGGTACAGCGTGCCAGGCTGTAAGTGTGTCACATCGATATATGAGTTCTGATCAACAGGCAGAGTCATCTCATTTTGTGGAGACCCAGACTCATCAACAGAAGCCACCGTGACCCGGTAACCTGAGATGCCACCGGCAGGGTTGGACCAGGTCAAAACAATTTTCTTGTCAGACACTTCAAAGAACTGGAGGTCAGTTGGGGAAGCCACTTCATCTGTGGAAAGGGAGACGAAAACAGAAATGTGGTCTACATTTTACTCATTGTTTGTGCAAGTAATCCCCACTGCGATACAAGATCTATGTCAACATTTAGCCACATTATTAAAAAAAAACTAGGCTACACGGAGAATAAACTGATTACTTTTTTTTTTTTTTTTAAACAGTGATGGATTGTGATTGATTTAATGGTCAAAAGTAAAATGCTTCCTCCAGGTCAGAGGTGAGTCTCTACCCTAAGGGAAGAAAAATGCTATGGCATGTTTCCCTGAATTAATTTGTATTATTTAAAAAAAAAAATGGGTGAACATTTAAGATCATCAGATGTGCATAAGCCAAAGTTGAAGTAGTGCATTTGTCTGTCCAAAGATGAGATCATAGTCTGTTAACTAGGTCATGCAAATTCAATCCATCTTCCAAACTGTACAAGCAAGCATTTACAAAGCTCCTGAGCATCTGGCCCAAACAAATGTTCAACTTGGCAGACAAAGAATAAAAACTCAACAGCTGTGAACTCACTGACTTTGCAGTGGAAAAGTATTCCTATTTTTTTACAATACTGTAAACGTTGAAAAATAAACAACTTAAATGACACTCTGATTTGCAAATTATTATAATTATTATTATTATTATTATTATTATTATTAATATTATTACTATTAGACCTTTATTCATACAGGTTAGTTCCAATTGAATAATAAAAATAATAATGCATTTTATTTGTTAGCGCCTTTCTAGAAACCCAAGGACACTTCACAACATTAAAAAACACAAAATAAAACAATACAAAAAGGCTATAAAACACTAAACCAAGAAGAAAATAACAAGACGTTAAAGTGAGAAGGCTAACTTGAACAGGTGAGTTTTGAGTAGTGATTTGAAGGTCAGAAGGGAGTTAGTTTTACGGATGTCCAGGGGAAGGGTGTTCCTGTGTTGGGGAGCAGAGTGAGAAAAGGCTCTGTGCCCCATGGTGCTGAGGCAGACAAGAGGCACGTTGAGGTGGATGGAAGAGGAAGAACGAAGCGAGCGTGAAGGGGTGATAATGTGCAGGCGATCAGACAGATAGGGAGGGACGAGGTTATGGATGGTCTTGAATGTGTACAACAGGATTTTAAATTGAATTCTGAATGTGACTGGAAGCCAGATAAGATGCTGTAAAACTGGGGTGAGGTAGTGAAATGAGGGGGTTTTGGTAACCATGCGGGCAGCTGAATGTTGAGCCATTTGAAGCTTACGGAGTAATTTGTGCAGCAGACCAAAGAGGAGAGAGTTGCAGTAATCAATTCAAGAAATGACCAAACTATGGACCAGGATGGACGCAGAGTGCAGGGAGAGGGATGAACGGAGATGGTTGATGTTTCGAAGGTGGAAATATGCAGATAGGCAATGTTATTGATGTGAGAGTGAAAAGAGAGAGTGCTGTCAAGAACAACACAGACTCTTGGTGAGGGGAGGGAGAAACCAAGGAGCTGTCAATAGTGAGGGAAAAACTGTTGGATTTAGTGCCGATGAGTAGATTCTCTGTTTATCACTGTTTAATTTAAGGAAGTTAGATGTAAACCAGGATTTAATCTCAGCTAAGCAGGAAATGAGGGAGGAAGGAGAAAGTGAAGAAGTAGGTGCAGTAGCTAAGAAGAGCTGGGTGTCGTCGGCAAAACAATGGAAGTGAGTGTTGAATTTAAAGAAGATATTGCCAAGAGGGAGAAGGTAGATGATGAAAAGAAGGGGCCCCAGGACAGAGCTTTGGGGCACACCTGAAGTCACGGGGGAGGAGTGCGATCTGAATGATTTAAGTTGGATGAACTGAGTGCAGCCAGAGAGATATGACTGAAACCAAGCGAGGGGTGTATGGGTGATGCCAATGGATGAAAGTCTGCAGAGAAGGACTCATTTACAAGAGCTCAAATAGGTTTAAGAAGGCTCATTTTGAATGTAAGTCATCTTTTTTTTTTTTTCTTGACCTTGTTCTGGTTGACCCACAGCTGTAAAAAACTCAAATGTAAGCACAGAAGCTTAGTCATTTCAACCACTTTGTTTAATGATAATGCTGCTTATGGTGGCATACAGTGCTTATATACCTGGAATGGGATGTCCGGTGGTGTTGACTTGTACAAAGATTGGTTCACTCTCCAGGTTCTCTTCCACAGCAAAGATGCTAATGTTGTAGGACATCCCAGGAAGAAGGTCGCTTAGAGTCACAGAAGTTGCCGTATTGGGGAGAGTCAGTTCCATACTTTCACCCTCCTCTGAAGGAGCATAGACAACACGGTATCCTGGACAAAAAGGGAAAAATATGGACTGAGCACAAAACAGAAGACATAGTAAACTAGAGCTGTAACTGATCGAGATGGTTCTATCATACCAGTGATGGGAGCAAGTGGTCTGTCCCAGCTGATGAGAATAGAGGTATCTCCAACCTCCTCCACTTCATGCTCCTTGGGAGCATCGGGTGCTGTTGAAGAAATGAGGTGTAAGCATGGAAAATAAAAAGTTTCAGCCAAAAGCTAACAGATTGAGGCTCTCAATGTACAAAGTAGTTACAATATTTTAGGGCCTTGAAGATGAAACCAAAAACTGCTTGATAGGGAACAATAAGTATAAAATAAGAACATGTGAATGTATTAGTCTTCTCTGTGTTCATTCATACTCATCTGCTCACTCAACTTATTGCTTTTGTACCACTAGGGCTTAGTGTATTTTTAGTTTAACGTTGTTCTTGGTTCACATCTTAGATTTTATTACTGTTTTTCTTTTACAATTTATACTTTTGTTGGATGCAACTGGGACGCTATGTACACAATTTCGTTCCACCACATGTACCACATGTGGTGTGTATGTCAAATAAAGAAACTTTGACTTTTCTTACCAGTTGTTTGTGAAGTAGTGAGAATTAAGTTGTCTCCTTCTCCGTCTGTAACCTCATAGACATTCACTGTGTACTTCCTTCCTGGCAGAAGCTCATTAATGTTCACTGAGGTAGTTGTACGAGGCAAATCTAAGAGAAGGAAAATAATTGCATGGCAACAGATTGGAAAATATAGTACTGCTGACAACTCGGCACAAAACAAACTGCACATGGACTTAACTGCACTTACCTAAAACGATGGGCTCCCTAGGTCCCTGTCCTTGCTCAGTGAGCTCATACTCTACTCTGAAACCAGAAATGGTGTCGGAGGCAGAAACCCAGGAGATGACAAAGCTGTTGGAAGTGATTTCTGTCACAGATTCTGAGATGTCAATCATAGGTGGAGGTGGGGTGATCTCGCCATGTGACGTAGCCACTACAAAGGGGGAAAAAAAGATGGCAATGGATTTTTTTCTATCAAAAGAATGAGGTTTTGCAAGGTTTAAGAATTTTTCCAGACCTAGGACTTCAGTATCGTTTCATATTTTGCACAACAGATTCAGTTAAATACAAACAGGAAAAACGGAGACCGTGTAGCATAGAACGTCGCAACTGTATCCAAATAAAAGTGAAGAACCAGCAAAACATTTGAGCAACTCAACCGAAACTGAGATCAACTCACATGATCCATACGTTGTAGTGAAGTCGAAGCTTGTGGTCTCTTTTTGTCCGAACCGAAGCACACTAATGAGCTGGCCTTCATATGTTATCCCAGGTCTCAGACCGGAGATGGTGTAGGAGTTAAGATGGCCAGGGATGTTCACCTCCATCCATGGGCTTAGTGTATCTTTCTAAGGTAGAATGCAAATTATTTTCCTATTTAGTTTCCGAATATTGTATAGATCGCTTAAAGAAAACCTGATCTGACGGACTAATGGAGCGCTTCTCCAGATTTGTTTGGGCTATCAGAACTCACCACTCTCCATTTGAGGATGTATTGGGTTATGTGAGTAGACGACGGGGTGTTCCACTGAATGGGATGGGTGTTTTGCTGGCCTCCGGCTTCTGTTATAACCACATGAACAGGACGATAACCACCTGTGAGATTAAGAGTGCACAGACAAGTGTCAGGAGAACCCCTCATATACAAATCCCATTTGTGATAAATATAATAAAGTTCAAGATGCCTGATGAATGATGAATAGCAAATCTCAATCATGTTATGCAGTGTGCAGCTGTGTTTTCCTGATCAGAACGCAGGGAGAGTGGGAAAACCTAACAGGTTTCTGTGAGATTCCAGCACAGATTTCCATTCCTAGATGGGAGAAAACTTCTGCATGCCTTGTTATTCTTCACCAAGCATTGAAATGTATTTAAAAAAAGCAGTTTAAATGTGTATTTATGTATAACAGATCAGATGCAGAGGGGAAAAAAAGTTACATTTTATAAGGCCTTCAGGAGCAAAATACATATTCTTATATCAAATCTCAGTTATGGAAGTAATCCAGCAACTTTTATCTCGCTCTTCCTGGCTTTTATTACTGGATTCAAACAGATGTTGAGGAATGTCAGAGCGGAAAGCATGGGTGGGGGTGGGGGAAATATCTAAACATCTTACTGTCAATGTAATTCTGCAACACTAGGGAACACATAAATATGTCGGAAAAAATAAAGTGTTGCGCAATCAAGTTACAATCAGGATAAGTGTGAGAAAACAAAAATAATGGTATTGAACTTGACAAGGGTGTTTTCTTGCCTTCATTGCCTAATTTAAATCCCCAGTTCCCATTAAACTGTGGTAAACAACAGTTAACAGGTTTTTTCCCCATTCAGAAGAGTTTGCAGAAAACCCTAAGCTCAATAAATAGATGTGGGGTGTGCAATAGAAAATATGCACAAGCCTATGGGTTTAAAAAGCTTAATAGGTTAGCAAGTATAAGACATTAGATGTGAGATGAAGACTCATTTCAAATGTTCTGGTATTTGTAATGTTGTTAAGCTATTCCAAAAAAATTCAAGTCCTCTTTAATGCAAACAGAAGTCATGTGGTGACCAGACATGCTGATAAAAACCAATAGCTTTTATAAAGAACTGAGGTTTTCTAACCATTTATTCAAATAGCAGACCTGTAATCAAAGTTTCTGAGCAAGTGGCTCGGTTAACCAGAAGCTGCAAGCAAATGCAAAAACCTCAAAAACAATCTGGGACCAATTACTGCCTATTACAGGCCCACAGGCCACTGGTGAGGGTAAGGGTTATGGAGAATCATATGGGGGACAGACATGAAAACAGATGCACACTTGCAGCGTGGAGCTACATCTTAAGGCACACGATTTCCCAGCGTTACTCACATGCATCTGTGTAATGCACAAGCATTCACGCATGCACACCATCAACCTGTACTTCTTTTTCTTAAATGGATGTTGTGTCTATGTTTGCTTTCAGACAGACACACAACTCGGTGGTGATAAGAAGCACAGACTAAAAGAAAGTAATAACATGAATCACTCTAACAATAAAAATGACCCAAAAGATTAAACACCACAAGCAGAGATATGCACAGATAACAGACAAGAAAGCATTTTTTAAAAGATTTTATCAATGTTTTGGCTCAATTAGAGGCTTGTGAAAACTTGCTTAGAAAAATAAAAATAAAAAACTCTTAAACTTTGGTTTTCTTTTCAGCCTTTTATGGTGCTTTACAGAGTTAGCCAACTGACTTAAGGTCTGGAAACCTTGCTGCCCTAAATCTAAGTATGCTGTATTTTATAAAGCAGAGCACGCCACACACACATACACACATGCACACGCATACACACACACAGCAAGTTCACAGATGTTTGCTATTACGGCCACTTACAACAGAGTAGTGCCCTACATTTTGCATCTTCCGTCAACCTGCTTCAGCAAACACTATTAGTTGAAATGTTCCACTTTTCGCAACCTGGATCTGGTTCTTGCACAACTTTACAACCCCACTTATATTTGTCACATTTATTTATGGTGTTGGAAATTCTATCCCTGAAAATCCCAGATCTATACCACAAAAGCTCATCATGCATGAAAGGCATGAACAAAATAACATTTTTCTCTTCAGGAATAACACACAAATCAACCTTGAGAAGCTGAAAATGGTAGAAACTTTAGGCTAAATTTAAAAAGTAAGTAATCTTTGCAGTGATGCGATTTAGTCAAGAAAATGAGGTAATGTGAGCGGCCGTATAACTTTGTTCTGAAGGCTGGCTACAAACTACAAAATCTGAAACATGAGCTTCATCTTTGATTGCTGACATTCACAAATCTAAACTGCAGACGTTCTCGAGCTTTTTAGGTAATAGGTGTGTCCGATTTTTTTTTCATACCAAGTCATTAAATGTGGCGTTTAGTGCAGCTGTGACAACACAGATGAACCACATGCTGACAGGAACAAAGGCTCTAAGTGGGGGGTTGAGCTTGTAAAATGAGGAAATCGCACCAACTTTCATTCAAAGGCCTCATTTTCAGTGATTTGCAGACATTTTTCAGAGTTGGAGCACAGTTTGTGAAGTTCAGTAAAAAGAAAACACAAGGACGGACTGAACGGTGGGTATAAAAAATTTAGGTGAGCTTGCGATCATATTTGTGCAACGACTCACCATGTCCCAACACCTCAACATGCAACTACTGGGTATACATTTTTTTATTTGTCTTAAGCTGTATTCATGCATGAAGACCAAACACGCTCAGGAGAAAAAGTGGACTATAAAAACTCCACTTTTTTTTGCAGTTGCACTTCGTGCATGTAATTCACAGCAGGAGCGTTTTCTGGAAATTTAAACCAGAAGGTGGACACACAAGACAGGATGGAGTGAGAAAGGTATAGTATGAAAATTAGTGTGTTTGCTTTTGTGTCGTACTTCAAATCTTTTGGATATTTAACTAGGAGGGGTTAGTAGAAATTATCTTCAAAATTTCTGGGTCCGAAGCTACAGATATTTGAAAATATAAGATAAGCTCTATCTTATCTTATATTTGCATTCCCTCATGCCTCAAGCCCAAACAGAATGTTTGAAATGTACAATATCATCTAATAGATTATTTAAAATATAAACATCTTACCTGGGTATGACCGCTGGGGCTGACATTTATGCTCTCCAATACCGTTGCCCAAGCAGTAGCACTTGTACGGGATTCCATGCAGGACTTGTTCCCAAGACTCCCCAATCTGATAGAAAACCTTCGTCTGTGGGTCCTCGCACTGGTCTGAATTTGTGAACATTCAACAAAATATTAGAGACATTCAACTATAAATGTGATGCATGAAATATGATTTGCTACGATATTTGTTGTGTTTGTGGAACTAAATAAATAAACAAACACGTCATGTTGTTTAAATTAAAATCAAGCACACAACTGCATAAATTATGTCAGTTTACCTATAAAGGCACAGTCTGGTTATTTTTTAAATGATGTTCTATCTAGTTATTAATAGTTAGTACTTTCTCGTAAAGAAAAAAGCAGAAGTCTTTGTCCAGGCTAATTTAATGGGCAGTCAAACTTTTAAAACACCTCTTTAACAAAAAAAAAAAAAAAAAAAAACG
>JARVGS010000321.1:11423676-11439954 GCA_031762315.1 Hypsolebias antenori | reverse complement strand
TCTTATATATATAGTTCTCAATCAATCTTTTCCAGTGGTTTTATTTTTCATCCCTAAAAGTCATTTTAAAAATAGCTGAACCATGAAGAACAGCTGTTTCATTTTGTAATTGACTAAAAGAACAAAACTGATTAATCAAATGAACCAAATGAGTCTGCCTATATTAATTTATCGCTTGTGTCATCCTAATTGTATGATGAAATCCAAGCTTCAGGCTATAAATTTTCTCATTACAATGTACAATAAGTATAAATTCAGGTACACATCGCAAACAATGAAATTAAACATTTAAAAGGGTTTCCTGAACTATATCAAGTGTAGTCTGGAATAGTTGATATCAGTAGTTTTCAAACTATATTTAAAATGACACTCGTTTCTACACTTGATGTAAACAAAGCATTTAGTTGCATATCTTACTCAACAAATCAGTGCATAAATATGCACCGATGCATCAATAGTTGATTTATTTTTAGTCACGTTAGCAGTTTCCTTTGGTAATCACATTCACGTAATATTTGTCAGACGTTTACAAATCTTACTCGGACATTTTTACTATAAGGACACA
This sequence comes from Hypsolebias antenori, assembly GCA_031762315.1. Lineage (NCBI taxonomy): Eukaryota > Metazoa > Chordata > Actinopteri > Cyprinodontiformes > Rivulidae > Hypsolebias > Hypsolebias antenori. The sequence goes on along the minus strand of JARVGS010000321.1, from coordinate 11,439,389 downwards.
TTAACATGCAGAGTATATATTTGAAACTGAGTATAGTAAAGTTAATTTATTATAGTAATAAGTTGTATGTTATAGTAAGGGACTTGTCTCTATGTAGCTTTTCTAAACACAAAATAAGCATCACAGCTTGGACCTATTCAATAAATGCAGGCATCAGTCTGTGTTTTTCCTGTTTGTTTGAACAACAACAGATCTATGTGCGTGCGTGTGTGTGTGTGTTGCTGTGGAAAGTCCAAGTTGAGCATGTTTTTAATAAAAAATGTTCTCATGTTGACATCGCTTTAATGTTCCAGCAGTGTTAGAACATGCAAATAGAAGTTGCCACTTTTTCTTTTAAAGCAGGATTGAGTGTACCACAAAAACTCATAATACTCTCTAAAACTGTCTTTGCACACGAGCCTGAGCGCACAGGACCCACAAAAAGCAACAGCTGCCACCCCTAACAGGCCATTACTGCAGTACAAGTAGCACCACAACAAATCCTCAGGGTAACATCAAAAAAAGTTTGCCGACAACGAGCTCGTTATTGATGTTTGTTGACTTCTTGGTGCTGTTTACACTTCTGCTTGCACCACATCTGCCACACATTTAAAAGTTTTGTCAGATTGTTTCCTTCCCCCCGCACCTCCTTGTATGTAATATGAGGTTTATTTGTGCATGTGAACTGTGAGATGGAGTAATGGTATGTTTGTCTCCATGTACTGATTTCATGCATGCCTTTTCTTCTGACTCTGAGCCTGCGTTTTGTGCGTGTGTGTGTGTGTGTGTTGTAAGGGGTCTTAATTAATCTCTGTCGTTAATAATTTAATCATGGCTTTTTGTTTAATAAACAGTTTGGCAGTGATGTATTGCGGCTGGGTCAGGTAATTTGATTGGCGGTGGAAATGAGCTGGGTATGCATATGTCTCTCTCTCCCTCTCTCTCTCTCTTTCTCTTTCTCTCTCCATCCCAGAGATATTACTGCTGGCATTCAGCACTGGCGTGCGTGCACACACTACAGGGGGAGGGCAATTACGCTAAGATGCCATAATGATCAGTGATGGATGCAGAGAGAGCACATTTCAGCTAATGAAATAACACAGTAAGGGAAAAAACTGCAAAGAAAAATTTTCAAAATGACTTTATTTTACAAAGTACTTTTCCATCAATGTCGCTTCAGCTATTATTAGGGGACCCAAAATGGGATTATATTCTGTTTCCCTGCGAGCTGCCTGTTTTGCCCCAGTCCATTCATTATACCTGACATGTAGACCAATGTAGACTTTCGAACATTTCCACTCATCAACACTAGATAGCACTCTTGAATAGTTTCCCTAAAATCATAGCACTTCAAACTATGCTTCTTTTGTCTTTTTGCTTAATCTTCCCTGTTATTCTTGTCTAATTTAGTTTCACCCACCTGCATCCAGTGTGCCTAATCACTAACACCATGGCTGCAGTATGCACGCCACTGCTGGTCAGATTGATTCTTCCGACACTTCCTGTCTAGGTGAGTAAGATCAGCACCGGAACGCATGGCCTCGAAATACTTCAGATACATGAAGTAAACACAGAGGTTTCTGCAGTTGTAATGAGTTTCCCTTTGTTAGTATTTGCACAAGAACAATGAAAAGCACGTGAATTGAGCTCAGAACTGATACGTATGTGATTGGGTGTATCTCAATCCAAAATTGAGAGCTCTTCAGTGCACAAGAATTTAAACTCGAACCACAAAGGGAGATTTTGACCATAAGAGAAGATGATCAAACTTGTAAGAGAATGGTTTGCATGTACAGGTCGTTTGTGTATTACTTCAAACATACAGTATACAGCTGTATGCTAAAAAGTTTTTTTGCACTAACTAGTAAATGTGTTTTAAATACTGTAAAATCAATGGTGTATTAGGGAAACCAACAAGTTAAGTCAGGTAATCCAGACTGTTTTTTTTTTTTTTTTTTTTTTTTTTTTTTTTTTTTTTTTTTTTTTTTTTTTTTTTTTTTTTTTTTTTTAATGTTTCATCCTTTATCCAAAGGACTTCATCAGTCCGAAGAGTCACAACAAATTCAGTCCCATAAGCAGCACACTCCCATGGGCCAACCAGTTTGCTGGTGATAAGACACATTTTCTCCCCCGTCGACTCCTCTGAGGCAGCCATAGCCAAAATGGTTCAAAACTTCAAAGTTCATGCTCAAAAATCCATGTAAAAAAATCCACCAAAGTGAAGTCTGGTCATCTGGATGTTCTTTTTATACTGAGACATTTCGTCCTTCATCCAAAGGATTTCATCAGAGGAGCCACAACAAACTCAGACCCACAATCAGAACACTCACATAGTGGACCAACCAGTTTTCTGGTGATATAAAGTCATTTGTATAAAGGACAAAACATCTCAACATTAAAAGAAACCATCCAGATGAACTGACTTTAAGTTGTTGGATTTTCTACCTGGATTACTGAGCATGAGCGTTGATGTTTTGAACCACTTAAGCAGTCTGGTAAAAATTCTCAGAATGGTTTTAGACTCTGACTTCAAGTTTACAAACAAATCAACTCTGTTCTACCGAAAAGCTTCTTCCAATTAAGACATGTTGCTAAGCTCAAGCCAGTGTTGTCCAGGTCTGGACCTTGAGAAACTAGTCCGCGTCTTTGTCACGGCCTGATTGGACCATTGCAATGCACTGCAATGCTGGAGTCAGCCAGGCCTCCATCTCACATCTCCAGCTCACCCAGAATGCTGCTGCTCGGCTTTGAACCGGAACTCGTAGGTCTGAACACATCACACCAGTTCTGTCCTCCCTTCACTGGCTCCCTGTGCGGTCCAGAATAGTCTTTAAGCTTCTTCTGTTGACCTTCAAATGCCTAAATGGCCTTGCACCCTTTTATCTTTCTGAGCTACTGGAACCATACGTTCCCTCTCGGGCCCTGAGATCATCCGATCAGCTGCTTTTGGCTGTTCCTAAAACAAGAGTGAAGCTCAGAGGAGATCGGGCATTTTCAGTCATGGGCCCCAAACTCTGGAACAACCTGCCCCCCAACATTAGGCAGACCACCTCCCTTCCTCAGTTCAAATCCCTGCTAAAAACACATCTGTTCTCTAAGGCATTTCACACAGTGTGAGTTGATGTAGTGTTTTTTTTGTTGTTGTTGTTGTTGTTGTTCTGTGCTCATGTGTTTTTTTTAATTATTAATTCTTCAGAATTATCATTAGTTTGTTTTTTTTATTTTTGTAAATTTTACTCCCACTGATGTTATTGTTAAGCACTTTGATATCAGTTTTTGTTTTAAATGTGCACTTTAAATCAAGTTGACTTTGGCTGTGGTTGCCTCAGAGGAGTCAACGGGGGAGAGGGCGGTCTCCAGAAATCATCAAATCACCAGCAAACTGGTTGTCCTACTATTTAAAGGTGCTGCTTGTGGGACTGAGTTTGATGTGACTTCTTGGGCTGATGAAGTCCTTTGGATGAAGGGCAAAACATCTCAACAAAAAAAGAAACCATCCAGATAACTTGACTTAAATTTGTTGGATTTTTTTTTTTTTTTTTTTTTGGATTATTGAGCATGAAATTTGATGTATTAGGGGAATTTAGCTGAATTACCTCTTGCCACTAAAAATGAATGTGAGTGCCATTGTTTTTATTTCCATACTGTATCTGTGTGTGCATGTGTACCTTACATGACCTGCTGGATGAATATCAATGAAATTTGCTGAAAGCCATCATTACATGTACATCTTAAATAGATTTGTTTAATCAACCCAATTCAAGATGGCTGCCACAACAAAACTGATCTTAAAAAGCACACAAATGACAAAAACTAAGTTTTACAGATAATAAGCTAAAATTTGGTCTGGCAGATCAGAGACTGATCCCCCACAATTTGAGCACAGATTGCAGAAGATCTTCCTTCAGAACTCGGCCATTAACTTTTGGGATTCTGTTGGTCTCTGCATCATTTCTCAAGAAGCATTAAACAGCCTTCTAATTAAACTTTCAGGAAATAATCGTTCAAAATCCACTTTTAGAGTCAAGCTAATTCAAGATGGCTGCCACAACTAACAGATATTCATGACAGTTTTAAAGGTGAGAAACGTTTACGACACATGCTGGGATGATTTCTCACAATACCATATAAGATTTCACACATTTTTAAGTTTGACCCAAATGGTGACAACTCTGACTCTTATCAGGAGCTGATCTTGGATTTAAACTTTGTCATGAAAGACAGCTGGCAACATGCATGCTTAGACTTTGAGTTTTCTTTCCATGGCACATTACTATCTACTATCTGAATAATTCTCTTACACATTTAATGTACTAAGCAGCATTTGATAAACAATCATTTATTTTAAGGCTGAAGAAAATTCATTCAAAGGTTCACCTTGCACATTGCCCAAGACAAATCTCAAAGTATACAAATAGAGCAACACAAACAGCTTCTCGAATCTCTATTCAGCAAAATAATAATAAGTGCGATAGTTGTTTTTCCTCCTGTTCTTGTCACAGCTGAACAAATGAAGTGGCATATTCTTCCCTCGAGAGAGGTAAGTGCCTTGTTGAACATGTGATTAATGGGACACTGTGCTGGGGCTTTTAGTTTGATACTGCTCATGATGCTTGACACATTCATGTGTTTCTTTTCAACAATGGGGATTATACATGAGTAAAATTATCTAAAAAGGTGTGGGGCTTGTGTGGGAATATGTGTGTGGTGTGTGTGTGTGTTTACACTAAATCTGGTATACAATCCTCCATGTGTGTATCTAAGTGAAGACTGTCAAAAAGACTCATTAGCTGGTGGAACCACAATGTGAGGTGCAGAGAGGGGCCACTGTCCCCCCCAGAGAGAAAGACTGAACAGATGTTTATGACGACCATAAAACTGACAAGAACACCCTCTAATGCACACATCACATGCACACTACGGCATGCAAATAAAAAAATAAAAAATAAAAAACCCCGCAGAGAGCAGAAAAAACATTTGCACAGCTACTGACACAAACATGTGTAGTGACATATAAAACTGGGAGGGGTGTGCGGAGCAGAGGACTCTAAGCTATCCAACACACCGTTTACTTATTAATATACTAATAATATTCAAATGTGCTCACAAGATTTGTTTTAAATGGAAGAAATGGATTAAAATGCTTTGTGTAGGGATTTGAATCTGGTTTCACAGTCACAATATGATGATGGTTCTTCCATGTGGGGGGAACAAAAATCTAAATTAAAAGTGTTTTCATTGTTTCTTGTTCAGCTTTTCCCAGCAGTGCTACAGATTCTTACTAATAAATCAAAAAGGTGTAATTTTGACACAATACAGCTAATGACAACCTAAACATGCAAGTTGTGGACTGAAAATTGCAGGTGGTGTGGAGGTCAGTCACAGAGAGTCCGAGTTTATTTGTTATTTGCAGCATGTGGTACATGTTGTGGAAGGAAATTGTGTACACAGGGTCCCAGTTACATCCAACAGTTACATCCCTTAGTTTGGTTCCAAGTTGTCTTCACTAGAGAGGAGGTATGTATTAGATGTGATCTTAAATAGATTACAGTTATGATATTAAAGTTTAATTCCTTACTTCATTTTGTTTTTTTATTTGTTATGTTACAATAATTTAGAAGTATCGAGAGGAGTGATGGAGAGTGGGTCAGGCAGGTAAGGTTTTTCACTGTTTTCTTGATGAAGACTTTCATCTTGTTCATACAAGAGATTTTAAAAGTATCCATAGAATAGTATAAAATCATCTTATCAGCAGTCCACAAGGATGCAAATGTAAGAAGGTACTAAACATATCTCAATGTCCCAAAACGTCCAAGAATGTTTACAAGAGTTGGCCACAATGATCACCACTTTGACAGTAAGATCCAGATTTGAGTTGTCTGATCTGATGAGTGACTGAACACAAATGAGACGGCTGAATCAGGAAGTGGGGTGCTATCAGAAATTGCAAGTATCAGATTCTGCCAGCCCACAGCTCCATGGACGACAAAAACTGAGAGGAGCGTGCCTGGAACAGGTAAGATACTTATAATTAGCTGTAATTCAGATCTGTTTAGGTGGCGTGTGGCTCACTTGGTCGAGCTGTTGTCTCTCAGTGAGAAGGTCGCTGGATCAAATCCAGCCGGGGATATTCTGGGTGGAGTTTGCATGCTCTCTCCGTGCTGCATGGGTTTTCTCCAGGTACTCCAGTTTCCTCCCACACACCAAAAACATGCATCTTAGACTGACTGGTAACTAAATTGTCTCTAGGTGTGAGTGAGAGAGTGGATGGTTGTTTGTCTCGTTTGTCTCTATGTGTCCCTGTGATGGACTGGAGACATGTTCAGGGTGTCCCCTGCCTCTCGCACAGTGAAGGCTGGAGATGGGCATCAGTGACCCCCCACCCCCCCCACCCCCCACCATGACCTGAAAAGGAAGAAGCAGGTAAAATAAAATGGATGGATCTGTTTGAATTGTTCTTTTAAAATCTACAGGTAAGCTTAGTTTGAACTATTTATTTTTAGTTGATGCTTTTTTCTTGCCACTTTGACCTGATCCTCCTCAACCTGGCGTGAATGTGTGAATTTGTGCATCTTGAAAGCAGAACCCACGGCTTATTTTTGTCTGTGCACCGCTTTACGTGCAAGCACGACATAATCAGCGGCAGTAACAGGTGCAGTGAGCTGCATTATGCAAAAGTTAGACGGAGAGGGGGAAAAAAGAACCTGATTTGCCACCAAGCTCTAATTGGTGCAAAGACACAACTAATGATCGTTAAGTGGGGAATGATAGCCCCAGGCTAACTTTTCTCACTCCATAAGGATATGATACATAATTCATAGGTAACAGCTGAGAGAATGAGGACAGAGAGAGAAAGAGAGAAGAGATCAAATAAGCAGAGGAAGAGGGGCCAAGAAAAACTGAAATATGCACCAACACGGTGTGTGTTTGCACATGTGCGTAAAAAAATGACGGATGCTACATTCATCCCCACATGTTTCGTGTGCGTGCAATGCATATGATGAACTTTGCCAGTACACATGTGCACACACTCTTTTGCATGTGTGTGTATTTGCATGCAGTTTGGCAGGCTGTTTTGTGTGTGAAACTTTGACTGAGGTGACAGTGAGCCTGTGAGAGTAGTTAGCATCCACCAGACATGCACAAGCTCACAAAAACACACTTGTGAAGGCACGAGAACGGCAGCTGTTGCTAATTAAAGATTCATGCTCAAATTCCTGTGAAAACTCAGCGTGGCGAAGCCCACTGGGGACAAGATGGTGGTAGATGGAAGGAAGAGTGAAAGCGAATGACAGATACAGAGGGATAACAAAATGAAGGCCAAGAGGAAGGGTTGGGAGGGGGGTGCTAAGGTGATTTCACAGATGAACCCCTGACAGTGGATAGAGAATCGACCAGGTTCTGTCCACAGATGCTCCTCTGCACATGTACAGGACAGCAGAAGATACTTTGTGTGAAATTTAAACCACAGCTGGAAACTGTCACACAATACAAGAGGCAGGACAAGATACAAAAAAAAAAAGAAGAAATTTGATTTGACAAAAAAGATGGGGGACATTATTTATCTTAGAAGACAGGATCTGGCAATGGAACATGATGAACACATCCATCATTGGTATTTTTTACTCTGACTCTGGCTCAAGTTGGACTCTCGTGCCCTCCTTCCCCAGTTCTCCTTCCTCCTGCTTTGCTCTCTGTATGTTTGAAGCTCCTGGTACACACCTCCCGAATGAAAATTAAGATTATGGATTGGGTGAGCTGGACTTTCAACGCAATCGACAAAATCTTTTCAACAAAACGACAGGGTCCTGGAGAACCCTCTTGTCCAGCTGAGACTCAAGCTGCGGGGTATGTCATGGATCCATGGGGAGTTTGGCAGCTGTTGTGCCTCTCAGTCCTGTCTCAGGAGAACGCTGAATACGTTTATATTTTTGAATTTATGATAGGGTTTCTGCTCTTTGGCATTGGCAGGGCTCTGTTTTATCGACTTTTGAAGAAGACTTTAGCAGCAGTTTCGACCATGACAAAGATTCCGAGTCAGTATGAAGGTTTTGTTTGTGCAATGAGTACTCAAAATCAGCTGATTTACGAGCTAAGCCATAAGATGGAGGCAATTTGTGAGAATTGCAGACCACCTGCGGCTTCTAGGACTCACCAGCATGTTGGGATCGACCTTGAAGGAGGCTCGTAACATGGGTCAGTGGAGTGGATACCCATAAATTTGGCCATTTTGAACCGTAAAGTTCAAGCAGGACTCAAGACTGACGAGGAAAAACTGTCTGCCTGGTGAAAATCAACAATTGTGGCTTATCTGAATCTGACTCCTCTGTTTGGCCTCGGATAAGAGGCGACTGTCAAATTTCTCCTGGGACATGAGTAACATGGGTCGGCTGAAACAACACCATCAGGACTATGGCCTATCTGAAAAACGCTCATGGACAAATCTCAACGTCTTGACGTCAAATGCACATGTAATCGTGTTTGTAAATGTGCTTTCTGGTAGAGTTTTTGATGTCTCAAATCGTGTCCTGATAGGACAAGATGTCAAAAGATATTTTTTATAATACCACTGTCTGATCCTCATGGTTCGTCCCATCTTCTATCTAAAAGTATTCTGATGAAGAATAAGGGGCTGCGCTTTTAAGCAGCAGCAACGTGCACTCTGCCCACGTTTCGGACGACTGTACAAACATAATTTCACAGTATTCCAGTACAATGATAATAAAGCTTTTTCTGATTCTGATTCTTTTTTGTGCCAATTCATGGGCCAACCTGATTTTACCACAACTTTAATTCACCTTGATACACAGTAACAGAGAACTTTCCAAGTTGTGTTCTTGTTAAACCATCCTGGGACTGTGGATGCACGACCATAATGCTGCAGATATGCCAGACCATGCTATAAATGGTGACATGTCTAAATATTAACAGATAAACCCTACTAATGATTCTCGCCTCTGGGAAAACATTGTGACACTGTTAAGCACACGTTAAATCAGAACCAAACTCGATAAGCTGCAGATGTTGCGCTTATGTTCTGGCAGAAAAACAAGAAGTTATATTTGTCATTTTCTGTCAACAACCAGTCACTTTATTATACTTGGCAGTTGTTTGTTGGAAACCTGGCTGAGGGCTGCTGTAAACTTCTTTTTTTATTATTATTTTGTTTGCTTGAGTCATATTTAGGTGACATTTTCTTATTTTTCAACACAAGGTTCTTGCAAAGCTCATTTTCTTTCTGTTAAAAACACTGGATTGTTTTTTTAATGCCATTTTATTTTCACTTGCTATTCTCAATTTGTATGCATTTTTTAATGATTGTCTATCATTGTCTTTGTCCACTATTGTCATCAGTCTTTGTTTAAATCAGGTCTCTCTTGTAAATGAGTCCCCAAGGCTCAATGGGATTAACCTGTATAAATAAAGGTTGAATGAATGAATGAATGAAAGTTTGCTTGATTTGTTGCCTCACATTCGTCATCACCAGTTCAGAAGGCATATTTGAGGCAGGAGGCCACCAGGTGGTTCATGGAACCAGCAGCTTCAGGGGCTAGAAAGGACTGTGAACCTCTGCAAGAAGGACCTTCTGTTGATTAGTTTGGTGGAACTCATGAGTGGAATTTTGATGCAGTAGCTTGATAATTTATTAAGGTAAATTAAAACCATATTTGCTGTTTTAAAGACTGCTTCTCTACTGTCAAGCTAAATAATGGATCATCACATTAAAAAAAAAAGTCCCTCCATGTTGAGCCGACAGAGATAATGATGTTTATCTTCGGTGAGTTTGGAATCAAATCTTTTTTATACAAGAAGGAATTTATCTGTTTTTTTTTTTAATGCTGTTTTTGCAAACATCCTCCTCGTTTGAAACAAAGAAACAATAATGAGCCTTTAAAAAAAACTACCTTGGCCACAGGCTTTTTGCATTTTGCTGAAGCTTTGGATGCAATCATTAAAACCTTTTTCTTGGCATTTTCAGGCGATCAATAATAGTATGTGTTCTGGAATTTTTTTTTTGAATCGCCTAAAGTAAACCACAACACATTTCATAAAGTCAGAGAGCCGCTTACTAATAAGCTGCGAAATGCACTCAGGCTATTTAGCCTCAGGACAAAACAAATATGTGGTGACATTTGAGAATCCAGAGTTTTTAAAGTGCATGTTTCATTTTTACATTGTAGCTCACACGTAGACTTTTACTGCTGTGAAACAGGATCATATTGATTATTGTGGAAAAAATATATGAGGTGCATTTTGGCCAAAATGTCAGAAAAGATTAGTTGTATTAAATGAAGGTTTAGAAAACAGTGATACAAAAAAACTGCAGAGGCATTAATACACCGCACTTGTTCCCTTCACGTTTCTGCTCATTTACAAATGCCAGTGTCAAGATCTAATTGAGAACAAGCTGTAAAATGTGATGAGGTTGATTTAACAGTAAATTAACACTTTTGGTAAGTGGGGAAGTCAGAAGTAAACGACATGTTAATAGTGATCTTTAATGGAAAATACACAGTATTGTAGACTTGACAGAAACCATTTGACAGCAAAACCATACCTTATCATAAAAACCTGGATGACCCTTAATTTTCTGCTTTAAACTCAGAAAAGACTGATGTTTTGGTTTTTGGACCTGAGCATTTTAGGAATAAAATTTTCAGTCTTTCGCCCTCCGTGGATGGCATTAATCTGGCCTCCAGCTCTAATGTTAAAAATATTGATGTTATTTTTGATCAGGACATGTCTTTTACCCCCCACATTAAAAACTTTACTAGAACCACCTTCTTCCACCTGCGTAATATCACTAAAATTAGAAAATATTATCCAAAAATGATGCAGAAAAACTGGTTCATGCATTTGTTACATCTAGACTGGACTATTGCAATGTTTGTTATCTGGGTGTCCAAATACATCTTTAAAAAGTCTTCAGTTGATCCAAAATGCTGCTGCCAGTGTCTTTACAGGTGTTAGTAGGAGAGATCATATCTCTCCAGTTTTAGCAACTCTCCACTGACTCCCTGTCAAATTCAGAATATAATTTAAAATCTTACTTCTAACCTACAAAGCTCTCAACGACCTAGCTCCATCTTATAGTACAGATCTTATTGTTCCATATTTTTCTAACAGAGCACTTCACTCTCAGACTGAAGGTTTACTTGCGGTTCCGAGAGTTTCCAAAATCAGAATGGGAGGAAGATCTTTCAGTTTTCAGGCTCCTCTCTTGTGGAACAAACTTCCAGTTTCAGTCCATGAGGCTGACACATTGTCCAGTTTTAAGACTGGACTCAAGACTTTCCTTTTTGATAAACCCGATAATTAGTCGGCTTGGTTTCCTGACCTATTCCTTATCCTATGCTGCTCCAACCTTAGACTACTGGAGGACAAATTGACCTGATTTCATCAAAAGAATAGTTATAAATGCATAAAAATGAATAGTTTGTATATGTAATTAATTTTTTCCTAATATGAGATTTTTGTCTTTTGTCTTTCCTCCTATAGGCAAAACTGATGGCCTCCATCCTGGACCTGCCATTGTTGGTCTATTTTCTCCTTCCTGTCCTCTCAGACCCAGCTGGTTGAAGCAGATGGCTGCTTGTCCTGAGTCTGGTTCTGCTGGAGGTTTCTTCCTCATGATGGAGTTTTTCCTTTCCACTATTTCCTCTGTGCTTGCTTAGGATGAGCGACTGCGATGAAGTGAAAACTCAAAGCAGTCTGCTGGCTCCTTAGATAGATAACATTATCAACTGGTTTTTTTTTTAATAAAATAATATTTCCGTTCAGTGCCCTGAGATGACTTCTGTTTTGATTTGGTGTTATATAAATAAACTGAACTGAATTGAATTCATGAGTTTGTTCTAATGCCAATAAGCTTTGATCTATTGAGATTATTTCTATTTGATTATAACAGAGGCTGTTTGCTTTAAAATGCTAATTCTTCCTCTGAATTTACATCTGAAGGGAAAAAAAAAACGTTGAAACACATGGCAAAAACAATTTATGTAGTTTTACAAATACTACATACAGAAAGCCTCGTCCAGTGTATAATTATTAGTGAGAGCTTGGCTTTTAGAGTCAAGCAGAACAAAGACTAAAAGAAATTCTCAATTAATCACTCTTTTATAGTACTTAACCATCCATTTATGTCCACCATGACCCTGAGCGACATGCAGCATGCAAACTAATTACTACATATTGTTTTTGCACAGTTTGTGGACACTTGTTTTACTCGGAGGTTATTTGTGCAGCATGAGGAGCCGATTGACTTGCATCCCTGGGTGTAGGATGAGTGGAAAAGCAAGCAGGAAATAAATAAATAAATAAGGAAAACAGAGAAGTACTTGTCAAGTAAACAAATGAAGAGACAAATATAAGACGAGCCATGGGAGGATATCACAAGAATATCAGAAAGTAAAGTGTCACACGTTGTTTTGAAAAATAATTTTCTCCCCTGAAATTTTCTGCATTTTGTTACGTTACAGTCACAAGCTTCACATTATTTTCATGGGGTTTTTCTTTTATTTGACAGACCAACAACAGACATATGAGAAACTGCTCTTCCCAGATGCAACAAAAACTGAACATTTTGGCTCAAATGCAAAATGTTATCTGTGTGATGAAAAAATAACATTGCACAACACCATGAGCACACTATCCCTACTGTGAAGCATGACGGTGGCAGCATCATGCTGTGGGAATGCTTTTCTTCAGCAGGGACATGGGAGCCTGTCAGAGGAAGATGAATTGAACTAAAAACAAGACAATCCTGGCAGAAAACCTGTTAGAGGCTGCAAAAAGACTTTGGACCGAGGTACACCTTCCAGCAGGACAATGACTCGAAACATCCAGTCTGAGTAACAACATAATTTTTTTTAAATATCAAAGCATATCCATATTCTTTAGAATGGATCAGTCAAAGTCCAGACCTAAATCCAACTGAGAATCTGTGATGACTTGAAACTTTCTGTTCACAGACACTCTCCATGAAATCTGACAAAACTAGAAATATTGTGCAAAGAAGAAAGGATGAAACATTCAGTCTCCATGTGCAAAGCTGGTAAAGACTTGCCGCTGTAATTCCAAAGAATGATGTTTATGTACAATATTGCCTCAGATAGGCTGAATAAAAATGTAAACCACACTTTTCAGATTTTTACTTATTAAAAAAAAATTGAACCTTTGATTGTTTCCTTGACACCTCCCTACTATGAGCTACCTTGTGTTGGTCTATCGTGTAAAATCCCTGTAAAATGTTTTGAAGTTTATTATTGTAACGTAACAAAATGTGAAAAAGCTCAACATATACGCTTCTTTTTTTTTCTTTCAAGAATTTGCAGGTGCAAGTTATCTGCAACTAGTGAACAGTATAACTGAAACTCCAACAGTTATATAAAAGCCTTGTGAAGTTATTTACCATTATATTTATGTTGTTTCAAAGTTCCTGTATGTTTCACAAAAAAAAAACATATAAATACCTGTTTGAAAACTTGGCTATTGTAATTGTTGAGACGTCTCTGATTCAACTTTGCACTTTGATCACAGCTGCAGAAAGAAAAGCTTTGCAGAGAGTGGTGAAGGCTGCACAGACGTCTGTTGGAGTCAGACTCCCCACCATCACAGACATCTACACCTCCAGATACAGGTAAAGAGCCTGCATCATGAAGGACCCCACTCACCCAGCACACACACTTTTTGCCCTGCTCCCTACAGGCAGGAGGTTAGGAACATTAAGTGTAGAACCATTAGACTGAGGAACAGCTTCTACCCTCAATCTGTTAGACTCCTAATTCCTTATCAGGATAATCCCTGTAAGAAAAATAAATCACTGTAATTCCACTTTAATTGGTGACATGTGACTTATCTGTGCTGCTGATTATTTATGCTGCTGATCACATGCTGCTGATATCTGTTTCTTTTAGTATTGGTACTAACAGAAAGTACCTTTTTTTAAACTCTTTATATTTTTGCTATTTTTGGGTGTAACTGGGACCCTGAGTACCCAATTTAATTCCACCTCATGTATCACATGTGATGTGAATGACAATAAACCTGACTTGAACTTGATTAATTTTTATGAATCTGCAGAGGCTTTGATGGAAGAGATGCACATTTTCTGATCCATGTTCTGTACCTTCTACAGCAGAAAAGAAATGTGTTGGAAGAGGAGGCGAAAGGGAAAAAAAGAGGCTAAAAATGACAATCAAATCATGACCCGTATAATTAAACCCCATTAATGGGGGAAGAAAAAGGCCAGGAGCAACAAAAGAGGGGAAAATGAACAAGGAGGAACAGTTGTATGTAAATGATAGACTGAAAAGGACAGGGAGTGATTTCCCAATAAAAGAAGAGAAAGCCTTACCAATGAAATGGGAGATAAAAGGAGTAGCAGGCCAAGTCTCTGATGTGTGTGTGATAGGGGATGAAGGAGCCCGGTCAGCCTTCATAAGCCATTGATTTACACAATCCCACTCACCACCTAATATTTCATCTGTGCTACATTTGCAATCTCCCATCCAGTATGGCCATGAGCCATTACTGATGGCCAGGATCACAGCATGGTGGCCCCCTCGGAGTAATGAGATAGAGAGAGGTGGAAAGTGAGAAATGGGGCAGGCAGGAAAGAGGAGGAGGTTAAAAAAAAAAGTAGAGGACAAAAAAAGGGGGATAATGGAAGAGAAGCTCAGGATGGAGATGAGGGTGGATGGAGGTTTCTCAATGTGCCATTATGGCGCATGAAAAGGAGAAAATCAAATGGACAAAAAACACTTCAGAGATGAAGCGAGTGAGAGAGCGGGAGAAACAGCCAGATTGAAATGAGGGCTGAATAAAAGTACAGGTAGAGAAGGACGGGGATTGATACAGAGGCTCTTCTCTAATTATGTCTCTTTTCACTGCCAGAGAGATGGTATAAAGCTAATTCCACCTGCCCTCTGCTTTTCCTGCTTTTTTTTTCTAAGACCTCATTCCAGCTTTCTTTAGTCCTCATGATGTGAAGCATGTTAGAGGCTGTTTGACACTGAAATGAACAGATGGTAATATCATTTCAAACAAAAGAGGCACTGCTATCACCCTGACAACAAATTTATCCCTGCCTCTGCTTCATCAGAGCTCCATCCCTTTCTGTATAGCTTGCACCTCAAACCGTCTATTTATTTGGGTTCTTTTCCATTATTTGTTCTTGTCCTTCATGTGGAATCACTAGTGCGCCGAAGTCACTTCCGGACATACTTTGTCCTCTGATGATAAGGTGATGTTCAAGTTTGAATCAGCACCCTTGTCATATTTCTGTTTTTAAAAAAAAAAAAAAAAAGGTAAGAAAAAGTAACAGAAGTGTGAATTCCGTGTCTATGACACTGCTAGTTTCATTACAGAAGCTGATGCTGGTGTGGAAAGGTACAAAAGAACAGGAAAATCAGTGTCAATACAGCAGCCAATCATTGGGAAATCAGTTAAAATCAACCTCCTTAGGTTTAAACTACAATGGAAAAAAATGCATGCCAATCAAATAACATTGTGCGTGAAATGGTGGGTGCTTTTTTCTGCGTACTCACCTCAAAAAGTTCTCAGTCTGCTGCCTTCATACATCTCCTCCTACATGTCATTGCATAAGTGCAGCTACAGCGTGCGCTCTCAGGACATTATTACCTGCAGTTTTCCATAAGTGAGATCTGAGCTTGGCAAAAGGGCCTTCTCCTACTCCGCTCCTGCTTCCTGGAATATCTTACAAAAAGATCTGA
>JARVGS010000321.1:11006940-11017079 GCA_031762315.1 Hypsolebias antenori | reverse complement strand
CTCACAACCCCCCCCCCCCCAACTGATAGATACGTCTATAATACTGTCAGCAGACTCCATGTCTTCTTGCCATATGTTTTATTCAAAGATAAAAGTAGTGTTGTGAGGCTGCTCCTGTATTTTGTCCTAAAGCTGCTGGAAGCAGCCCTGTAGACACACAAGCTTAGTTTAATTTATTTATTTATTTATTTATTTTTTTTGGGTCATTCTGGAGTCTCAGAATTCAAATTTGCTTCTTTTAATGACTTTTTGTCTTCCTGTCTGTACAGATAAAACACTTCAGAGTCCTGGCATTCAAACTGCTCCTTGTACTGTCAGGATAGAATGAATTAATTTGCCTTAGCACAACTTTTTTTTTTAAAATGTATTTTTAAATGACAGCGCTTAACAAACATGATCCAGATGATTACCATTAGCATATAATTCACAACTTCCTATAACGTTCTCTAGATCACATGACCAGAACTTAAATGTTTAGAAATGACTGTATTGTGTAAAGAAAACTACAATACTAGATCTGGGACTTGTTAAATTAAAATTGATTTGATATATTTTTCTGTTTTTAAGATTTTACTTTTGTTTCATGATCACAGTTATCCAATTGTCACAGACCTGCCAGCCATCAGTAATCTTTCAAGTTGTGCCCATTAATTAATCACCCCACTCGTTATTTATGTACACACTGTTTGTCTCATGTTCACCATCAGATCCTCACTCTTCTGTTCAGCCTTAACTTTTTGTTACCTGCACCTCTGGTTTTATTTACATTAATAAATAATCCAACAATGCTCAGTCAGGTCATTCGGATGTTTTATTTTTTCTTTTCTTTTCTTTTCTTTTCTTTTCTTTTCTACTGAGACGTTTCATCCTTCATCCAAATGAGTTCATCAGTCTGACGAGCCACAAACAAATTCAGTCCCACAAGCAGCACACTCTGATAGTGGACCAACCAGTTTGCTGGTGATAAAGTGGTTTCTGGGGCCCACTCTCTCCCCTGTCATCTTCTGTGAGGCAGCCATAGGCTTGTGGGACTAAGTTTGTTTATGGCTCCTTGGACTGATGAAGTCCTTTGGATGAAGGACAAAACATCTCAACAGAAAAAAGAAAGCCCATCCAGATGACCTGACAACATTGTTGATTTTTTTTTTGTACCT
This sequence comes from Hypsolebias antenori, assembly GCA_031762315.1. NCBI lineage: Eukaryota > Metazoa > Chordata > Actinopteri > Cyprinodontiformes > Rivulidae > Hypsolebias > Hypsolebias antenori. Next base: position 11,015,925 of record JARVGS010000321.1, on the reverse strand, counting down.
GGATTATTGAGGATGAACTTCAATATGAATAAATAATAATTTTGTTATAAACCTGTATCTGTCTGCACACTCCACTTCCTCAAAAACAATGTATTAAAAGTTTATAGTCATCAAACCATCGATGTGCTACTGATGGTGTGATGATTTTTTATATGGCACAAGACCGGTTAGAATGATATAACTCGGATTAAAATATAAATGTTGTTTGTTTATGCTCTACTCACCAACAAAATACAGTACATGACCAATCAAATGGACTCTCACCGCCCTGGATGCCTACAATCAGTTAAAATGATAATGATCGAGATGTTAATACTCGTAAAGATGAAAACGTGGGTTCATCACAACTGATATCATCATCGTTGCAACATTTAACAATAAATTGCAGTTGTATGCATTTCCAAACTTTTGACATCTAATCTATAGAGTTTCCATCTTTTTTTTTAAATGTGATGAAATACATGTTTTGACGTTTTTCCTTCTTCAGGTCAATGACTACCAAAAAGTTGGGTTTTTTCAATAACTTTCAAAATCTTTTCTTTGTCAGGCTCGGACTGTTCCCGTAATTTCACCAGTTCTTCGGGTCTCATCGAGTCCCCGGGCTTCCCCGACAAATACCCCCACAACCTGGAGTGCTCCTTCATCATCATCGTCCCATCCAGCATGGATGTCACCCTCACCTTTCTCACCTTTGACCTGGAGAACGATCCCCTGCCAGGTGGAGACGGAGACTGCAAATACGACTGGCTAGAAGTGTGGGATGGGCTCCCAGGAGGTACATTTACTTGGAAAGATTTTGTTGTGGGCCATGTTATCTCCAAAAACAGTATCTTTGCCCCGAGTGTGAAAAGAAGGTTTAGCAACACCTCACCTTGTTCTGCCTACATCATTATTGACTGTGGTAGAGCAGCAACTATTTTAGTAGCTGCATGTTGGTAGATGAAAGCAAAGCTTACAGGCAGGATGCTGGCACCTGTTGTGGAGAAACCAGACTTTTAAAGGGGAAAATAAAACAGGAGTTGCTGAGCAGAGGGGAAAAAAAACTATTGGAGGCAAGAGGCAGAATGGTAAAAGACCAAGATATTTCTGGTTTAGTTTAAAATACCATTACTGGGGGAGTTCAGAAGGACAAATCTATAAGGGTATTGGATTTATGTGCAAGCGATGGAAGAAGAGAGAAATAGAAAGCAGTGGAAGGGCAGCATGAAGTCCTCTGGAGCTGGAAAGTCAGGAACAAAGGAAGGAGATGTTGGTTTGAACATGAATACAAGAAGGTTTGTGGCCTACTTTAGAATGGATAAATAAAATTTCAAGAAATGACAAAAACTGGGACTAAAGCGAAGGTAAAGGATAAGCTAGACTGCACCATTCTTTTCAAGCTTCTGCCATCACCTAAGCATAAAGAACTTCTTTTTAAAATATTTGGTATTAATTAAAAATGGGCAAGTTGACTGGAAGCAGTATCGCTTGCAAAATCTTGTAAGAAACTAAAGAAATCATTCAGCCGTGAAGAACGTATCTTTGTTAAGAGTAACGGAAACAAAAGTGCTGCGTTTTGCCAAGAACTTTACTGTAAATCTACAATTTTGCCTGAAGGGGCAATGAAAATAACAGAGTGTTGATGACAGCTGCTGACAACGATGAAAAAGTAAAAAGATTGCAGATGTTTTTCTACATTCTGCAAAATAGAGGAAGAAAGGAAGAGGAAAACATTTGAAGGCTTCTGCTTTTTGTAAGAAAGGGAGACACAGAGAATGACAGCAAGATGAAATAAATAGTTGAAGGTGAAGGAAATTTAAGGGTGCAAGTCAGAGGTGAAGGACTTCCAGTCTGATTTTGTATCCCCAGCAGGGGGAGAAAAAAAACAGGATGAATTAAAGCAGGAAAACACTGTGCGTGAGAGGATGAGGTAAAAAATGGGTGAAGGAGGAAAAGATGCTGAAAAACGAACCTAAAGGAAGAACAGATAAACAGCCCAAGAACGCATTTTTTCTTAACAAATTAAATAAGAACAAAGAAAACAAGAAAAACAGACTAAAGTATGCATCTTCATTTGGTCCAGTGTAAACGCACATGTATAAAACATGTAAAAGCATCAGTGGGCTCAGATTTATCTCCTCTGATAAATCGTTTCCAAACCCACTGAGATTAATTCATAAACTCAACAAAAAAAAAAACCTCTATTTTCTATTTCTGTGGCTCTGCTTGTCTTATGTTTCCCTTCTCCTCACCACCATCAAGAAAAGAGTTATTGCCATGATTTGCTTAAGAGCCCTATTTCAAATATCCAACCATTCCAAAAGGGAAGAGAAAAATCAATCGCACCGATCGATCGCTGGCTATTTTCTCACCTCCTCCACGGCAGAACTCTTCATGTGTATATCTCTGCGTGTAAGACAAGAGCTGGGAGTTTGCAGGGCGAATGTTGTATTATCTCTGCCCCCACTCCCTCACACACACACACAAATACACATACCTCTGGGCATTAAATCACAACCATCTGTTTATGTTGACACATTGACATTTTGTGGTACAGTAAGCTGTTCGAGAGGAAGACAGCAGAGGAATCACTTAAATCCTTGGATTGTTACAAATGCGCGCACTATTTATTTGTAGTGCAAGTTGTAAAACCACATTTAGTCCAGAGATAGAGATGATAAATGAAGGGAAGAGAGGTGACGACTCGAGGAGGATGAGTAGTTGTCATTTTAGGAGGACAGGCTAGAGATAATAGATAAAAGCATGAAAGTAGCAAAAGATACAACAAATTTAAGGGTTTGAGGATGAAGGGATTTACAAAAGATCTCTATCTTGACATGAGGATGAGTGAGATGTTATGTGACTACTGCAGGATGAAGTTGCGAGTTTTACAAATACCATAAATAAAGATATTAAAGACCTAGTTCCCTGAAGGAATCTACATCACTAAGAGCTTGTGCAATTTATTCTTGCTCAAAATATGTGATGGGTACAATCTCAGCTAGGACAACACTCAATATCTATAAAACTCAGTGAGTTATAGCAATTCTTGTGTTTTTATTTAATTTATTTATGGTAAGTTGGCTGTGACAGTGATCTTGAATCTACAGTGGCCCTAAGATGAACAACATTTGAAAAAATGGAATTACATTTGAAAAAAAAACAAAAAAAAAACTGAATTACATTAAGTCAAAATGGAAGTGGCCGGAATCACATTTCCAAAAAACTGAATTCCATTGAGCCAAGCCAGAAGTGTTGTGTGTACTGTATATTGTTCTGTTGTCCTGTTTTATGTTGTTAATAAAGTAAAAAAGAAACTACACCAAAAAAAAAGAACAAAAAAGGAAACACTTCTGGTTTAGCTTAATGCAATTTATTTTTTTATTTTTATGTAATTCTGTTTTTTCAAATGTGATTCTGGCCACTTCCACTTTGGCTTAATGTAATTCCGTTTTTCAAATGTTGTTTTTTTGTAGTTTATTTTATTTCTTTATTTATTTTCCAATTGTCATTCTGCTTTTTCAAATGTTGTTCATTTACACCTTAGGGCCACCGTATGAATCAGGTTTACTTTGGCTGTTTATCAGTTGTTCATCCAATGATCACTCTGAAAGTTTCATTGAAATTTGTTCCGTGGTTTATGAGAAACTTTGGCAACAGACAAACATTACTGCCCACCTTTGCTTTCAGCAGCAGGTGAAAATGATAGTGGAACGGATAATTCAATGTTTCTTGTTGGATTCTCAGTGGGCCCCCTGATTGGTCGATACTGCGGGACCCGGGTTCCTCCAGAGATCCATTCATCTACTGGGATTCTCTCGCTGTCCTTCCACACTGACATGGCTGTGGCTAAAGATGGCTTCTCGGCTCGATACAACATGACGCACAAGGAAGTCAGTGAAAGTAAGTTCAGTGTACAGTATTTGTTCATTTCAAAATAGAAATTGTAATTACTGGTTATAATTCTTCTTTTTTTCCTGGCCACTTGTAGCGTTCCACTGTAGTAATGCCTTTGGGATGGAGTCAGGAAAGATCACAGACGAGCAGATCACAGCCTCGTCGAGTTTCCCCGATGCTCACTGGCTGCCGCGTCAGGCGCGACTGAATTACAAAGAAAATGCGTGGACGCCCAGAGAGGACAGCAGCAAAGAGTACATCCAGGTAAGTTTTCAGCTTTGGCATACAAACTGATGATGAGATATTAGATAAAAGGATGTGAATGGACTTTAATAGCCCCATCCTGGGAAACTCTATTGTTGCAGCAAAAATCTTGTAACAAGGTAAAAGTGCAACAATCAAGATGTAGTGCAACAAATCACTGTGGGAAAAAAAAAAAAAATTCAACTGTAAAAAACAGTTTTGAATGTGAAATGTCAGAGGCAATGATATTTAGGGAAATTGCATTTCCTGAGGAAATGCCATGGGAATGCTTATCGCTGAAGATCTTGCTGAAAAAACAGCTGAAATTAGCTACAAAAATGTGCTGAAATATAGCTGATATGGAACAACAAGGCTAAAATTGCAGAAGAAAGCAGAAAGAACACATTTTGCTGAATTAGGTTAAAATAGGTAGAAATGAGCACACACACACCAAAAAACAAAACAAAAAAAAAAAACAGGAAATTAGCTACAAAAGCTGAAATGAGCAAAAAAATAGATGAAAAGTAGCTAAAAAAAGGGAAGAAAGAAGCTTAAACAACCAGAACGTGAAAGAGCTGAAATTAGCTAATAAATAAATAAATAAATGTGGAATTAGCTGGAAAGGCTAAAATTAGCATAAACCAGCTCAATAGTAGCTGAAATAGCAGAAAAGGCAGCCATTTTGCAGAAATAAGCTAAAGGGAACATAAGCTGAAATTAGAAGAAAGAAGTTAGAAGAAGCACAAACATGTTGTAGTTAGCAGAAAGAATCAGAAACGAGAACAAAAGTTTAACTTTGCACAAGAAAGCTGAAAGAAGCTGAACCAGAACAAAATGAGAAATGAGCAAATTTTTTTTAAACAGATCCAAAGATGTAATGGATGTAAAATGAGCTTAATTCATTTTCTATGAGGAAAAAGAGTGGCAGAAAAGGCTAAATATTTCACAAGCTAAAGTTGTACCAATACCAAAAGTCATAGCTGGATTGTCCTGAACGAGCTGAACATTTTGAGATATGATTTGCTGAAATAACTTGAAAACTGCAGGACAAGAATTGCACCAAAAATCGTACAGAAGAAAAATTAATGATAATCGTGTGAATGTTTCATAAACATTCACACAATTATCATTCCAAGTGACAAAGTTTGTTGAGCATTGTAACATCCTGGTATTTATGCAACCCAGGTTGGAAACTGTATTAATCAGAGGACTTTAACTATTTATGTATGGAAAATTTCATACTTCTCTTCATCAAATTGTGACAGAAATTCAAAACATCAAATTAAAATGACACTTGATTATCATTAGATGCATGTCTAGTGTTTTCATTAACATCTGTCCAGTTGTTCATAAGTTATTTTGCTTAAAGACAGACAAACACACATTGTGACATTATACAATTAGCCACTCGTCGTAGCAACAGGTGATAGATTTGCAACAAAGACGTTACTATGTCAAAGATGAAAACAGATTAACTTCTAGCTTTACCACCATTTTTGTCCTAGTGTTGACATAATATGTCTATAACAGATGTATTTGTGTCACTGTGTGAGTGATAGCAGGGACTGGGACGGAGGTGTAGTGCGATTAAGGTTCAGCGGCTTGAGTGAGGCATTGTTTCCAGGGTTCTATCACAGCGCCAACTTTGTGCCGTCCCTGAGCTAAGCTTGAGTTATGAGGCTGTCTGGATGAGGGGAAAAAGCGAAGGTGAGGTTCATTCAGGGCAGCCAGAGACGGCACTTTTGTTCTGCACGTACCCACTGTAAACAATAGATTATCTTGTTGGCTGGCACCTTCTGATAGTCTCGCAAAGCCAGAGCTGCAGCTTCGTGTTTGCTTCTGTTAAGGGCAAATAAACCTAAAGAAAATTGGTTTTGTTTCAGGTGGTTTACTGTGTTCTTTCTGATCTCTAAAATAATAAAAAAAAAAGTGTTGCAGATTTTTTACAAACCTTTTGAAACATCTCACTGATAAACCACACTGATCATAAAAGTTTCATTGTTGCTTTGACCTCAAAATTAGGTGTGGCAATTTAACCATTTTTAAATATATCTAATATTTATGAGGAAACAATGGAAACATATTTTACCAAACATTTTATTTTCCTCTGATTCTTGTGCACTATTGCAGTTATCTTGCAACTCATCTGCAGATATCTACACCTCAAACCAAAACTATCCACTGTTTTCCTGGTTGGCCTGCACATCAGAGCCTAATATTGTCCAGTTCTGTTAGATTTTTTTTTTTTTTTTTTAGCCCAAAGTAACTTAGTAATACCTTTAAGGCTATATGATACACTTGTTTTTGTAAAAATAAAAAATAAAAAATTAGATGTTTGGCTGAAGACTTTGAGCATTTCTGAAATCTTTTCTTGTTTATTGCTTCTTCTATACAAGTATGATCAATGAGTTAATCATAGCTAGTCATAGAAAGATGTGGGTTTAAAGTGGTGATTTGGACCTCAGTTGTTTGGACCTCTGCTACAGCCAGAGATAGTCCCTGAAATACACAAAATGGGGAACTCACCAAGAAGCACAAAACAAAGATCAGACCACAATCTCATGTCACCTTTTACAGCTCACGCACCACAGCCCAGTTAAAACTCAAATGCATAATAGTATAAAATTTAAAAAGATTTACAAAAAGACTTTTCATGTTTCACCTAGAAGAAAGTAGGGCCCTTCACATGTGGATGTCAAATGTAATGTTGGTGGCACCAAGGTTAGAGAAGGCAAGCCTGTGATTGGAAGGTTGCTGGCTCGACTCCCCAGACCGATAACAATCAAAAATGTGGGTGGGAAAGGTAAAGCACCCACACCTGTCTCCATCCTCATTTGTACCACACTGAGCCCATGAGAAAGGTTCCTAACCACCGTCTGCTCCCCTGGGCACCCTACATGGCAGCTCTCTGCTCCACATTGAGGCCTGAAGTAGTTCGGTGGTCTGTGGTTGTGTGAGGAAGGGCATCTGGTGTAAAAACAATTGCCACGTCTTCATGCGAGATTGTTTGCTGTGGTGACCAGCCAAAAAGAGAAGAAAGCATATACAGGTAGTCCTCGACTTACGACTCAGATCCGTTCCCACAGTGGCGTCGTGAACTGAATTTGACGTAAGTCGGAACATACGTACAAACTGCACATGTACAGTACTGTATTACCAAAAAACACATACATTTGGGAGCCATAATGAAGGGAAAAAAGAGTTACTTTCTTACTGGGAGCTGCTGGTCATTTCTTCCTCCGTCTGTTAGCTCGTGCACCTCCGTGCTTCGAGGTCCACAGCGTTTACAGCAACGTCTGTTAGCATGTTAGCTCGTTGCTCAGCTGTAGCCTGTGTGCCTCGTAAACCTCCGCTCAAAACAATAAGGTCTCCTGTATTTCCACGTGCGGTCCAGCGGTCCAGAGTTAGCATATTTAGCATATTAGCCCCTCCTGAACTCCTCTGCTCCTGCTCCGGTCTGCCTGGGGTCTCCTGTAAGTTTCCAGCGCGTCAAGCTCCCCCTCCCTCCCTCCCTCCCTCCCTCCTGCTCCCTAAGTTTCGTTTCAGTACCGTATATTCTGTACCCATTGCTCTATGTTCCTCCCCTCGCCTATGGTCAAATTTGGGGTATTGACCAGAAGAATAAAACTTTGGACACAGGTGGTCAAAAGTAGTTTTCTCTGCAGGGTAGCTGGACTCGTCTTTAAGCTTCTTCTCCATGGACGTGGCTTTAATTAGTTTACACCAACTCTGCATCGGCCAGTTTGTTTCTTGAACCTGATCCTGTTTGGTATTTGGACCCACCTCAGCCGTAGTTCCACGCAAGCTGAGCAGAGGAAGTAGTATTGATGTCAGCAGAATGCAGCTGTTGATTAGCCTGTGGATTGGCGTCACTGGATGAGTCAAGTTCGTACTTGAAAACTTCTCCTGAAGCACCATTTTCAATCCAATCGTTGCAGAGCATACTTTCCCAAGATAGAGATGTAGAGCTGCAAATCCTTTGTAATCCCATGGACCAGTGGTGAGGTGCAAACCTTTTTATCCATTTTGGCAGATCAACACATACAGCATGAACATGAGAGCCACAAAAAACAAGCAAGTGTACCAGGAGGTGTCTGAAAAACTGGCCACCCATAAAAAAAGAGAACTCCGACTATCGCTTACTTTGCACTGACGATCCTACCCATGAACCCACCCACGGAGTGAGAGACACACCTACATTTGAGTAGAACTGAATAGAAATCAGGGTTTCCCCTCTCGGTAGGTAGGGTGCCCGATTCTGTTGACGGGGCAGGGGTGCCCCACTTCTATATAATGGTAGAGGAAACACTGGAAATGAAGCAATTAGAGTGATACTTATCTATGGAGAAGCACCTTTAGAGATATGTGGGAAGTTCTGTTATCCGACCGGGAAAGGCTCGTAGAGTAGAGTCGCTGCTCCTCCACATCCAGAGGAGCCAGTTGAGGGGGTTCAGGCATCTGGTAAGGATGCTCCCAGGGTGCCTCCTTCAGGAAGTTTTACAGACATGTCTAACTGGGAGGAGACCCCAAGGAAGACCCAGGACACGCTGTAGAGACTACTGTATGTCTCATGTCTGGCCTGGGAAGGTCTTGTCCTCCCAGAAGAGCTAGAAGAAGTGTTGTGTAAAAAAAATGTCTGGGCCTCTCTGATTAAGTTGTTGCCCCTGATACCTATCAAAATCAAAGTCAACTTTATTGTCAAAACTGCAATATGTACAGGACATGCACAGGATTGAAATTACATTACTCTCAGACCCCTGGTGCAACAATAACCATTTAAACATTAAACCATTTAATAAACATTAGCATAAAATGAAATAATAAAAGTGTGATACTGTCCTGAATTGTAGCATAGTAGTATAAAAA
>JARVGS010000321.1:10863142-10876865 GCA_031762315.1 Hypsolebias antenori | reverse complement strand
GTATGTATAACTGATTAATGTTTATATTGTCAAACTAAATTTGATGAGTTATGTATTTAGTTGTAATATATATAAATGTTTGTTGTTTCTATTGATGGTTTGAATTGATTTTGTATAATGAGGGAGCAGATATGATAATAAATTTTCTTCCTCTGCTTCCTTTCATTTTATGTTTTTTTTTTTTTTTGGAAATTGTATCAGTGTTTTTTATTGGAAATGAAATGAATAAACGAATAAATAAATAAATAAATACATAAATAAATAAATAAATAATAAATAAAGGCGGCGGGTGATATGCATTACTTCAAAGAATTCTTTAAATCAAAGTTCATGCTCAATAATCCAGGTTAAAAAAAAAAAAAAAACTTACAAAGTTAAGTCAGGTCATCTTGATGGTTTATTTATTTGTTTTTAGGACGTTTCATCCAAAGGACTTCATCAGTCCAAGGAGCCACAACAAACTCAGTCCCACAAGCAGCACACTTTCATAGCGGACCAATCAGTTTTCTGGTGATGAGATATTTTCTGGGGCCCGCCCTCGCCCCTGTCGACTCCTCTGAGGCAGTCATATTCAAAGTGGTTCAAAACATCAAAGTTCATGCTCAATAATCCAGGTAAAAAAAAAACAATTATGAGCACAGTTGTGGTGATTAACAAACATGAACTTTGACATTTTGAAACACTTTGAATATGGCTGCCTCAGAGGAGTCGACGGGGGAGAGGGTGAGCCCCAGAAACCTTTTTATCACCAGCAAACCGGTTGGCCCACTATGAGTGTGCTGCTTATGACTGATGAAGTCCTTTGGATGAAGGACAAAACGTCTCAACAAAAACAAAAAAAAAACATCCAGATGACCTGACTGAACTTTGTTGGGCTTGCTCTTCAGTTAATGCTGTGGCTAAGGTGGAGAAACACCTACAAAAGGCACAGCATCTCCTTCCATAACTTCAGGCCGGACTGTTTAAGCGACAAACACAGAGATTGACAGAGATTTGCCAACGCATCAGATGAAACGCACCGGGGTGAGCTCTTGTCGCTGTTATCAGTGAGCCTGGTTCAGCGTGTGACTGTGGAGAGGCCTGCCTGACAGGTGATCCAGAGGGGATCTGAAGGCCGCCGTGTGTGTGTTTTGAAGCAGGAAAGAAGATTTTGAGCGTTAAACACAAACAAAGAGTCCCTGAAAGACAGAGACATTGAGCTGTAGGTGTGTGTGTGTGTGTGTGTGTCAGAGGAGCCGAGAGAGCCAGAGTGTGTTTCTGATGGGCAGACAACCTGACAGCTCATCTGTGGTGGCTGCGCTCCGGTGTGTGTTATCTACAGGACCCAAACCGGTGGTCCCAGCCATCCTACAATACCAACGAGACCGCACCATCAACCCATCAAACCAGACAAGAACAAACACCTGATGCAGAGTCGACAGTAACATCTCTGTTTGCACAAGCACACATTGTCTACACTATAAATGCTGCCCTGTTCTACCAGGAAGTTTTGGACGGAATAACGAGGAGCTGTTTAGGCCTTAGCCTCGTTAGAGCAACGGAATAAATTCAGAGCAGCATCTTCAAGTCAAACACGAGCACAACATTGATGGCAGATATTACAAAAGATTGTCGAAGTTTAAGAGACACAAATGTGTGTTTGTCCAAAGAACTTTATTGAACCACAGACACAGAACTTGTACTTAGTGCAGTTGTTTCTCTGCGTGTAAAGCTTTTATAAATGGCCTGTTTATAAATGAACAACTTCAAACTTTTCCTGTCATTTTTTACCACCGGCTCATTAAACGTACATATTTTGTTATTGTTGCACAACGTTTGGTGTTTGTTACCGTTATAGGACTTTTCCCGACATTTTCACCCACCTTGTCTGACCCAGTCGTCCTAATGGGGACCAAAATTTGGTTCTAAAATGGTTAAACCTCCTTTTATGACATTTTAGGACCAGAGACAGAGGTTTAGGCATGTAGCAGTAAGAATAATAGTGTGAATGTTTATGAAGCATTCACACTGTTGAGATCCATTTTTCTTCTGTATGTTTTTCGGCATCTGTCTCGTTTCAAATTTTTAGTCCTACTTCAACAAATCATATATCAAAATGTTCAGCTTGTTCAGGAGACGGGTGCTATGATTTTTGGCGTTGCTGCAACTTTAGCTTTTGAAATATTTAGCCTTTTCTGCCATTTTTTTTTCTCATAGAAAAATCTTTAGATGTGTTTACAACCTGTTACTGCTCCTTTCACGTTTTGTTCCTGTTCAGCTTCTGTCAACTTCCTTGGGCAAATTGTAACTTTTTTCAGCTATTTTCCACTAATTTCAGCTGTTTTGTGCTCCTTTCTGCTAGCTACAACATTTTTGTGCTGCTTCTAACTTCTTTCTGCTCCTTTCAGTTTATTTATGCAAATTTCAGCTTTTTCTGCTATTTCAGCTACTATTTAGCTGTTTTATGCTGATTTTAGCTTTTTTATTGGCTAATTCCACATTTTTTGCATTAATTTAAACTTTTTTCAGCCTAATTCAGCAAAAATCTGCTCTCTCCACTTCCTGTTGGTAATGTAAGCTTTTTCTGCATTTTAGCTTCTTTTCAGCTGTTTTTTTTTTCAATTCCTGCTCTTTTCAGATAATTTCCACTTTTTTGTGCTCATTTCTTCTTCTTTAAGCCTAATTGGGCAAAATTGTGCTCATTCCACTTCCTTCTGGTAATTTAAGCTTTTATCTGCCTTTTCAGCTACTTTTCAGCCATTTTTGCTAATTTCAGCTTTTAGAGCTAATTTACTACTTTTGTGCCCATTTTGCTTATTTAAACCTAATTCAGCAAATATGTTTGTCTTTCTGATTTCTTCTGCTAGCTTCAGCTTGTTGTACCTTTTCAGCTAATTTTCAGCATGTTTTAGCTAATTTCAGCTGTTTTTTCAGCAAGTTCTTCAGCCATAAGCATTCAAACTGCATTGTTGCAGGAAATGCAGTTTATCCAGTTAGATTTATGGTCTGGTTAGATTACATAAATGTATGAAAATCAATGAACTGTCGCAATAAAGCTTGAAATATAAATAAATGTTTGTGGCATTAGTGAAGTATCATAAACAACAGGACAAATTCTAATAAAACATCCAGAAAGTAATTATTGGCTGTACATATACAAGTGATGAATCTTTGGCGTCACCCCCAAACAAACTCAAACACAAAAAGGGCTCAAACTCAGTGAATTTGAAGATGCTGAGCTCAAATTTCATGTGGTAGAAGCCGAGAGAACAGATTGCAAGAAATATTTGTTTTAAACTTTGGCATGCCTTGGTTAATATGAACCCATCTCATCTCTTATGGTGTCCCCCTTCAAAGAAACCACCACTCACTTCCTTTTTTTTTGTTTTGTTTTGTTTTCATCTAAAACCTTTCCAACGTGGACGGCAGGGCATCAAGCGAAGCGGCACTGGTCAGAATAAACTTCTGGTGGAAACGCAAATATCCAACTGGTCATTTTCAAACAGACGGTTGTGATTCATGCCTGTGTATCTGTGGCCACCCTTAAAGCTGCTGCATGTGTCCAGCTGTTTGTCTCTAACACACACCCCAACACGACAGATATGAAACTTTTCCTAAAGCGACTGCTGACATGAAAACTGCCAAGCCTGTTGTTCAGTGTGTGTGTGTGTGTGTGTTTGAGGGGGAGAACACATTCTGAGTGTCAGGTCTTGTATGAATAATGAGGCTTTTTCCTGAATCTGGCACATCACTGGCTCACCTGACACACACACACAAACACACACTCGCTGGCACAGCGCAGCCCTTCAGGCCTCAATTACCACTCACTCACGTCTTTATCATCTACCAGCTTTTTACAATGAATACCTCCACACACCCACACACCCACACACTGACCAGCTTGCACAAGCACAAAGGATGTGAAGCTGTTTTCAAGAAGCTCATTGTCAAAATGCCACTTCAGAGAACACAATCTCCTGCAACAGGAAGACAAATAACACAATAGGTTTTATTTTAATGATGGACAAATAATCTATTTTTTTATTTTTTGCATGCTGCAGAGTTTACTTGATGAATTTGCAAAACATGTCTACAAATCAGAAAAAACAGCATTTTATTTTTAGTTTTCTTTTATCCAGGTTTTCCACTAGTTTCTCACTATTTGCATGGTTTGGATTTGAAGTTAGGCTATTTGCATTTCACTGTACATTTACTGATTATTAAATATTTTACTTATTGTTAAAGAACATTGTCCAAAAATTTAATGAAAGTTAAATTCTCCATGGGATTGTCAACATGTGCACAGTTGTAGTTGATGCGGCAAATTAAAATGTTTTCAATTCGGCGTTTAGTTAAGTTGTGAGAACATGACGGGAAAGTGTTTGTTATAGTCTTGATGCTGAATTAAATGATGGTCAGTTTCTGGGAACTCTGATCTGCTCAAGCTTCAAAACGTGTTCTCCCAAGACACAAAAACTAAAGAGACGCAGTTTGAACGCCGAACTGAAAGAAGCTGAAACTGAGGTGTTGGCACAACCACAGACATTGAGCAAACAATATATGAAAACTTAAATGAACAAAGACGTAGATAAAACACACATTATAATAGAACAGTAGCTAACTAGAAAGTTCCTGGAGAAACTTTGATGGGGACTGCCACGCTGCTGCCAATAAAAAAAAATGTATTTGACAGTATTACGTGCTGGCGTTCTCTCAGCTAACACTACACCAAACAGCTAAGTAGTTCTAAAAATGGCTGTTTTATTGTATTTTTTCCTTTTTAGCTAAGGCTTCCATCTTGGATTTTTGATTTGGATTCAGTACAGTATATGCGAACATTCTCAACTATAACCTCAAATGCGTAATAATATAAACGGCTGAGTCAAAGCCATTTAAATGTAGCATTGGTGGCCATCTTGTACTTTTGATTTGGATGGAGTATTTGATGGAAAACGTTCTCAGATACCACCGCACCAAATTTCAGCCCAGTATCACTAAAACTGGCGCCAGTATTTTTCCTTTTTAGCTCAGGTGGCCATCTTGGATTTTTGATTTTCAGTCAGAGTCTATCAGGGATTGTCCTCAGCTACCAATACACCAAATTTCAGCTGATTAGCTCTAAAAATGGCAGAGTTGTCATATTTGTTTCCTTTTAGCTAAGGTGGCCATCTTGGATATTTGAGTTATATTAGGAATGTACAAACTCGCTCTTAGCTATGACCATACTAAATTTCAGCTAAATATCTCAAAGAATGACTGAGTTATAGTCAATTTTGTGTGTGCTGAAGTAGCTGTGGCAGCCATCTTGAATCAAAATGGCTCATTAACATTAATTAACTCATTACTGGTCCAAGCTTTAATCAGTTCTTGATACATCTGATGATACAGTGACTTTTGAAGATCTCTTCAGGGACCTCTACACTCAAGTCATGTGACCTTAGTGTTCTGTCCGGCGTTTTGTATGGGAAACATGGCGTCTTTGTTTACAAATTACGTTACCATGGTAACTCGAAACACCAATGACAGTAATAGCACATCACGGTGTCGAGCCGGTCGTTTTGATGTAACATTTGTGGGGGTACACATTGTGGTTCAGGCCACATTAAATTTGATGGAAGATTAAGATATAAATAAAGTTAAGAAACCCAAAGTCAGGTGGATAATAAGTGCCTGCCATTCTACAGTACTGTAGGATCAGGCAGTAAGTACCCGATTACTAAAGGAAATGAAAAAAAAACTGGCTGAAGAGATTGTAGCTAAAAACTAAAATGAGATCAATAGAAAAAAGAAAAAGAAGCAAAACTACTAGAAGCTGAAAAGAAAATAATAGCTTTAAATGAAACAATGCATGACGATAGGGAAAAGTGGCCGAATGGTCAAAGCTAAAAGTAGCACAGAAGACAAAAATAAAACATGCTGAATCAGATTTCAAAGCAAACTGTTTTTTGGAGGAATCAAAGCAATTTTTATTCCGAATTATATCTTTTATTAAATTAATTAGCTTGAAAAGTAAATAAACGTTAGTTGGCGCACTATTCTTGATCAAGCTGAATGTTTTGAATAATGAATGATTCAAACAGTACAAAGTACGCAGAACTGCAAAAACTTACAGAAGAAAATGAAAATGGGAAAATACAGAGAATGCTGACCAACCATTCAGTGTCCTGAGAGGACTTTAGTTGTGAATTGGCGCTGAATAAATAAAGTGAATGGAACTGGATCCACGCTGTCAGGTTGTGCCAGTAATAGTCATTTATCATGGGTACGGAATACTAAAGATGTTAAACTGTAAAAAGAGATGGAGTGTTGTTTGCTTGGCGTCTTCGGGTCATGATGAATGTCAGATCTCCGTGAATCCACCCAGAGTTTTGAGCACGCTTAAGCAATCATGACCTGGCATAAGGTCCGTGTACGAAATCAATTATTCACTTGGAAGGTGGAGGAGAGGCGGCCCATCTGCTGAGAGGAACTGACTCACTGAGCTGCAGGACGAGCTACTGCTTAATTATCATCCAGCAATGTGCCGCTCCAGAAAACTAGATCCAGATCAAAATATGTGAAACCGCTTTTGTTTTAGTACCATAGGAAGGTATTTCTTTTTTAATGGTTTTGTTGTCGCCCGCTGTTGCTATTGAGTTAAAACTTGGTGTGGTAGTAGCTGAGACTGCCCCCATCAACGCATTCTGAGCAGGAACAATTTGCACAAGATCGTCGTCTGAAATTGAGCCAGTAACTTTCTGAAGTCAACTCTGCCTTTAGATTTAAACGTTAAAAGTGTTGACCAGAATAAACTTTATGAAGCTTGTAGCAGCAGATAATGCACTTGTCATGAAGAGACTTAAAGCGTTCAAATAAAATAAACACAAATTACCCTGATGCATGCTCAATAATTCAGGTGGAAAAAATCTAAAAACGTTAAGTCTGGTCCTCTGGACATTCAAAAAAACAAAACAAAACTTTTTATTTTTTTGAATGTCCAGAGGACCAGACTTAAGAGTTTTTAGATAAACACACATTCTTTCAACGTCACAACGTTTGAAACCCTGGAAAAGACCCACTTTCTGCAAATGAGGCCCTAAAGTTAAACCTGGAACAGCTGGACTGATTTGTATACACAATCACATTAATAAATAAATCTTTTTTTTTTCTTCAAGTTGTTCTTCAAGCTTTTAATGTCCATTTGTGCAGATGTTCTGAAATACATCTTCCTGTCGGCTGGTTGGCCAACTCTGGAGCTGCACTGCCCCCTACTGGATAAATTAAGTACTGCAGGTCACCAATCTCCCTGAATTTACAGGCTGCTTTTACTGCGAATTGTTTAAAAGGTTTGAAAATAAAACACATTTACCAGAGGAAAACATATTAGGTCCAAATCTAAAATAATATATATAAACATGATTTGAGGTTTACTGAAGGCTTTATATGTTCAAGATGTGTTTGTTATGGAATAAAAACTGTGATTGTCACTAATGAATGAAACAGCCAATGCCATAAGTTTGGGAACTGCTTTTTTTTATTTTATTTTTTTAATTAAATTGTTTTAATGACATGAGCTTAAAAAAAATCTGCATTCTTCTATTTGAACCAAAGTTGTAAATATAGAACTGTACTGCCATCCTGAGGTGAAAATGTAGACATACAGCATCATATGTTTGAATCAGCTGTGCCGCTACGTTAAAGCTGAAGAGTGACATAAATAATGGGCGATAATGATTTTGTTAGGAAAATACCTCATGAACCAGTGGACAGAAACCATTAGAAAGTCATCTTCAACATGTACTCGGAGCGCAACATTTTTAAATTTAACCAAAACAGCTCCCAGTTCATTTCAAGTTCAAACTGTGACGTGAAAGGAGGCGGGCAATATGCATTTCATCAAGGCGTGCTGGGCCTATGGTTAGCTGGAGTCAGATGACAAAAGAGCCCGAGTTTAATACAGACTACAGGCTTTTCCTTTGAAACAGAACAAAAAAAAAAAAAAAGAGGAATTTGTAACGTTTTAAATGCAAAGAACATTAAAAAACATTGTTTTCTCATTAATTTAGCAGGAATAAATAACATCAAATAGAAAAGAAACAGCTGTTTTCTAATGTAGTAAAGTTTTACTGAATCATGATCAAATAATCCAGAATAAGTTCATAGAAAATTACACGCGAGACGTCTGTGAGATGTTTCCTACTGCGTTTGGCCGATCAATAGTAACTATACTGCAAGCGTTTGTCTTTTTTCAAAATATATATATTCTTTATGAATCTACTTCCTATCTACAGCCATGACTGTGTGCTAAAACACGTGGACAATTACAGCGAGCATAAACACTGACATCTGCTACAGTAAGAAGTAAAGCAGTCAGTGTTTGACAAAAAAAAAAAATACTACAAACACAACTTGAATGAGACTTAATGACTACTAGAAATAAGAAAATGTAAATACTTCTTGTGCCTCGCTTTCCATCTGTACAAAATCTACTTTTAACGATACTTCATATGTTCTGGTGCCGAACCCCTACGGAGCGACACAGATTTATACTGTGACATTTCCAGCATTCTTACATGAGACGTGTTGAATACATTCATTTACATTTATAAGGCATGGGGAGAAAAAGGTCGAATCACAGTCTGAAGAGAAGCCGTCCACTAACACAAGCCCCCGTTTGACAACAGCATGCAGCCAGAGCTCACGTTTGGCTTTTACATACACAAATTAGATGCTAAAAAAAAAAACATGTGTTAATGATGAATACAGAATTTGTAGATTAAAAAGTGGGTAAATAATAACAGACTTGAATGAATTGGTTATTTTCGCGTGCAAGAACTTGTTTGTGATGGTGCTACTGAATTAAAAAGTTTAACAAACCAAAAAGAAAAATATAGTAAAATATATTTGTAAAACCATTAAAACGTCCAGTGGAAAAAGAATCCAGTGATGCTTTTACATCCAGTGGCTCCAACAGATCATTAAAAATGTGCTTCTGGTTTTTCTATGAGGTTCATGTCTTTTTCTTAAAGTCTCCTCGGTCCTTCAGTTTGAGCAGCTTTATGAGCGACTAGATAAAAGCTCAGAGCCAGAGGTCCTTGTCGTCACGGCAACAACAGCATCAACTAAAACTAAAAGGGGTTACGGGCGATAAAAGAAACGAGCAAAGATTTAAATCAGCTTTCAGCCACAGGTGATCAGGTTTTGTTGGTGCCGTGAGGTCATTGATGTCCGTTCCCTTTTCTTGATGATGCTGACGTTGGAGGCGGAGCCTAATCTTAGAATAAAACCAGGAAGTTCACGTATTGTTGAGATGTTAATACTGAAGTTGTGTGTCAGTTTGAAGCAGAAACTAAAATGGTTCTCATGTTGCTTGGAAGCTGCCTCTTCCTTTTCTCTGAGTAAGAGCAGACAGGAAGCTGAGTTTTGTGACAATGTCGACTCTTTCCTTCATCAGAGCTCCGTGGTCAGAAGACCTGCGGGTTTGTGTTCCTCCTCTGAAGGCGGCAGCTGATCCACAGCGCTGCAGGAAAAACTGGAACACAAGGTAAACATGTGTGTCAGAAAAACAAACATTAAAAGAACATAATGTAAAGTCGTGAAGACCAGTAAAAAAAATACCACTAGTAAAGTAAGAGACAGTTTTATGTGTTCGTTTACATTCACTGTGGACCCACATTTCATAATTGCATATAATAAATCATCTGGAGCAAATTCTAATGGCACCATTTAATGTAATGTAGCTCAGAATGGACTTAAAAAAATATATATTTTAACTAATATTTTGCAACGAGTACTTTCAATCAACAGTTTTGTGCTGAGTCAACAGTTACTTAAAGATTTAATAAATGCTAAAAAACATGTTTAGAAATATATATTTAGTAGAACTTAAAAAATACATAACATAAGAATAAATATGGATTTAATTTTATAAAATTTACTAATTTAATTGCAAATTGTTAGTCAAATACAAACAAATATATTTGTATTAATTCTTTGTATTGCTCTAATCAAGAAAAGAGAAATCAATCTGTAAACAGAATGATACATTTTTAATTGTAAGTAAATTTAGCATAATAATGTTTTTATTGAGGCAAAGACATGAACTGGAAGTGTTTTTAAGTTGAAACTAGGAGATTTTACCTGGTGGTGGTGGCGTTACGTGTGTGAGCAGGGTGGGGAGGGGTTGGGATGAGAGATGCTACCCCCTCACCAGGGAGGAGAAGAGGGGCTGCTTTAGATGGAGGGTCTACGTCAAGCAGGCCATTGGTAAAGATGCCAGGGGGCTGCAGAAGAAGAAACACAAGTGTTGGTTATTTTGTAGTCTTTAAACCTGCCTGAGCAAATGTAGTTAAATTATCCAGACACAAGTTGAACAGTGATGGAAATAAAAGCTACAGACAAACTCACGGCGTTTGAAGGGACGATCCAGCGGGGCGTGACGAGAGGTTTGAGCTGCTGCACTGGAGGAAGCTTCAACACAACAAGATGATGTCACTTCCTCCGTACACACCGGAGTTTCATTCACAGATCAAGGAAAAAACTTTTACCTCAAGCAAAGAACCTGAAAACTCACATCGCCATCTACTCTTTGTGTTTGTAAATACCATTAAAGCAGTTATTAACTGTCACTGCATTTTCTCCTGAGCAGGGAATTCTCTGGATTTTCATTTGTCAATCTGATCAAATTTCTAATAGAGGTCTCCTGTCACAATGGGCTCTTTATTGTTTTTGCTACTCTGTGCATCTTTAGCAGATTTCATCATGTGAGCAGGTGGGCTCACAGTCAACAATGTGTCTTTTAAGATGGATGATTTAAGAAATCCGTCTTAAGAATATAAAGAGAGTTGACACTTACAAGAGGAGTTGGATCAGTGAAGTCAATCAGGTTGTCAGACGGTGGTGCAGTGTTTGACAGCTCAAACTCTTCTGCTTTAACCTGCAGCACAAGAAAATTATTTTTTTAATCAGAGCAAGCAATCATCAGTCAGAACACACAAATACAAGCAGTGTCAATTTGATGAAAGTTAAAATCACAGAAAGTCGTATGTTTTGTCTAGTTCAACTACATCATAGATTAAAAAAAAAAACGTTAACGGCATTGAACTATCAAAGTTTTCACTTCAGAGCAGAAAAACTGCTGAAATTATCACAACAACTCAAGTTCAGAGCAAAAGTTCTCTGATCAGCGGCAGGAAGAGGATTCTCGCAAACTTAACGAGCAAGTTTAAAAATCCAGTCTGACTAACGTTTTACTTGCTTAATTGCAAAAACAAAACTAAAAAAAGTTAATTTATTGTTTCTGCTACGTGATGTTTTAATCCTTTAGTTTGTTTTATTTTCAGGTATGAAATAAATGTTGGATAAATAAATACCCTTTCATCAACTCCATTTACTCAAATGAGCCACTCTGAGGACACGAGAAGATTATTTTAACCAGACGGTCACGAGGAAGCTTTCAGACGTACAAAACTTACAAGATTAGAGCCTCGTCAGTGAGAATCTGCAGCGGACAGTGAGGCAGGAAGTGTTTTACAATACAAACTTATTAGACAGAGTCGAGGTCAAGACGACCTCGACTTTCAAGCTTACAGATGAGGAGAAGGCCAGTGCTCCTCTCTGAGTAGACAAAAGACTCTCTGACCTCACACACATTAATTTAACATGTTAGTGATAAACATCCAAAACCATTACCTAATTCCCCTGACACGAACTAGTCCTGTCACGATAACAAATTTTGCTGGGTGATTAATTGTCTCAGAAATTATTGTGATAAACGATAATATTGTTTGAAATTTGACAATAATTAGTCATTGTTAAATTTACGAAGAAATGATGGTTAATTTTTGTGTGTGGTGTGGATTTTGACCACTGGATGGCTGTATAAGACTGTTTGAACTGAAGGATGGATAGAGAGGGAGCGAGCAGTGTGTCTCTTAGAAAAATGGGAGGGAGGCCCCTTGACGTGACACGGGCTGTCTCTCGTTCCTGTTTTTCAGTTCTCAAAACGAAGGACCCTCGGTTTGGTTTGAGCTCTTTAGCATACATAGCATTTTTCACACAAAGCTTTTCATTAAAAAAAAAAATCAGTAAACAAGTTCTCAGCTTCTTTTTGCAGAGAAAAACAACTTTATACACAAAGGCATGGATTTCAACCGTGAATTTTGGAGCTTTGACAAGACTGAGGTTTTTTTCCCTGAGGTCGGCCTGTTAGCTTATCTCGTAGCTTAGCTGCTTTTAATGATCCAAAAATGCAATTTTGGACGGTTAAAACAGATTTTAAAGAGGAAGGGAGGGGTCAGTGAAGAGCACCAGAGTTTAGCCACATCGTCAGTAGAAAGAGACACGGAGAAACAATAAAGCCGATAAATGAAAATGAGGTTGATAATTTTCATTTATCATGCGATTAATTGGTTTGTTTATTGCGACAGGACTAATTCAAGGTAATCCATACAAAAGGGATTGCACCCATTTAAAATGTCTTTTTTATCATATATCATGTTTAAGACAAAACCAAAAGCAGCATAATGTAACTCATCAAACTCATTTACAGTTAATCTCTTGCCAATGGAAACAATTGAAAGAGCCAGTTTTTAAAAATGTTTTCTACTTTTTAGTTTTGTTATATTTAATCGATTTGTGAAAGCTACTGCTCAAACATAAAAAAAAACACTTAGAAATTTACTCATAAGGCTTGCAGGGGGTTGAAAACTCAAAGTAACATGTTGGTCATCCAACCTGAATAACAGAAAACCACCACCCTACTACTTCTTTCGGTTTTTCCCTCTTCAGTGGTCGCCACTTGCCACAGAGTCATCCTCCATGCTGTCTGGCCACGAACTGCCCTGCCACAACCTTACAGTCCTCAAGCTCCCTCAGGTTTCCTCTTCTAAACAGAATATAGTCTACCTGGGTACTCCTGCCTCCATTCTCACAGGTCATGTTCCTCCCTCTCCCTTTCTAGGAACATCAGGGTGTAGTTACACATTCTCCCATAACACACTGGTGTGGCCTATAACTGAATAAAACCAGCCCACAGTTGCAGGAGGGCTGCTGCACAGCATGTTTCGCTCCATAGCTCAGCATGTCAATCAGATTAAAAGCTTAAAATGATTACACTCATTGGCTGCTAATAGAAGGAAAATAAGAGTCCAATTTTTGGGTCAATCATAAAACTTGCACAGCGTAGCACTTGGGGTATATTTTGGCACTTTGGGCAGGGACTTTTCCATTTGTTGCCATGTTCCCCTACTATCTCCATCTCCGTCACTCTTGGACTCCTCCTGTCAGCCATGAATAATTGATAATACAAAGCGATGTTGGGGTTTAGGAGTTTGACTGCTCTATATCTATCTCGTAATGATTAGTGAAAGGGTCACACAGCTCAAGCCTCTCAGTCACCAGCATCCTGCCCTAATCCTCCTTAATCCTCAAAACAATGGGCTCCTCCATGCAAGGAACTGTGGCAGATTTTTATCATCCCCCTAGGAGGGATCATTGCACCATCACCCTGCCAACACAACAGGAACAGGAGTGTGGAACTGCTTGCCCTTCTCAGACCAAAGTACAACTTTATACATGACAGAAAACAGAAAATGTGAGTTCTGAAAATGCAATTGAGAGATTTTGCATTGGTAAACTGTCTTCGGCTCTGTGGAATTTTGTCCCATGAGTCGAAAGGGAAAAGCGGATAGAGATAATGGATGGATGGATGGATGGATGGATGGATGGATGGATGGATGGATGGATGGATGGATGGATGGATGGA
>JARVGS010000321.1:10812726-10836027 GCA_031762315.1 Hypsolebias antenori | reverse complement strand
CCTCTCCTCTCTTCCTCCAGACTCTGGGACCTTGATTTCCAAAGGAAATGCAAAATTTACTTTCATCAGAGAACATAGCTTTGGACCACTCACAGCAGCAGTCCAGACACTTCAGATGCTCTCTTGTTCGAGTGGCTTGACACAAGGAATGCGACAGCTGAAACCCTTGTCTTGCATACGTCTGTGCATGGTGGTTCTTGAAGCACTGACTCCAGCTGCAGTCCACTCTGTGTGAAACTCTCCCACATTTTGGAATGGGTTTTGTTTCACAACCCTCTCCAGGGTGCAGTTATCCTTATTGCTTGTACACTTTTTCTGCACTCCATATTTTTACACATCTACACCACATATTTTCCTTCCCTTCACCTCTTTATAAATGTGCTTGGCCACAGAACTCTGTGAACAGCCAGCCTTTTAGCAATAACCTTTTGTGTCTTGCCCTCCTTGTGCAAGGTGTCAATGGTTGTCTTTTGGACAACTGTCAAGTCAGCAGTCTCCCCCATGATTGTGTAGCCTACAAAACTAGACTGAGAGACCATTTAAAGGCCTTTGCAGGTGTTTTGAGTTATTTAGCAGATTAGACTGTGGCATCAGGTGTCTTCAATATTGAACCTTTTTACAATATTCTAATTTTCTGAGATATTGAATCTGGAGTTTCTCATTAGTTGTCAGCTATAATCATCAATATTAAAAGAATTAAACATTTGAAATATATCAGTCTTTGTGTAATGAATGAATATAATATACAAGTTTCACTTTTGAATGGAATTACTGAAATATCCACTTTTTCATGATATTCTAATTTTATGACCAGCACCTGTGTCAAAACATAGTTATATTTGTATAACTGTGCATTTGAAGCCTAAATTGGATATTAAAGAGGAAACGATTTAACAGATTGCTACAAAACAATAAATAAATAATATCTGCAAATATGATGCAGGAGCACAAAACGACTGACAATAAAAATGTATTCACTTGCAAGAAATTATTATTAGTTCAAATTGCTCATTTGCTTTTCTGCCAGCAAAACTGGAAGGAGAAATAAAAAAAAACATATATTTGAAAAAGACAGCAATCCCTAAGCAGGTAGTGTAATAAAAGGAACATTAACTTAATATTGACTGCTATGATTAAAATTCAATACAGGTAGTCCTCGACTTAAGGCGCCCTCGACTTACAGCAACTCGGACTTAAGAACAGGCGTGCTAACATACATTTTACATGTATTTCCTCGACTTACGGCAAAAATCCGGACTTACGAACGGGTTTGCGGCGCAGTATAATGAGTTTCGACTTACATCAAAATCGAGTTAAGAACGGTTTGTAGGTACGGAACCCGTTCGTAAGTTGAGGACTACCTGTATGGTGGAATAAAAAGTTGAATTAATGAAATGTGTCACTGTTTAAAAACTTCTGGCCCTGACTGAAACTCTGGGGGTAAAAACAGGAGGATGGAGGGGAAAAGAATGACTGAAGAAAAGAGAAAGCAGAGAGGGTGTTGGATTAGGGGGCCTCTGAAGAGGATTGAACACTAATGAGTTGGCACTTACCCCACACTGACTGTGTGTTAAGCGTGCACGCAATACCTTTCCATAAATGTCTCCAGTGACTCAGATGTTAGAAACGTCTCTGAAACTAATCAATTGACTCTTAATGGTAAGAAAAACACTAAAAATATTTTGTATTTGTTCCAAAGTTTTTTTTAATCAACATTTGACCCCCAGACCTTTTTACCTTGGAGCAGTTTTCTTCTATACAAATGCATTTTTAATGCAGAAAATATTTATCGTCTCTCTGATGCTGGAAATACAAGTTAAATTGAAATTAGCTAAAATGATCCTTTAAACAAAACTTCCTATTAATAGTAAATTTCATTAATCATTATAAGTATCGTTTTAATCCATCTTCCTACTGCAGAAAAATAGACAAGCTTTAATTTATTGTTCTTTTTCTGGTCCAAAAGGGAAGAGGAAATGCATTTTATCAACCGACAAAAAAAAAAAAAAAAAAAAACCTTTTCATCTTGCATGAGGATTTTTGTGCCTTTGTGCTCTTAGTGGTAACACTAGCACAATGCTACTCTAAAACAACATTTTTCAAAGAAACACCAGAATTCAACAAGGTCAAACCCCTCTTGTTGAATAGCCAGAAGGAGGAGCTTCAACAAACAGATTTGTCTTCATGGTTATTTCAGTGAAGCACTTTGTTGAGTTCACCAGGTACAGCCTGAGCTCGGGAGCTGTTTGTTTAGCATTAAGGACGGGAGTTAACAGATCCGGACAGGCTTTATTGTTATTTACGTTGTACTTTCAATTTGAAAAGATTACAGTCGTGGGAGAACACTGGATCTTAGCTGCGAGTGTGTTTAGATCATCACTATATCATCATTACGATGTAAATGCCTGTGTCCGAGACTGAACTGACCTACTATCACAAACATTTAAACCGGTCATACTTTAAAAAAATATAGGTATATTAAATATGAATTTATTTATTTTTCAAACTTAAGTCACATCCTGTTAAGCCAACCTGTGTATAGCATATGGACATACAATGTGAATGGTCAGTTGGACAACCTGAAGATTAAATTCCTGCTGTGCATACCCTGTAACGAGAAGGCAGCCAACTGCACCGCTGTGTCGAATGGACATTCAAGCCTGAAATACAGAAAAGAAACAGTCAGCAAGCACAGACTCAATACCTTTAAACACTGACAATTCACCACTGCATCTTCCTGTAAGTATCCAAGCAAGAAATTGTTTTATTCTCCTGTTTTTGAAAGTAATAAATAAATTATCGTTTGTTAAAAAAAGAGAGGAGCTGCATAATCCTGAGGCTGCAGGTTCCAGCTTAGGTCTGATGTCACACAATAGTCAAATCTTTTGTGCGAGATTGCTCGCTGTGGCAAACCCCAGCAGAAAGGAAGCAGCCAAAAGAATAAAGATCATAAAGGTTTGCCTTTTGAAGACTCGCTCTTTTGTGGTTGTTCAAAGCAAGACTGGACATGACACACAATTGGCTGATTGACGGATGAGCTACAGGGTCGGCATGAGTTTTTTTTATTTAAAATAAATTATTTAGCACCTGTGTGCAGCCCACATGTGCAGGGAGAAGCTCTCTCCTGCAGCATGTCATGCTCTTCGCTCTGCCGCGGAGAAGTGGGCGTGGCCAAGAGAGGGAGGTCATGACATGCTGTGCTCTTTTAGTGCGTTTAGAAACATTGTTTAGAATATTGCCTATTTGACACAAATACATGATTCCTGCAGGTCTTAATCAAAACTAGTGTAGCCATTTATTATGACAGCTAAACTTTTCATTGTAGTTTTACTTGTCTTTCCGTGTGGCTGTTTTTTTTTTTTTTGAAGAGCAGACGAGACTTCACTTCAAAACTTTTTGGGTGCCAAATAAAGTCGTTCAAGTTTTGCTCTGCCATGCAGGTGGACACAAATTAAACTCGCTAAACAATTTACAGCCAAAAAATTCACACCAGCACACAGAGAATTTGCAATTTTTTTCCTCTTAAAACAAACAAAAAATATTTCCCCATGTGTAGAACATTCAACTGAAGACAGTATTTTAGACATCCTCCTCATGATTAGTGCATTCTGACTGGTCCATGTTAGGAAAACACCAAACAACAAACATAATTTTACAATATTGTTAACAAAAATTATGTTTTGTAGCAGCACGGCAAACGTTTTTCTTCTAACTTATCGTCTTTTGTCTACTTTACCCGTAGCTCACCTTTAAACAATCAGACTGCACACCAACTAAGAATGTGCTAAACAAACATGCGAGCTCACTTGTTTGAGCTGCGACAGCCTCCACGAGCACCTTTTCTAAGAGAATTCAGGATTAAATCTGTCTTTCTTTATATTTCTGACTAAATGCAGGAAAATCACATACTTGCCACTGATGATGTCTTGTTTTAACTGCAAAACAAACAGATATCTGAAAGAAAAACAGGATCATTAAGTCAGCGCGGATGATGGCTGCGCTAACTTTTAAGAATGTGATGAAGACTGAACGAAGTCTAGACAAAAGTGTTGAAAGCAGAAGTAAAACTTTTCTTTTTGGATTCGTAGCTAAAAGTTTAAATATTGCTGACAACTATTTTGGTATAAAGAAATATCATACAATGGGATTTCCAACCTTCTTTCTAGTTAGTGATCCATCAGACTTTTTAATAAGATTAAACTTTTCTTCTGCAGTAATATTTAAATAAACGACACTTTTCCTAGCACTTCTGCTCATCATAACATAAGAAGAACAGATTATTAAAATAAATCTGGAGCCAATTATTTTAGATTTTTGATTCATTAGTGCCTCCCTGTGATGGACTTGCATCCAGGGCATCTCGCACAGTGACAGCTGGATATGGGCACCTGTGACCCCCATGACCCGAAAAAGAAGACGTGGGTAAAGATAATGGATGGATTCATTAGTGCCCCAAGTTTTAAACAGCAGCTGTTTTATCTGTCACACTCACATTACAGTAAACGTGCACAATGCTTTATTTAAACAGCTCTGAGCAAGATCACTTCAGTTTGATCTGCTGTGTCAAGAATTTTTAGACTTTTTTGTCTCACCTGGTGAGTTCCTCGTGCAGGTTGTTCGGTTCTGAAGAGTAAAACTTGACTCTCATATGAAGGCAGTACGGTGGGCCGACTAAAAGATAAACCAAAATATAATTTTAACCCAGACTACTGAACAGAATGGAACAGTTAAGCAGCTTTTCTTTGGATCTGGTCTGCAAATCACTTTGAAGATCAGATTCAAAATTAGTTAACGACAATAAATAATAAAGGAGTTGCAGACAATTTATTTTTTGATGACTGCTGAGGAAACACATTTGATAAACTGAAACTATACCGGTACATGTATTCAGGAACAACAACAACAAAAAACTAGAAAGTTTCTGAAAAATTGGGAAAAAAATTGATGAGGACTGCCACATTGCAGCCATTTTAAAAGTCTGAGCCGAGTGTTTTGGTTCGCTCTCAGCTACAACCACACCAAATGTTGTAGCTCAATATGGCAAATAAATCGATGACATATAGCTTTTTTTTTTTTCTTATAAGAAGCTTTAGAGGCTATCTTGGATTTTTTATTAGGATTCAATATGTGATGGGGAACGTTCTCAGCCATAACTTCACCAAATTTCAGCTCTACATGTGTAAACATGGCCAAGTTAAAACCATTAGCTTTGGTGGTGGCCATCTTGGATTTTTATTTGAATTCGTTTTTTTTTTTTGTGCATTGCTCTAAATTATCACCACATCAAAAAATCTCTAAAAATGGCTGATTTGTAGTTGGTTTCAATGAGAAAAATGGCAACTTTGTTTTTGCAAATTTTGTCACCATGGTAACTTGAAATGCCAATGAAAGTAACAGTAACGTAACATCACAGAGCCGAGCCGGTTGTTTTGATATAAAATTTGTTGGGGAACACATTGCGGTTTGGGCCGCATTAAAGTTGATAAAACAGCAAGACTCTTTTCAGGTGGATAATAACGGTGGCTACCTTCATGCAGTCCCCAGAAAAAAATTGTAAGACTTACTTTTAACTTGCTTTTTGATGCTTTTTGTGACATCAAGCCAGTGCTGAAACAACAGAACACAAGAATGAAAGACACAGCAAAGACTTCAGCTGGTTCCCCCACCCTTTATTATTTGTTTAAGCACAATAAAACAGATTTTTATAAAAGAAAGCAAGCTTTTTTATTGTTAATCATAAAAACATTAACGCAAATCTTTGCAAATAAACAAAATACTGCAAGCTTTAAATATTTTTTAAATACCTGACATGCCTTATTCTGCCTACGAGAAAATAGCAAAGCAGCCAATGACAAAAGAAATGTTTCACTTGAAGGCTGAATTGATTCAACAAAAACTCAGATTACATTGCAAGTAAAAAAAATCAAATAAAAAACTAAAGATAAAAAGGACAGCACTTTCAAAGACAGTGATCTTAGATACACTTCAAAATCCACCGTGCACAATTTTAACAGGTGATCAGTAACATAATCAAAAACAGTCAAGACATTTTTAACGCGTAGACTGAGGTGCTGGAAGAATGATGGTGAGAAGTGACCCTGCAAAACCCTCACACATTTGCTTCAGGCAGTTTTTATCTCAAACAGGTAAAATGACCGTATTTTTTGGCGTATAAGTCGCACTTGTTTGCTTAATTTGCATACCCTGCAACTTATACATCAAAGTGACTTATTTATGTTTTTTTTTTTTTTCACTTTATTAGACATATTTGGTCAGATGCGACTTATACGGCGGTGCGACGTGTACGGCAGAAAATATGGTAAATAAAATTAACGTCTAAATGTCTTTAATGTGATTGCTTTTTAAAACTCAAGTAAGCCTTTACTCCCTCATCTGTTTAGAAAACTAAAGTTTAACAGACTTGAACACGCCACTGCGATCCTCGGTGAACAAGTCACCAGATAATTTAAAAAGTGTCTGTTCCGTGCGGGACACCCAGCCTCTAAAAGGCACAGACGCGTCAACGGGAGGGCGCCACGGTTTTGTGAATCCATGTGTGAGCAGAGACAGAAAGAGACAGACAAAGATAACAGAGGAACTCGCAGCACTTTCTGGTTTCCTCTCCCCCACATTCCTTATCCCATCCCTCCCTCTCCCTCACTCCCTCAGCTCAAATGAGCTCTCCACCCTTCTCCTGCGTCCATCCTTCCCTCCACCACTCAGAGTCACTGACTTGAAACAGTTTGTGTAACAGGACAGCGTGACACCATTTGTTGACAAATTTCCTTTAATGAATCTTTTGGAGCCGTTCACCAAAAGGGAAAGTCCTCGAATGATGCTTTGCTACAAAGGTGACAAACGATTTGGGCAAAAATCAAGAAGTCTGACCAAACCGCCACAGCTCTTACCGGAACTTGTGCCGAGTCCATAAATCGCAGCCCAAAGTAGTCTTTCTCCACAATGTCCAGATGGTACATGATCTGCTCAAACAGTTCTTCACCTTTGGCTTTTTTCTGATGTGGGACAAACAAACAAAAAACAGGGCAAACGTCAGTATCTCAGTTAAACGGTTAAAAAAAGTCAAAGAGGACTTAAAAGAGTGAAAATTAATTAATCTAAGATTAAATAGACAAAATGTGTTATCTATGAAAACATGGTGCCAATGCTGAAGGCGTTCCTGAAATTCAAAATTAAAACAGAGTAAAATATGCAGAACAGAAGCTAAAGTGAGCTAAACATAGGCTTAAAAGACAGAATACAGGCTGAAATGAGCAAAACATCAAGTAAAAGAAGCAGAATATTAGCTAGAAGCTAAAACAAGCAGAGCTGGATAAAATTAAGCAAGCAGGCCTTTCAAGGCAGAACATGAACAGGACGCAAAATAAAAGCAGCTTGATTTGAATAGGCTAAAATTAGCTCATTCTAATAAAAAACAGATGCTAAAGCTACAATGATTTCTGAAAAAGTTGTTAAAGTTAGCTAAAAGCTCAATGTAGCATGGAGAAACAAAGAACAGGTTTACTAAAGCATATTTTAACGTGAATTTTTTTTAAGGAATTGAGGAGCCTTGAAGATTTTATTTTAAATAAAACAAAATATTTTGAAAAGTGTAAAGATTCCAAAAAACATAAGTCATAGCTCACTAATCAAAACCGAGCTGAACTTTTGATATTCAAATAGCTAAAATAGCACAGAATAACTAGGTTGATTACAAATAAACATAAATTAGAAACAGGAAATTACTAATACTCACTATATAAAGTAAAAAAGCAAACAGTGTTACCAAAAGAAACATCAAGAAAATGTCATTTAAAAAATCATTTAGTTACTTCTGAGACACATCAACTAAAATATAAAAATCAGTGAAAAATCCCCCAGTCCTTCCATTACCTTTACCCACTTCTTCCCGTTTATTTCCCTTTAAAATATAGTCTGGAGTAGACTTTTTTTTTATTTATTTAGTAAAAGTGGATTATAAAGACATGAGAAAATGTTAACCTCACATTCCCAGCACCTGTATAGATACTGGCCCCTCTCATGAGGCTGTACCAGTTACTGCCTGTGCCCTGCTTAGAACTGGGAATGCCGCTCTCCCCTCAGTCAGGAGGTTGTGGAGCATTAAGTGTAGAACCACTAGACTGAGGAACAGCTTCTACCCTGAGGCTGTTCGACTCACATATCTCTAACCAAGTTAATCACTGTAAGAAAAAAAATAAAAATCACTTCAATGCCACTTTATTGGTGATATTTGACTTATCCATGCTGCTGATTATCCATGCTGCTGATTATCTAAGCTGCTGATTATCCATGCTGCTGTATTCATTCACACCCATCTGCTCACCATAGACTCATGTTAGGACTGCTGTTGTTAGGCCGCACAAGTGTTTAGCGTATATCTTAGATCTTTTAGCATACCGTTTGGTGTTTGTTTACCATATCTTGGATCCTTATTTACCATTCTTTTTAGACTTTGTATTTTGTGATTTTTGGGTGTAACTGGGACCCTGTGCACATCATTTTGTTCCACCTCATGTACCACATGTGATGGAAACAACAATAAAGTTGACTTGACCTTGACTTGAAGAATCACAATACAAATTAAGCTGAAAAAAATTAATTGCAATGTAACTTTCTTACTGTAAATAAATGCAAACAATGCAGATAAGCTCTAAGCATTTGCACAGACAGGAATAAGGAAAATTTGAAGAAACAAAAAATAGAGTAGGAATAAGTAAAATAAGTAAAGGACTGGATTCTTTCTCATCCCAGGAGATTTTCTGGCCAGCTCAGGGGGGAATGGCCCCATGCTAGTTGGCATAGTTAACAAAGCATACCGCACCCCTACGGTACCCATGGTGAGACAGTACAAAGGACTTATTGTGTGTATGTGTACTGCGCCCAAGGTCTAGTTAAAGTGTTTGCAGTACTGTCTACTTTTCTGCCTGTGAGCACACAGCTCCTTCTCTCAGAGTCAAGTATTTTATTGATGAGCTGTAATTCACTGGTCCATTCTACCCACTGGTATTCATTTACAAACAGAATAAAGGCAAGAACGAGTACAAGTAGTACATACTAAGACAGAAGAAAATACTTTTCTTGGTAAAACCATACTTGACTCCACTCTCTAATGGTTCCCAAGCAACAAAAAAAAAAAAGATTCATGTGCTTAACTTTGTGGGCTACAATTAAGAGAGAAGATGACAAAGTGGTGGTGAAAAGGTATCAGTAATTGGGGTTGTAAGGTGGGGTGAGCAGAGTCAGGTGGAGTTTAATAAAATATAAGGACATAAACATACTCAAATGAATGTGTATGGTAATGCTGTTTAGAACTGGGTGCGGATGATCACAGACAGAAGAAACCATTGGCACCACCTTTTGAGTGGTGTTGTCTCCCTGAGCTGACTGGTGGGATACAAGGAGAAAAATATTCTTCAAAAACTGAAAGAAAATGTGCAAAATTTCCATCACAGTAGCGAACCCATTGTTTGCGACCACGTTAAATCACCTGGCTGACAAAATTGAACTTTTGAGCGCAGTTCAATCATGTCACTGGCCCTGTTCCACAGGTATTACCAACAAGTGATAAACAAAGACATTACTTTGTGAATTTCAACAGCTATTAAGTAGAAAAACAGAACATATCAGGCAAACAAGTAATGTTAGTCTGGTTGTCTTTAGCCAGTAGTGCTAAATAAAAATACACATTTGTTTATTGTTACAAATGAATAAACAAAGATTTGTAAGAAAAGTTAGCAATTTGCCATTCCAATTTTCTCGATACGTAGGATTAATGTTCCACTTCTTCTTTGTGGTTCTTTGTCCAAAATTGTCTAACACAACTGGTTCACAGCAAAATTATGTTTTGGTTATTTTTTTATGCATTTATCACCAACTGTGAGGCATTATTTTTGTTTAAGTGCAATATAAGTTTATTGTAAGGTAAGGTTTTAAAAACATCTCCCGAGTTTCAGGTAACAATCTGATTTAGTATAAAACCACTAAACTTCCTGCTTTTAAAAAGGAGGCACATCTCCAAAGATTATTTCAAACATGCACATCTATTAACTTTAAAACATGTATTATAACCATTCTTACACAAGTAAATGTTTAAAACCTTTCAGTTCTAAAATATCATGTGATTCGCCTGCCAGAACAATCAGGATTTTAGCAGTTTAGATATTTTTACAGACGACACCTTGCAACATTAACTTGCAATTAAAAGAGCAGCTATGATTACTTTTGAGAATTTTACTTACACTACAGAAATGCAAGTAAACAAGTAAAATCAAAATGTTTATCACGCAGCTTTAATTAGATAAAAAAGGAAAAGGTTATTGTTCAACCATTAACTATGACCAGCATGTTTCTGGTGCTTACAGAACATTTCCAAACTGATCCATTATCTGCTTTGTCATGATGCATTTGCTGATATCATTTCAAAACGGATGGTGACTATCTTTACAGGACAGAACAACACCACAGCTGAACGTGCACAGACACACAAACATGCTGAGAATGAGGTGGTGGTGCTGATATGAACAAAGAGAAATGTTTAAAAAGTCCATGATTCTGAAGGAGAGACCAGTGAGCAAGAACCGAGAGTGGGGTCACAACTTATTAATCAAAAGTCAGATCGTGTTTGGAATATGACTGATTATTTTAATGACAATATAGTCACAATAAAAAAAATTAAAAAAAAACCTAAAACAAGAACCATTTCATCCATCATTTCATTTCTCGTCTGTGTATCAGTTTTGTAACTTGCCTAACCGTTGTTAGCAAATTAGGTCAAATGTAGGTGAAGTAGACACAAAAACAAGAAGAAATACAATTTACAATTCAATTCCGTTTATTTATACAGCACCAAGTCACAGCATTAGTCATCTCAGGGCACTGAACAGAAACATTCATACACATGAAAACCAATTTAATGTTTTTTATCTGAGGAGCAGACTGCTTTGAATTTAACTCCATAACAAAACTCTCATCTTGAACAAGCATGGAGGCGACAGTGGAAAGAAAAAAAACTCCCTCATGAGGAAGAAACCTTTAGCAGAACCAGGTTCAGGACAAGCGACCATCTGCTTTGACCGACTAGGTTTGGTAGGAACAGATACACAATGGCAGGTCGAGAATCACATGTTAAGATAGAAATAATATCAAATGAAAAATGTTTCAATTTTAACAACTCATTTTAAGAAATGCAGTTAATTTGACCTCGAGTAGTTTAAGTCTACTGCAGCATAACAAGACAATCCTAATTATAGGATTTATCAAAAAGGAACATCTTAAGCCCAGTCTTTAAACTGGACAATGTGTCAGCCTCAGGGATAGAATCTGGAACATGGTTCCACAAGAGGAGTCTGATAACAAAGATCTTCCTCCCATTCTGCTTTTGGAGACTCTAGGAACTGCAAATAAGCCTGCAGTCTGAGTGCGAAGTGCTCTGTTAGGAAAATATGGAACAATAAGATCTCTAGTATCAGATGGAGCTAGGTTGTTGAGGGCTTTGTAGTTTAGAAGGTTTTTAATTCAATTCAGAATTTAACAGGGAGCCAATGGAGAGAAGCTAAAACTGGAGAGATATGATGTCTCCCACTAACTCCAGTTAAGACTCTGGCAGCAGCATTTTAGATCAACTGAAGACTTTTTAAAGAAGTATTTGGACACCAATATAATAAACAATTGCAATAGTCCAGTCTGGACGTGACAAATGCATGAACCAGTTTTTCTGCATCATTTTTAGACAATATGTTTCTAATTTCTGTAATATTTCACAGCTGACTGAAAACAGTTCTGGTCATGTTTTTAATGTGGGCGATAAAAGACATGTCCTGATCAAAAATAACACCAATATTTTTAATATTAGAACTGGAGGTCAGATTAATATCATCCAAGGAGGACGACAGACTGAAAAATGTACAGTATTCCTAAGATGCTCAGGTCCAATAACCTCATAATAAAGGAGATGTTTGACACATTTTAATGGTCTGGTCTCTGATCATTGAATCTCAAAAAACTAAAGCTTCAATTTTACATTTATTAAACCAGTGCAGTCTCATAATATTTTCTTTAATTAAATCTACTTTTAGTATTTGTTTTGAGCACTTTAACGCTGGTTGACAGACAGGTGGTGATTTAGCATTACTACAAATGATGAAGCCTCAGTCACTCAACTCTTATCTAGAGATTTGTTTATATGACAAAAAACTATACTGTAGAGGGAAAACTCCTCACATATCACTGTGAAATACTAAATCTTATTTCAAAATTGCATTTAAAAAGGCCTGGGAGTTATGAAAGTAACATTTAAATCGAGGTTAAAGCAAAGGCAAAAACTCAAACACCAAAACACCTAAAATCCCAGGCTTGAAAAAGATCCAGCTACCACTCAGGGAAAAGAAGTAAATCAAGAAATAAAAGTGAACAAGAACATAAAGAGAGTCTTAGCTGATAACGTTCAGCCAGAGCAAAGATTTAATAAGAATACAATACAAGTGCTGTAGATAACGAGCTAACAAGATACTAACATATAAAGGAATTTATCAGCTTTAGTTATGGTTTGATTAAAACAAAAGGAGAAATATGTATTGTGTTTTGTGTAAAAAATAAATAAATAAATTGCATATTTTTGCTCATTTCTTCTCTGGAATTTGTTTGAGAAAATCAAGTTTCATTCAAATTCCAGTCAAAAGCAAAAGTTTATTTTTAACCACAAGCACAAATTGTGCTTTCTAAAGCTCTGAATGGAGAATAAAGTTGGTATTTATTTGTTTGTTAAGCTAAATAACTCTGACCTACGAATACCGAGGCAGTTTTAATAATATTCCGCTTCCAAGGATTTTTTTGTTTTAATCTATTGTTGGAGGGTCTTTTTAAAGTTTTTCTTTGAACTTTGTGTACTTTTTCACGTATATGCTGCTGTATCATATTTTTTTTAACGTTGAGACACATGAATCTGACTTATGAAGAATCAATCATTAAAAAAAAAAACACCAAAACTCAAGGGATGAACCACTGATCTGACACATAGCATAGAACCTGTTTTAATCAAGATATTTAGGCTTTTTTTATTTATCACATAACTTTTTTTTTTTTACATTTTTAGTTATAGAAAATGCCAAAGATGACAATGTAAATGCATTAAATGATAATGTGCATCAACAAAAATATGTACAAAATAGTAAGTCCAAAACATGCAATAGATTAAACAAATAAATCAGGATGTATAATTGGTACTGCTGATTTTCTGCATTTATTTTAGGATTTGAGTGAATATGTTTGAACAAAACATAAGAAATTGTCCAAAATAAATATATTTTTAAGACCTTCCGAGATGAGTATGATTATGCATCAGAACCACCTTAGGAAAATTATAAGTGTCTGGCTCTCTGGTGACAAAATATAAAGAAATGAGGGCTTGCTTGAGACTTTTCCACAATACTGGAGCTCAGCTCAGTTGCAACACTTTATGCTTTTTGTTATACTTTTTCTCAAATACATACATTTACAGCAAGACGTAACATAAAAAGTTGAAAACAAAAATACAGAAAAGTATGAGATGGAACAAAAATAAAAGAGAAGTGGACACACTGGAATGAGTGATGAAGTGTCTGCTTGGTTGATGATGAGTACATGTCATGTGACTGCTCTGAGAGAGGATCACGGATTTACAGGTGATCAACAGAACTGAGACACCCCACCAACACACGCAAAAACAGTTCATAGGCTTAACAGGACACATCTACAAGCACAAAGCTCATCAATACACCACTTACTTTGCCCAGTTTTAATTTAATCCAGAAAAAAGTTAGCTAATTAACAGTAATTTGTTACAAAGTGTAACTGATTTACTCAGCATTTACCATCTTTATTAAAGAACAACAAAGAAAAGAAGCATCTAACTGCATATGGCTTCAAGCGTCACAGCTAGGCCTGTCACGATAACAAATTTTGCTGGGCGATTAATTGTCACATAAATTATTGCGATAAACGATAATATTGTTTGAAATTTGACAATAATCAGTAATTATTGTCAAATTTAAGAAGAAATGTTGGTTAACTTGTTTTGCATGTAGTACCTTTTTTTGACCACCGGATGGCAGTATAAGACTGTTTGAACTGAAGGGTGGATAGTGAGGGAGCGAGCTACAGCCTCTTTAAGAAACATGGGAGGGAGGTCCCTTGACATGACATGGGCTGTCTCTCTTCAGGTCTCAAAATGGCGGACGCTCTGTGTGGTTTGAGCTCTTTAGCATAGCATTTTTCACACAAAGCTTTTAATAAAAAAAAATGTAAACAAGTTCTCAGCTTCTTTTTGAAGAGAAAAATAACTTTTTACACGAAGGCACAGGTTTTAACTGTGGATTTTGGAGCTTCAACAAGACAGAGGTGTCCCCCCCCACCCCGAGGTTGGCCTGTTAGCTTAGCTCGTAGCTTAGCTGCTTTTAACGATCCAGAAATGTGATTTAGGATGGTTAAAGCATATTTTAAAGAGAAAAGAAAACGAGAAGAGTCAGTGACGCGCACCGGAGTTGAATCTTTTGTTATCCGTTGTCTTCAGTAGAAAGAGAGAAGAAGAAACGATAAAGCCGATAAATGAGGTCGATAATTTTCATTTATCATGTGATTAATTGATTTATTGTTTATTGTGACAGGCTTATTCACAGCAGTTTTAAAACATGCCCAATTTTGCATACTACTCATGTAAACCTCACTATGTGGGTTTGAATTCTTACCGGCAGGTCAACGCTGACATCTGTCCCGTCCAGTAAGGAAACACGGCAGGTGATGATGGACTTTGCGTCCCCAGCGGCAGGGATGTGCGTCGTGGCCCGCTGAGCCTCTCGTAAACGGGCCTTCTCTGCATGTTTCCGGATGGAGTGGCGCCCCAGCGTCCTGCGCAGGAAACTGATCATGATGGGTGGGAGGGGGCAGCAATGGTGTCACACCTGCAAACAAAGAGAGCTGGTTATGATCTAATGCCACAACAACACTCACCCTGTAGGTACAGTGGTGGTTCGTGGCTGCTTTAAGAGATACTCTTGTTTGGCTTAGAGGTGACAATTTTCTCTGAGCAATCACTCCTGAGTTGTCACCATCATTGGACTGGATCATCTTACCATACCATACCATTTTATTTACAGAGCACGTAAAACAGCGACAAGGCCAACCAAAGTGCCGTACAAACAACCGGCAACATTCATAATGAAAGTCACATATCATATTAAATAAGGGACACAACTGCCAGACAGTCAGCTCTAGCAACTGTCTTTCTAAGACAGGAACCAATTCAAGTGTCATCTTTATAACAAATGCAAAGGTGAAACAGTACACAAAGGAAAAAAACAACAACAAAAAAAAACTGGATTTTCTGATTTTGACAGGTCAGAAAAGGAACAACATGTAAACCAGATTTTTGCTCCATAATTTAAGGCTACCTTCCTCCACCCTAGTTGAGGATGACATGGCCGATGACTTCAAGAGAAACTACATTATTCTTAAGGTATCTTCTCTCATGACAAAAAAAAAAAAAAAAGAGTTCAGTATGACAACGTTGCAGAGTTGCTCAACACAAAATTATATTTGTGTACATCTAAACAGAAAATAAACAAGTCAGAAGGTAAAAGAAAACAAAATAACATCATGGTAGGAAAAATTGTTGTGTTAAGAGAAAAAATGTGCTCTGTTAATTTAATATACCTGTATACTTATCCAATGTTTAAACTATGGTGGTGGTGGTATCATGCTTTGGTTGCCAGGTTGGTTATCAGGGCAGAGAGTTCAGTCAAAGAGGGGCAAAAATCTGATTTACTGCAGCAAATGTGAAAAATAAAATAACTGTACACAAATTAAATATTAGAATAAAAGAAGTAAAGCAGCTAACTGACCAAGCAAGGATGTGTTTAAAATATGAATTGTATTGCTTGATAAAGGCTGGTTCAAACTTCAGATGTTTAAAAATTGGTGAGTTTATGCGAGAAAGCAAATCCCTCACGAACAGAAAACATGACCTACATTCTTCTAACTGCTAAATACCTACATTTTAAATGACTAAAATAAAAACAAACAATTTGCTATATTTAGCTAAGAGCTAAGGCAACAAACTTCAGTTTTTAATATGTATTTAAGACTTTTAGGCACATTTTGCCAGATTAGTGGTGGCTAATCATGAGAGCTAACTTAATCAAGCGTTAAAACAATACATAGTGTTATCTATCACAATTTAAAAGCTAAAATATTTTTACGACTCAAGAGACAGTTAAATAATCTAAAACCTTCGACTAAACAGCTGTGCAGGTTTATTTACAAATTTGTGGATTTAAATTGAAACGAAAAAAAAAAAAAAAAGAGGTTGTGCTTGCTTTTTCTCCCAAACTCGAGCATATACAAACAATTAATTTGAAGCCAGCTCAACATTAGGTCAAAGCAACGATAAGAAACACCGATTTAATCCTAGCTTCACCTGTAACGGTAAGGGCCCGAAAGTACCTGAAGGAAGCTGCAGCAACAGGTGTGCGTTTGTTATACCGCTCGGGCTAACGGCTACACACAAAACCAACGAAACGGGAAGAACGCCGCCCGCGCGAAGGTTTCCCGTATAACAAAAACTAACGCCACGTTCATCTCTAAGCGATGACACACACAGTTGGGATACTTACAAAACCTCCGGTGGTAAATTCACGGTGAAAGCACGTCCGCTTGCATTTTACACGACCAAACAGGACCTTTGAACACTTCCAGATTCCGTCACTTGCTTTTTCCTTCTTGTTCTTCTGTTTTATCCCCACCGCTCGACCTCCGCAGGATATATTTTTCTTCCAACAAAAAGTAGGAGACGAGCTCTTCGCCGGAAGTGACGTCACAACAAATCCCTACAAAAACTTGATTAGCATTTTTAAAGCGCCAGCGGTCCCTCCCTCATTTTTTTTTTTTTTTTTGGCGGGGTCACTTTAGCTTGTAAATCAATAAAATAAGTATTTAAATGTATTTGCACTGGCAGCATTTTAAAAATATATATATTTTAGCAAATGTTTATTGTTACTTCGTAGTGTTATGTGACTAATGCACTGCACATAACACATATAGACAGGAATATTTACATTTAAAAGCTTAAAAAAAAAAACAGTGAAAACGTCCTGAAGCATGCTCAATAATTCAGGTAGAAAAATCTAACAAGGTCAAGTCAGGTCCTCCAGTGAAAACTTTTAACTTATTTTTTTATTGGACTAGTCAATAAAAACCTCGTCTATATTTGACAACAGCTCCCCCTCCTGGTTAATTGCTGGTATGACGTTTTATAAAATTTGGACCTATAATAACTGTAAGGCATTTTTACTCTCCTACCAAATAATAATAATAATAAAAAAAAGTAAAATGCTACAAAAGCTATTTTGAGCTTATTTAAGTTTTTATACCATATTAAATACTACTTTGTGTTGCATTACGGTGTGTAGATTTTATTATCAACTGCCACACAAAGCAATGATTTGGCCCATGTTTGTAACATTAGCTAAATATCTCATGAACTACTGGACTGATTTTAATAAAACTATCCAAGTAGTCCCTGGAGTAATCCCCATTAAAGATGGTTGCCACAGCTAAACAAACCCTCAAAATTATTACTGTTTTTTATTTTACATTTTATACTTTGTTGGGTATAACTGGGACCCTGCACAATTTTGTTCCACTACGTGGTGCACATGACAAATAAAGAACCTTGAATCCTTGAAATGACTACAACTCAGTCAGTTTTACACATGCAGAGCTCATATTTTGTATGGTAGTACCTGGGGGTCATCCTCACTACAAAATCTGAAAGCCAACACATCTTGCATGAGATGATGCACATTATTTGCCAGCTATTCAAATTAAACTTAATACATATATGTTTTTAATATATAAAGTATTTTACCAGAGTTTTCTTCTATGGTTCATAGAGGTCTTCAGCAGTGGTGCTTTCTTTTCTATCTGCTTTATCTAAAGTTGCCCAACCTCACTTTTACAGTGTGGAAAAGCAGGGTGATCTGAAGCCACATCTCCATGCTTTGACATACAAGCTTTAATTGTTCAGAATCAAGCTTATAGACATGTCCAAAGCACTGCAAAACCATGAGACCAGAAAGAAACGTGCAACTGAGGACACAGGTAAGAGGTAACAGATACGGTAAAACACTTTTTATCATTCTGTGGTTCATTATATACACACTCACTGTTATAGATTCAAATAAAACAAAAAAATATATATATATTAAAGAAGCAGTTTGGAACTACACAGCATTTAAATCGTCCAAAGGGAAACTAAAAATAAAAACATCTTTCTGCTCACAAATGATTTTCCCTTTTATTTTAAAGATTTTTTTTTTTTTCATATACAACATTATATTTACACGGTCTAGTAATATTTACACAAAATGAACAAGTGGCAC
The DNA here is from genome assembly GCA_031762315.1 of Hypsolebias antenori. Classification (NCBI taxonomy): domain Eukaryota; kingdom Metazoa; phylum Chordata; class Actinopteri; order Cyprinodontiformes; family Rivulidae; genus Hypsolebias; species Hypsolebias antenori. The sequence goes on along the minus strand of JARVGS010000321.1, from coordinate 10,817,599 downwards.
TGTGTAATTAGGAGTTCTTTTCTTTGTTCTTTACATGTGTCTCATTTTCAAACACAAAACGATAAATTAAAAAGAAAAAAAAACTCATTTTAAGAAACGCATTATGTCTCTAAACTTGTTTTTCTCCCCCTCTCCCAGTAGCACTACCTGCTACTCAGCCTTCTACAAAGTGCTGTCCTTTCCCTGCCTGATAAAAATGGATTATTTTTACAAAAATACAGCTAACCTCAGCCCGTACCCCAACCGTCCAAACGGGACCAACTCTGTGCAGACGGAGACTATAGCAGCCCTGAATGATGAGGAACTTTTCACCGCAGGGTTGAGGTTTTACTCATTGAAATATCAAGTTTTTTTATAACTTAGCAATTCAACTAAATTGCTCAGGGGGGCACAGTTGAAAGACAAAAGCTCAGGGGTAAAAAAAAAAAAAAAAACATCCAGAAGTTATTCTCTAAGTTTGTTTGTTTTATGGTTTGAAATCTAGTTTTATTCAAATTTGAACCCACTCGTGGGTCTGATTTGGCCCCCGGGCCACCAGTTGAACAGGCCTGGCTTGGATTGTTGCCACTTTTAAGAATTTCAGCAATTTAATTCCACAGCTGCCCCAATTTTAAACACAAAAGCGGATTTATATTTTGTTGCGATTAAAGGTCTGCACAGCGTCTGTAACATGTACCTGCCAACGTAAAAGTTAAAACTTGTTAGTAGCTAGTTTTAGAACAAGCTGTGCTCCTGTACCCGTGATGCTCTGCTCAGACGTATCATGCAGGGAGTCTGAATGGAGAGGAACGAGAAGAATTGACCGTGGAAGCTGTGCAGAGCAAACCGAACATTGTTTGGCTGACTTAATAAAAGAAAGATTAAGAAAGTTTTAAAGGAATGGAAGAGGAAGACCGCTCCGAGGCTATTCTCCAATCCCACCTCTACATGTGGCAAAATTATGATGCAGTCGTTTGAAAAACAACGGGTCTGAGCAACAGCAAGGAAAAACTCTTCAACGGGTCTTTCTGTGTCACAAACGTTCACAGACAGGAAGCTTTTGTACCAAATAACAAACAGGGTGCATGCCAGAAATGTCAGAAGCAGGAAACTGGAGGTACAGAAGGCGACGGAGTCGAAACAAATCCACACGCACGCCGCCTCGCTCGAGGGGTTTCCACCAGAACCCACTGTTGGAGCCAATCACAGCAGGTCCTGAAGCAATTGATAAGCAAACAAAGTGCAATCTAAAAAGAAGCCGTGCTAAAGGTAGCACCTGACTGGGATGCAAGTACCGTATTTTTCGGACTATAAGGCGCACTTAAAATCCTTTAATATTCGCAAAAATCAACAGTGAGCCTTATAATCCATCTTATGTAGTAATTCTGGTTGTGCTTACTGACCTCGAACCGATTTTATCTCAACATCTGTCAAAGAGTTTTACTTTCGCTTAATGCGGCCTATAATCCGGTGAGCCTTGTAGTCCGAAAAATACGGTAGTTTGTGAACAGCATTCGTAAGGGAGTTTCTAGAATGCCTCGAAACTCTCGATTTCCTCTGGTGAGCTGCTGAGGCTACGTCTCAAAGGAATTTCCTCTCTAGATAGTCACAGTTGTCTCGGGTATCTCAAACCCATTTTTCAAAAAAAAATATTTTATGTGAGCCGAGGTGGACAACGTAATGCAGACTAGGAATAATTTTCAAAAAAAACGGACTAAGCAAAAACACGTTAAGACTGCAGCCTGAACTTTTTTCACAATTTTAACTAGTCGCAGCCCAGTGATACTACCTTCAATGTACCAAACGTTCCTGCCGCTAAGAAAACCTGTATTTAAAACATAAAATAAAATAAACAAACTCAAGCAACTTGATCTTTTAGCCTCTTAATCACTCACAAATCATCTTGATTTAAGCAGAAGTCTCTTGGATTAAAGTCACACTGGAGAAGATCAGTTTAAAAAAAATAAAGGTTACTGCTGCCTCTTTCAATTGCCAAGTGTTTTCTAGCAAACAAATCAAAGTAAACAGCTAAATTTAGCTGTAAAAGTTTTTTTTTTCAACCCCACTGAAAATTCAGTTCAGATGGTATTTCAATCACAAATCTAAGCATCAGAGGTTACAAAACCTGCGGAGCTTTTAAAGTTAATTCACGAGGTTGAGATTAGTCCATTGTGACGATCTGTTAAAGGTACTCGTTGCAAACTAGAAGTTTAATCATTAAAAAAAAAGTTTATTCTGAAGATCAAAGGGTGCAGTTTAAAAGAGTACAGTATATACTGCAGTAGATTTAGAGATGTATTAAGTTGGAATTCTGAAATGCAGGTACGCACTCAATGTAAACACTTGCTGAATCCACCAAAACGCATCATGGGAGTTTGAGTCACACATTAGGTTAGACCAGAGGTGGGCAACATTTTTTCCCAAAGGGCCACATCAAGACATTTAAACCAATCAAAGGACCGCAGAGAAAATTTGAAAATACATTTTCATTACGACAGATAATCTAAAGACCTTTTTTCAGGCTTTTTCTTATCGTAGCAAAGTTATCATGCTTTATATTTATAAAATACGTCTTTCCGACATCCTTTAGGAATACGACACATTCTGTAAACTGGCTTTTGTGAATTATACACGTTAGCTTAACATGTTAGCGGAAATATGCTAAACAAATGTACTGTATATACTGTATTTGTGTTTCTCAGTCTTTAGGGTTCAGTGTAGTTTTGGAAACACGACTTAAAAAATGTTTTTGTAAAAGTTTTATAATAATAATAATGTGTTGTCATCGTTGTATGTTTCCATACAATGGCGAAATTGGCTCTCTGCATTTAACCAGGTGGTGCAGTGGGCAGATATTGGGGTCGCCTGGGGAGAATTTGGGGCTAGGGTGTGCTGCTCAGACACCATGAGAAGTGCAACGACTGGGAATTGAACCTGGGACTTTCGGTCTGTGTACCACCTCGGCCCCCAAGATGTGTAAGATGTTAAAATTTATTTAAGTCTCATTGAAAAATTGCTGTTTTTTTAATCAATCTTTATTTAAAAAGTTATTTTTATTTATTTATTTAAACTAAAGATACTGGGGGCCTGACGTGGACTGTCGAACGGCCACTTTTGGCCCCCGGGCCTTAAGCTGCCCATGTCTGGGCTAGAATGTGTACAAAAACTAATACGGTAAACTCAGACTACCGGTAATTTAGAATTTCTGAGGTGTTTGGGGGGAAATATAAGTGCAACTGCTCCTAAACGTGGAAAAAAAATAAAATAAATAAAAGTAACGTGACAACTGTCAAATCTATCAGAATACTGTACTCAAATCTGAGCAAAAATACATAAAAATATATCAAATTGTATACATCACATAACCTATATTCAGTCACTACAACTGTTTCTGTAGGAAAAACAAGCGGTAGTTGACGTCTGTTTACGTATTTTGCTTACAAATTTTGAATTTAACACGCTATTCATCAAGAGAAGAAAAAAAAAAGTTTCCAATCTTCATGACGTTGCAATGAGTACCTTTAAAGAGTGGAAGGAAAAACATTGAATGCATAAACAGACCCATTCCTTCCATTGTAATGGCTTGTGTAAAAAAAATAAAAAATAAAATAAGGGAAGAAATATTTGGGTTGCAAAAATAAAATCCGACACAGAAGACATGTTTTGCTGTTGGTGTCTGGCTCAAGGACACTTCAGCACGAAGTTTGCTCCACTAACATTGAACTCGGTAAATGAAAATGGAAACTGATCTCTACTGGAGCCATCGTTTTATTTATCAATTTAAGTGCGTCAATGGCTGAAATACGTTGGGACTTTTTGCAAAAAATAGAATAGAGGTCTCTAGTGAACGGTGGCTGTGAGGACAGCAAACAAATTCTTCTGGTCATCACTCCAAAATCTACGTCTTTAAGCTTAAAAAAACAGCACAACGCATGAAAAAGTAGCCAACTTTCCACGGCACTGAACGAGAAGTGAGAGGCTGGTGCCGGTCAGAAGCCTAGAGGAGAAAGCGGCGACGGACCAAACCAGATAAAATAAATTATTATTTTTTTTAATCCTCGCAAAAAGAAACAAAGTAGAAGAGGAGTAACACTGTTTTACTACCTAATCAGGAACGCATGAAGGTCTAGACTCATACAAACAAACAAAACACTTTTTTTTTTTCCTTTTTGTTCAGTGGACAGGGCGACACTAAATAAAACACAATAAATACTCTCTTGAGAAACATGTTTTTCTCTTCATCAGCTAAAAGGACACTAAAAAAAGGCAGGTCCGTCTGGCAGACTCTCAGACGGGGACAGGGCAACCCTTTACGTAAAAAAACAAAATAGAAGGGGAAGCTTTTCATCCACATGGACAGCCCCTCCCCTTCATGCGTATGGCACTACAGCGAATCCCCGTTTTATTCTACCGTACTGTTCTTGTCGTTACCCTGATCGTACAACTCTACCGAATGGTACCTATTACACAGCTGGATTTCTGTTTTTGTTTTTTTTACTTGATCTCGTTCATAATTTTCACGTTTGCTTGTCCATTTTTCCAGTTTTGTCAGCGTAAAGTGCAACAGTGCTTTCGTTTTCTCCTCCAGCACCCGGGCCTCTTTCTGGAAACCCTCCCACTGTCGGCGACGGGTCAGACGTCAGCAGGAGCCGGTTCAGGATCAGGGTCAGGATCAGGGTCTGGGTCAGTGTTCGCACTGGGCTCGCTTGTCGCACTGGTGGCGCTCGCGACGCTAGGCTCCTCCTCCTCCTCTTCCATCACTTCTCCAACATCCAGCACCTCCACTTCCTCGTCGTCGTCGTCCTCTTCGTCCAGGCCTCCCTGCAGCAGCTCCACCGCAGCCACCTCCTCTTCCTCCACCGCCGCCGTCACGTCTCCATCGTCTGCCGTTTTC
>JARVGS010000321.1:10758995-10774037 GCA_031762315.1 Hypsolebias antenori | reverse complement strand
AGTTTCTAAAACAGACAGATTATAAGGCAGATGTAGAAAATCAAAAACAGGAACATGTCAGCATTGGTTTTTGCCAGTAAATCAAAAACAGGAACATGTGCATTTTTGACACTACACGTACATACCTATTTATTTGCCAATTCAGTTATCCTAGTCCCAAACCTAACCACATTATAACAATAAAATTATATTTATATGTATAAAGAGGGCTCCTCCTCTTCAGCTGCTAAACGACAAAATGGTGAAGCAGCAGTTCACGCAGCGTTTGTGTTTATTTTGCTGAACAGGAAGACCAGGAGAATGTGCAGATCCTGCCCGCAGGTGAAGGACAGCAGGCCAACCAGAAGAGGATCACTACACCGTATATGACCAAATACGAGAGGGCCAGAGTGCTGGGGACCAGGGCCCTGCAGATAGCGATGTGCGCTCCTGTTATGGTGGAACTGGAGGGGGAAACAGACCCTCTGCAGATCGCTATGAAAGAACTGAAGAGCAGAAAGATCCCCATCATCATCCGCAGGTACCTTCCTGATGGGAGTTATGAGGACTGGGGCTGTGACGAGCTCATCGTAACGGACTAAACCTCTCATCTGTCTGCTCTCACAAAACATTATGTCTAATGTTTGGACTTTTAGAGTTTCTCCAACCCACAGGAGTTCCTGAAGTGCAGAGGTTCTCATTTGCTCGCTCATTTAGGTTTAAGGTGGTGACGTAATTTATTCCCATTGTTTTAACAGCTGCATTGTAAGTAGGAGAAACAAGACGAGGGAACTTTAGTCAGATTTTTTTTTTTTTTAGAAAATAATCCCGTGTTGTAACTGTTTGTTTTTTTCTCTAAAGATTATGTGCACATTTGATATTTTACTGTTGTTAATAAACTCTTTTATAAGCTGCTGTGATTGATGTGTTTCATGTATTTTCAGTGATTGTAACAACCTGTAGCTAACAGTCTGATAAAGAGTTAGGAACACAGCACTGAATAAACTTTTTTTTTTATGAAACTGTGGAAAAATGTCTGTGATGATGTGTTTTACATCTGAAATCATTTCTCATCTTCAAACTGATGGTGCAAGTCAGCTGTAGGTCGTTTAAACACGCTTAACATGACATGAAATTTTATTATGATTATCATCAGTCTGCCTCTGAAACTAGACATTTCTTAGAGAACGTTTGTTTAATGGCTTCAAAATTAGTATGAAACCAAATTAGAAAGTCACAATTCTTGCAACAAAAATTTCAGCTAAAACTAAAATGTGATTTTTAAACGGTGGAAAACCTTACATTTAAATTTACTGAGTTAGTCTGTTAAATATTAAGAAGCTGTCTTAAAGGTTATATAAAGGAGACGTCCTCACTCAAACATAGGGACAATGTAGAGTTGAAGCAGAAAAATGGTAAGTGCGCTCTGGAGGTTGGAACTGTTAGAAACACACTCTGGTGTGTTTAAAACCAGTACGTTAAGGTGAACGACTCATAAAGGAAAAGAAAGATGGACGTCGTATTTTGAAGAAGACTTTTGATCCAGAAGTCTTAGAGAACGGGGCCTCGGGGCAAAGCTGTGTTTGTCTCGTGGGGTGGAGAGGGCAGCACATGTGATGCTCACACCGAACACTGTGAGGTCATCAAGGCCCCTCAGGACACAGAAAATCATTTGAGTTTGTGGGTCTGAACAAAGCTGATGGGACTTGTTGCTTACAAGCTCTAGTTTTGTCTCATCTGTCCAAAAGACATTCTCCCATGAGCCTTTGCTTGTCCATATGAACGTCAAGTTCTATTCTTTTTCTGTTTGGTGTCCTCAGTCATTCTTTCAAGTCCATTTTGGCTCGAACACTGGTGTGACCTGAGAGCAACGTAACTTCCCCTCTATGTGGAAGTTGCTTTAACCTCATTTGTATTACCTGTTTCTTCAATTTGCTATTATTTTCCTCCTGCTGCTGTGAAGGTTGGTTACAGCCCTGTGAACTTTAAACATCTTATGTGCAGCACAAGAACATCAAGCTGCTTGCAGATGGTCTAAAAGTCTTTAGCCTATGCTGCTCAATCATTTTCTTACATCTCAAAGGTTGATTTGCTTTTATTTCATAGCATGTGATGGTGGGGTCGATGTGCAGGGTCTTTGTGTCTCAGTGAAGCTGCAGTCAGAGCAGTTACAAGGCTCCCTCACTGCCCTCTTTCCACCCCACCTCCCCACATTCCCATCAATGGCCCTCTTTGTCTTTTCAAAGTATCAGAGAGCCGATTAAAGAGGGAGAATTAGGAGGCAAAACCCGACAGAGAAACTCACATACGCATGAAAGCTAAACTATGCATTCACAACACTATGAAGGAATTAAGTTTAAAGAAACCTTCAGTTGCAGTTTTAAACCAAAAACTATTGAAACTTCACTTTTTGCTTATTCTTTCTCCTGGCAGTTCATCACAAATGCTCTGCATGTAGAAGTTATCTTCCCACTGTTGCATCTGTGAGCTGACCTCCAGTTAGATGAAACTAATCATCCATCACCTGAGATGAATTGATAAGAAAACCAGTCAGAGAATTTCTCTTTTGTCAGATTTTTGAGTTCTTGTTTGTAGCATGAAGTTTGCATCACTTCTGTTAACCCTAAGAACATTTTAAGAGGCAGAATTGAATTCAACCAGGTAAAAGCAACTTTATTTCACACCAAAAAAACCAAGTAAAATGATCGATTAGTCCTCACACGTTAAGGCTTTTGCTTCTGTTATATTTAGGCATTGTGTAGCTGTGTCAAGTCGCTGAAAGTTATAGAAACAGTAGTTAAGGATTTCCTTGTAACAAGGAGAAACAAACAGAGCAAAATAACACAAAACACACAAAAATATTGATACTTATAAAGCTGACTTCAATATGTTCTGCTGGAGGAAACTAAATAAGAACATTAAGACTTTGAGCAGTAAAACAAGCAGTTTAGATTCATGTCAGTACATAAAACATTGCAAATAAAATGTTATGCATGCTTATAAACTTTATCTATTTAAGATTTTATCTATTTTAGAATTTTAAAGAACATTTGTAATATAGAAAATGACCAAACATGTTGGACAAAACCAAGTTGGTCAAAACAATGCAACTAAAAATACATAAACTAACAATTCAAAAGCTGAAAGAGAAAAACAGAAACTGAATAAGAGGCTTTAACACATCTGCACCATTTGTTAGTGTTAATGAGAACAAGGCACATTTTTACATTTTATATTAGCTTGTGATAAAAGGCTTCACTTATGGCAGCTTCATCTCTGCATTTAATTTTTAGATTTTTACAATCAAATTTGTTTCATTATTAACACTGAATACTGTTCTTTAGAGACACAACTTGCACTCAAGCAAAAAACAAACAACATAAAGTTTTTCATTAAAGATAATAAAGGCAATAAAATTTTTTAATTCCAGCAAGTTCTAAAAAAAAGCAAGAATGTTTCTTGGCTATGTTCTCTAATCTCGCCAATAAAACTTTACCATTTGAACATAAATATAACTGTCATTGGCTCTAAATCACAATTAAAAAGGGTAACATCAATGCCAATGTTAAAAAAGGACATATTTTGCCATAAAGACATTTAAAAGTATATTACTAATATATCACCATGAAATTAAATGATCTAATTCAATGGTTCCCAACCCTAGTCCTTGAGGAACACCATCCTTCATGTTTTAGTTGTTTCTCCACTCCAACACACCTGAGTCAGTGAGTTAATCACTTTCTCATGTTCTACAGAAGCCTGTTAATTACTCATTAACTAAAATCAGGTGTGTCGGAGCAGAGAAACAACTAAAACATGCAGGATGGTGTTCCTCAAGGACCAGGGTTGGGAACCCCTACTGTAGAGGACACGATAAACCAATTACTCCTATAAATACTAAATATGCTTTCACAAGCTTTTAAGTCTTGAGGTCTTTCTTACTTTTCACAAAGATTTTGCATTTTAAATTAGTGTTTAAAACACGGTTGGTCGTGTAATGCTCTTCATTTGAAGCTACATTTACCTGATTTTAAAACCTGGTAAGGACCAAATCTGTTCTTATATTCTAATCTAAAAAAAACTTGGAACTAAAAACTGTTTTCATGTAAATGAGTGAGTTCTGATGTTTATTTAGGGCCAATTTGATTATACTGATGAAAACATATACAGTATACTTAGACATGAATACATATGCACTCTTTTGTTCCTAGAACCCATTTATCTTAGATAAAATTGCAAACACACATAGACTGTGCACACTGAAAACAGACTACTAACCGGTGAATCTGAGGAGTCATCAGCCAAGTGCAGGCCAAAGTAGTCTCTCTCGGTCAGCTCCAGGTGCTTAAAAACAACGTCCAGCAGCACTTGGCCATGATCAGACTTCTGCAGAAAAGGACAGAAAGCAACTAATAAACACGATACTCAGTGTGTTATTTGGCACACAGGTCTGAGAAAACTTGTCTCACTGCTTCCCATTGAAAGGTCAGAGAAGGAACGAGAGTGCTGAATCCCCATTCCCCACCACAGACGTCTTAAATGATTTAAAACTCCTTCACTGCTGCAGAAACATTTTGCTAATTTAAAATTCATCTGCGATTTGGCCGTGTTCAGGCTTATTTAATATGGTTCCAACCCCATGGAGAATAACGTTTCAGGAATTAAGCTGATAAATGCCTGTGGGCCCATATTTTCCTGCAAGATCCCTGAAAGGTTACCACATAAAGAATAACATGTAACCATTATAGGTACTTTGTACTGGCCTGTGCCTTTTGTACATACGATATGCGCGACTATTGGCTTCATCAATCTGTTCAAGTCATTCAAAAGGCAAACATGAGTCCCTTTAAATGCTTTACAGAGACAAGGCGATGGAAAAAAACGACAGAAATACAGGTGGTCCTCGGTTTACGTCCGAGTTCCATTATAACGGCCCGGCCGGATAAAGATTTAGACTTAAACCGAAACTGCTCGCACATGGCGGCCGTAAACACAGATTTTAAACTTAAACCGAAACTGAAAGCACATGGCGGCCGTAACATCTTTTTAAACACGTTTTTTTTCTATGTAAAACACCTAGAACGTACTTAGAACGCCGTTTTAATGTGATTCCAAGCAGTTAGCTAACACAATAACCTCAAAAAAACAAAAAAACAAAAAAACAAAATGCTGCATAAAAAAGGCAACGTGAGGTGAGATGACGTCACTGGGGCGGCGGCTGTAAACGCGAAAAACCGGGAACCGAGCCGGCCGGAAACCGAGGACGACCTGTAGTGCAGAATAACGTTTATTAGTGTACCAAATGTGCAGTAGTTATTTAAACAAACCAGAGTGGCAATTACAGCTGAAAATATATCTACCAATCAAAAGAGGACTTGGACCTCAAGCTGATTAAAATGAAGTTAAATGGGTACAAATGTTTTGGGATTTTGATGCAGTTTGGGGTTTGAAATGTCACACTAACGGCAGAGGTAAAATATGTAAGCAAACTCAGTTTATTAAAGAATAAAGAAAGTGCCACCTACGGTTGAATGCAGCAAAAAGTAAGGAATAACTGATCCAGTCCATTAAAATCGCATTGTTTCCTACGAGTGCGAGACCGGCGAGAGGACAAACTGTGAGACCACAAGTGGAGCAGATATTCACACCTGAGCCTGTAACTCAGAGCAGGAGGCAGAAATTGTGTGTGTAGCTCCCGAGCTCCCAGTGGAGGACACTATACAAAAACTCACACAGTTACACTTCGTCCACTACGCCTCTTTGCCCTGCTGACACAGTTTTACAGCACAGCATGTGTGAGCCAACGACAGTTGACAGTTGACATGTTGACATGGCAGCCCTTTAGAAGAACAGTTGACGCTTGCAGCCTGTGTGAGCCTTCCTACTCCCTTCTTGTAAAGGAGGGGTTCGGTTTTAATTAATGCTGCTTTATAATAAAGAGTTACATTTCATGGAGTTATCCTATTGTTTTATTTAGATATGTGGGATATTTTTTAAACTAGCATAACACGCGACACTTCTGAAGTGCGCCCCTAAAAAACTGCCTCTGTATGCCAGTACAATTTTCATTTAGCCCTCCACTTGCATTACAAAAATTGTTCAGACAACAAACGTTTTATAACTGGTGCAAAAACAAGAAGTAGGGCAAATTGGAAGATAGGGATAAAATTATATGCAGTCTGAATCTACTTAATCTGGATTTATTGAGCACTCCAAGCCCATTTTAGTTGACAAGACCGTCCACACAGTCTCACACACGGGACCGTCCCATGTGTTTTATACAGTAAATGTATTATGAGTATGTGACAGAATCTGAAAATGAAGGTGGATTGTATTAATTCATTTATTTGTTTATTTATTAAGGTTATATACATTCTGTAAAGATTAATGACTAGCAACACTTTACATACTGGCAGGTTCTTGACAGAAGAGCTGCAGAACGTTAGATTAAAAACATGCAATCAAAGCTGAATTTTAAATTAGCAATAGAAGTTATACGGTACTTAAGAGCATATCTTGTTCTTACTCATCTCTTTCCTCCATCATCATGTAGATACATTCTCTGTATATTTTAGCATCCCGACCTCTGTTGTCTAAACCAGATATTTGAGAACTAAGGGCACATCTGGTTGGCCAAATATATCAGTGACAGAGTATGAATGGATGGCTCCATTTATTGAGGGTCCAACCAGCTTTTTGCCAGTTTTTGTGCACGCTGATACAGCAGTGATACAGTTTCTTGGTTGTACATATTATTTTGTTGCTCACCTCTGCCCACATAGTGCCTGCCTCAGCTCACTTTCTAACCACTTTGGCAGCCGCCCTCACATTTACTTTTTAATCTATTAAATTCAGTTCAGTTTATTTATACAGCACCGAGTCACAACAGATGTCATCTCATGGCATTGAACATTAAGCATCCATATACATAAAAAAAATGTTAATAACTATCTATCTGAGGAGCAGACTGCTTTGAGTTTAACTTCATCGCAGACTCTCATCTTGAGCAAGAATTAAGCCTTTTGGGGTAGAGTGTGCATGTTCTCTCGTGCATGCGTGGGTTTTCTCCGGGTACTCCGGTTTCCTCCCACAGAACAAACACATGCATGTTTGGCTGATTGGTAACTCTAAATTGTCCCTAGATGTGAGTGAGAGAGAGAATGGTTGTTTGTCTCGTTTGTCTCCGTGTCCCTATGATGGACTGGAGACCTGTCCAGGGCATACCCCGCCTCTTGCACAGTGATTGCTGGACATTGGCACTGTTGGTCCCCGCGACCCAAAAAGGAAGAAGCAGGTAAAGATGATATTTGATGGATGGATGGATGGTTTTTTAGATATCTGCTGGAGTGTGCTTTTAAAATGGAGATGGGCAAATTTGGACCTGTTTTTCATTTTTTTTTTTTTTTTTCTTGATCATCGGTGTTCTTTTTAAGATTTGACAGACTACAACTCACATAGAAAAAAATTAAGATCCACCAAAGATGTCACAAGACAACCTGGAGACTCCCTTATGGATGTTGTTTGCCAGCTATTTGGAGTCCAATGAGATGCCACCTAAACCAAGGCTTAAAAAAACTGAAGTTAAAAAAAAAACAAACAGGCAAAACTCTACTGTCTTTCGCTATGCAAGATATGTCTTTTCTCTCTCTACACCACAAAACCTGTGCTTGTCCATCGCTTCCCCTTTGTAAGAAGTAGCTTTTCAGCTGGATGTGGAAGCCCTCTGTGCATTTTTCTACTGTGCTCCCTGAAACCCCATCGCCTGTCTGAGTAGTATTCTAAAAGCGTGCAGACCAAATGTGTGCCAATGCAAGAGCAAACAGCCACACATTGTTAAAAAAAAAAAAAACTGGGCCACACCGGCAACCATGTTTGCATTCAGTTTGACACATTATCAATTTCTACCTTTTAACACAGCAAAAAAAATTTGGCCTTGAACTCAAGAAGAAATGCAGTGTCACTTTGAGCAAAGACAACTGTGACTTGTGAGAGCAAAATATTGTAAAGGAAAGAAGAGTCGGAGACACAGAGAGGGGGAATGAGAAAAAGAAAGAAAGAAAAGGAGTGATTGACGATGCGACTCCGTTAGACAAACGCTCTTTGTGCAGTCTGCTAGCACGGCAAACTAAAAAAAAAAAAAAGAGCCTGTGTGCATGAGTGAGGAAAGAGAGAGGAAGGAGACATGGTGATAGAGAGCAATCAGAGCACAAGTGACTAGCTGAGAGGAGAAAGAGAGTAAAAAAAAGAAAGATGTCCTGATAAGTTTTGTACCCTAAGGGTTTATCATTTATATCAAAGCGGAAAAGATTTGCACAACAATTTGATGGCACTTAAGGGGAAATCCCAGCGCCTTTAAGGAAGGTTAACGAGAAAATGTGACATATGAACTTCCCTTTTACACAGGAAGCAAAAGAATACGCTGGCGTGAGTGTCTGTGTGTGGCTGTCTTAAAGAATGAGGGAAGTTCAGGAATGTTGACGGCAGCTTGTCCAGGCAGGAAAAGAACTACATGAAGTCATAAAGATCTACATCTGAATATTGACTAAGTTGGTTTAAATGCCTTTTTTTTTATTATAATAATTAATGTCCTTTTTATTGTGTAACAACACACTTTCAGTATAAAAAATATAAAGAAACAAGCCTTAAATCCTGTTTTGTGTCTGAAGCAAGACTTTCTGGCTGTTCTGGTAAATGTGTGTTTATCTGCTTACCTCGGCTAAAAAGCAGCTTGTTAAACTTGCTGAAGTGCAGATTACTAACATCAGACATTACAATGAGATAAAAACCCACAACTTCTTGAGTGTTAGCACAAAGAAGCAAAATGAAGGTAGTCACAGGGCTGAAACTAAAATGGTAGTTACAGTATCGCTGGGATGTCAAAAGGTGTAGGCAGACAATTATGTTTTTGCCAATGTGTTTGTATGTCTGTTACCAAAATATCTCATGAACCACTAGAAAACAATTCACCTTCCTGCTGGTCTTGCAAAATGACCCCTGAGGTCTCAGTTTTAAAAAAGCCCTTGGGGGGTAGGGATGCACAATATTGTCGGCATGGTATTGGCGGATATCAGCGTTACAGTTCAATATCGGACATCGGCCATTCCGTCAAAATAACACCGATATAAAAGATGCTGTTTTTGAACGACAACCCAGTGACAAGGATGCCTGCAACTGCAGCACAACATGATAATGCCACACGTGTCTACCTGATCTGATCACGGTGGAGAGGAAGAAGTCAAAATGTCAGCGGTGTGGAAAAAAAAAATTGTTGAGGATGTCGGATTCCGTAGGTTTATGGACTATGTTGAGCCTCGCTACATTGTCCCCAGTCGGAGATATTTTTCTGCCGTAGCCTTACCCGAGTTACAAGCCGTCATTTCCGACAACAATGAGAAGCTAATAGCCGATAGCACGACTTGTTGGGTGAGTTTTACCACAGACATTTGGACGTTAAGTGTTAGCCCTGTTAGCATGATTAGTCTTACGACACAACGGATAGACAAAAACTTTGAACTTAAAAAGTCTGTCCTTCATGCACAGGAGTGCAGAGGATCCCACACTGCAGCTAGGAACCTGGAACAAGTCTCCACAAGTGAGACAGCATCACAGGTGACTAATGCTGATAAATAACATTTAATACTTTTAATTTATTATAAGTTAAAGCGCTATGCATATGTCTGTTACTGAATATATGTCGCCAGCTCTTACAGCTGTTACACAATTTTTGTACAAACAAGCCTAAATAAGAGGGCTATGTTCTGACAAAGGAAAGTATATAAAATATCAGTATCGGTTAACGGCCAAATAAGTTTTAACATGTCGACATATCGGATATCGGCCAAAAATCCAATATCGTGCATACCTACTTGGGTGTCATTTTGATATTCACACAATTTTACAAATATTGTTTTAAAATCTGGGGTGGCTGTAGATGAGAGTTATTCCCAAAGCATACCTTGATCAAGATATTGAATTTTGTTGTGCATACGTTTCTTTTTTATGTTTCTCAACAAAAGATTAACTCAGTGTAAACTCTGGCATGAAAGTTAAAGGGGGATATGCATTTCTTTAAAAAATGCTAGGTCTTTTATTTAATAAGAGAAAACTAGAGGAAGAGGATGTGCAGTTTTAACCAACAACTTTGTGGTCATGGCTGGTTTTGCAACAGTGGCTGTGTGTGTGTGTGTGATCAAACACTGATGCTGTGCTGAACCACCTCTGTTTAGATTGCAAGATTAACCAAAGAGGCACAATAGCAGCTTTACAAAGGCTTTTTATGTACCAACAGGGCACAACCACTCTGCTGAAAACAGCTCGAGAAACTTGATGTAAATTACGATTATAGTGAATTAGTTAATCAACATTTAATTTGAATCAGATTTAGCAAAAAAAAAAAAAAAAGTAGTGAGAACATTTCTGGTTATGCCTACAGGTAATTCTAACTGGATTTGCGATGCAGCTATAAGCAATTAAACAGGTTTTTATGCCTCACATTTTGTCATCAACATCCAGTAAACAAACTGTTACTGAGCAGACAGTAGTTTTATTTGTGGGATTAGGTTTGCAAAGTAAAGTGGTGAACCCATTCAAAAACTTATTTTACACCAAGCATGCCTATGTTTGTCTGGGCAGTATTGCAACACAGTACTGTCGCCTTACAGCGTTGAGGTTGCACCTTCCGGCCTTCCTAAGTGAATCATGCATGCTCTCCCCATGCATGCACGGTTGTTGTCTATTTTCCCGGGTACTCCACTTTCCTCCCACAAATGAAAATTTGCATAAGTTAACTGCTAACTCTAAATTGTCAAGAGCATGAAAGGTTGCCTCATTTGTTTCTATGTGGGTCTTTGATGGACGTATGACCTGTGGATGGATGGATGCATGCATGGTTGGACTGACAGATTTATGTCTATACTTTTAAAACAGGTTAGATGACTGTTTACACTGGAGCAAAGTATCCGCCCAGTCAGAGGTCTCATTTTTTATGCTGTAGTTGTTTTAAAGAAGTATATATCATTTTGCCACTCCTCTTATGTCCAAGACCTTCTTTATATCCAATCTATTCCAGACGGCTGAATGTTTATGATGAGCGCAGCGGTTACTATAGTAACCCCTGCATTAAATCTGAATAATTATGCCGATGACCTTGCTGTTGGAGAGGAAATATGGGCCTTTTCATTATTATTATTACTCCTGCCATTTATCAGTTTTTTTTTTTTGTTAACATATATCAATTCAACTGAAAACTTCCTATTACTATCATAAACGCAAATTCTCATGCACTCAAGTTTCTTGGTTTCCATGACAGCAAGTGGATGACGCTGGATTTTCACTGGAAGTGGATCAATAGAAGTATTGTTGCTCTTAGGATGGCTCGTCTTTCCAGGAAGTAACTGCGGCAGTAGGGGTCTGATCAATGGCACTGACATTCACCCAGCAACATGCAGAGGGGACTGTGCAGGGCTTAGAGATCTGCAAACGTAACCCCAGAATAAAAATATATATACAATTAACTGTCATCCTTTAGAAATTAATCGTTATATATTGACATTTGCAGTTCTGGCATAGAAATAACGGTGCTACAAACGACATTTAAATGTATTAATGCAACAATTTGAGGTAACCGTGGCCATGCTTGCAGAATGGTCCTAACGTTGTCGGTCAACTGTAAGAGAGCTTTAAAGGTAAAAGAAAGTTCCTTGAACGTTTATATATATATATATATATATATATATATATACATATATATATATATACTGTATGTATATATATATATATATACATATATATATATATACATACAGTATATACATTTTTTTTATTATGGTGTTTTTTTATTATTTCAAAGCTTATCATATTAAATAGGATATATGTTTTATCTATAAAACAGCACTCCATGAATAACGACCTATTCAGGTTGTAATTATTCCGTTTTATAAACACGAATGATAAGAAATTTGTCACATTTATTGATGAATCATTTTCTTGGAACGTTTCGACTTTCATCCAAAACACTTCATCAGTTCGAGGAGCCACAACAAACTCTGTCTTATAAATAGTACCTTCACATAATGGGTCAACCAGTTTGACGGTGCTCAGATCGTTTCCACTATGTGATGGACAATGTTATTTTTAGGATTGAGTTTGTTGTGGCTCCTTGGACTGATGGAAGTCTTGAATGAAAGATGAAATGTTGCAACAAAAAAGAAAAAGTCCAGAGGACCTGACTTAACTTTGTTAGATTTTTCTACCTGGGTTATTGAACATAAATCAGAATATTTACAGACAATTATTTTTGATTAACCAGATTATTAAGCAGTGTTTTAACTGCAAACTGATTTGAATTCTTCGACCTGCGTTGGTATTTGTTTAAAATAATGCTACTAGGGTGATTTCAAAATTTTGCCTAACATTTATTAATTATTTGACGTAGAAAAATCCAATATTCCAACAATCCAGAACAGGCAATTTATTATTCTTCTTTGGCCTGAGTTTGTAAAAGACATTGTCTAACATTGTCCACAAATGTTAGCATGTAGGCCTGTCGCAATAAACAAATTAATTATTAATTATTGTCAAATTTCAAACAATATTATCATTTATCGCAATAATTTCTGAGACAATTAATCACCCAGCAAAATGTGTTATCATGACAGGCCTATTAGCATGTTAGTTTAATGTAAGTTTACCAAAAAGATAAACAGAAAATCACATTCCTTACCAATTAGAGAAAAAATAAACACTTCAACATTTGTGTATTCTATGGATGAGCAAAAGCACATGCCATGCACAGACTTCTAAAGATCAGGATGTGGTCTGTTAAAAAACATCTTTAAAAGAAGAATTGTAACTTCTGCCTCAGTAAGGGGAATTTCCAGGCTCATGCTAACATACATCTGATCAAACACATGACGGTGAGACACATGAAGGAAGGACGAGGCGTGACAGATGACCAATCTGTGACAAATCTATTTGTCACTTGATTTGAAGCATGAGTAACACATTTTCATTTTTCCCACCCATCTACATGTTCTTGGAAGTGATTGATTCACTAATACCACCAATAACAAAGTTTGAAACCAGGCAGGGGTGTGACTGAAGAAAAGTTTGATTTAAATATTGATGCAAAAGGAAGAATGAGTCGTTTTGGGGCTGAGATTTACGTGTGTTCCACTGAAGGTGTCCAGACGCACAGAAACTTCTTCACTATAAACTCTTACATTAATCAGAGATGGGCTTCAGAGGAGGGTTAGATTTACACAAACTTAAGTAAAAGACAGTGATAGAAAAGAGGAGGGAGCAATACCAGAATATGTATTTAAGTTACCACTAACTAGCATTACCTAAATATTTCATGAATCAGTGGATTTCAATGTAACTTTCAAAAAAATAATCAGATGTACCTCTGCAGATAAATAACTTTTGGAGTCAGCCACATTCAAGATGGCCACCACAGCTTAGCAAACACCAAAATGGCTATAACATTAAAGTTTACAGATGCTGAGCTATAGTTTGGTGTGGCAGTAGAAGAAGCATCATTCCCAACACGTACTTTGAGCTTTAACTGATTGTGCAAACTCTATACAGTTTTTAAAATATTGTCATCAACTACAGCAGATAACTGTGTCTTTCATTTAGCAGAATATGCACAAACGTATTAACATCTGTGGACAACCCATTTCAAGGTGTTCATCACAGCTAATCAGCCTTGGACCAAACAAAAATGGCTATGACTCAGTCAATTTCACAGACACTGAGGTAAAATTTTGTGTGGTAGTAGATGAGAGTCATTTACAACACACAATCTGAGCGTGAAATCTCATAATATTACATGAGACCACACATAATGTTATTTACAAGGTTCAAAACAGCTACAGCTCATCATTACTTAGCATATGGTGTAGGGGCAGGGCAGCCGACTCGGGACCCGAAGGTCCTGGGTTCAATCCCTGGTCACTGCACATTCCGTGGTGTCTCTGAGCAGGACACCCGAATTGCTCCCCGGGCGCTCGGATAGCTGCCCACTGCTCCACCTGGGTGTATCCGAGGTGCGATGGGTTAAATACAGAGAGCCAATTTCATCTTTGTATGGGAACATACAATGATGACAACACACATCACTTTATTTATTATTTTAAGTGCTGGCCTGAAGGGCAGCAGGCAACATGTATTCTTTCAAAGAATGGTAGGCTTTCATTATTGGGCAAATATGAGTTACTAAAAATCATAATTGCAGAAAATATGTAAAATGCACTTTGCAGATACATAACATGATTTCCCATTATTCACACTAAAGTAAACCTGTGGCTTTAACGGGTAAGAAATTGGGATCACCGTGTTGAATGTACAAACTGAAAAGGGCTTAATGTCAGCAGAATGCTCTGTATTACATCAACACTTGTTTGTCTCAGTTTTAATGAAGCTAATGAAAGTCAGAGAGGGGTTCTGAAATCTAAAAGCATTAAGCTACTTACATTGACTTTGAACGGCTGCACAGTGTTGTCCAGCAGCAGTATGTTGCACACAGTTTGTGTGTGCTGTCTGTCTCGCTCCAGCTCCGTCGCCCGGACATTGTAGGATCTGCCAGCAGGCAAGCGGAAGCGCGCGCTCATCACGCTCCTACCAGGGTCTGCAACAACCAAAGGCACAGCAGAGCAAGAAGAAGAAAAAAAATATGGTGAGTGAGAGGAATAAGTCAAAGTCATTCAAAGTTGTGGTCTGAGCTGTAAACTTCAGCCAAAGTTTTGAAATTCCTATACAGCAGTCCCTCGCTACTTTGTGGTTTGACTTTTGTGGACTCGCTCTTTCGAAGTTTTTCAAAGTAAGATTGCGCAGGTAGTCCTCGGGTTACGACGGTCTCATCTTACGACGTTTCGACGTTACAATGTATCTCCCTTATTCACGTTACGCGGTTACGTCGGCTTTACGCCGGCTTTATGTCGGCTTTACGTCAGTTTTATGACGTTAAACGCCGTTATGCAGCGGTGCAGCGGCGGAAGAATACAGTTACGCGGTGCAGCGGCGGAGGAATACAGTACTGTACGGAGGAGGACGGCATCACTA
>JARVGS010000321.1:10599612-10613628 GCA_031762315.1 Hypsolebias antenori | reverse complement strand
CACACACACACACACACACACACACACACACACACACACACACACACACACACACACACACACACACACAGTATATAAAGGCTTTAGAAACCCTTCCCACACCCTTGCAACGTTGTAAGCTCTTAAACATACATAATTTTAACAACATACATGTATGTAGTGTACTGTACTGCAAAATTTTACTCACCAGCTTTGCAGAACAACAACAGTTTGGTTTTAGTCGATCTGGCTCAGATTCGGTTCTGCAGACTTACCCTGCAGTGATGAAGCCCCCAATGTTGTAAACTCTTAAACCTATGCAATTTTAACATTAGACATATACAGTATGTACTGAGAACAAAATCACACAATAGCTGAGTCCAAATAAGGACAAATAAAGTCCCGGTGAGCTCTAAGAGAAAACACCAGACCTCCAAGTGATGCCACCCTGCTCGAGAGGCTCCCTAGGCCGGCAAGAGGCACTCAGATTGACCAATGATGCTGAAAAACCAGTTCTCGTCCAATTCCATCCATTGAGCGCCAAAATCACTAAAAACAAGGACCAAACTTTTTCAGATCGGATCAAAACTTTCCCTCTATTTCAGCAGAAAGCAGCAGCTGGAAGCACTGTTGGGAATTATGGGTAGTGCATTGTTGGCTTCTGGAAAATGTAGTTCTTTTGAGTGGCGACAGAATATAGGCTTGTTGGGAAAAAAACTACAAAATGGTGGCACCTGTCCAAAGTATATTTTTCGCTAACTTTTTACTTTATCCCGTACTATTCCAATCACGTGAGTAATATTAAAATTAATAATCACGTGTTATGTATAAAAAAAAATTCTCGTGCACAATCTTATTTTGAAAAACCACAAACAAGCGAGTCCGCAAAAGTTGAACCACTAACTAGCGAGGGATTACTGTATTCTATTATTCTGCCTTTCCAGCTTGAATACTTTGGTGTGTTTTTGTTCCAACTTTAGGTGCTGGGAGTTGAGTGCCGGTAACATTAAATGGATTTACCAGGTACCCATTTTGACAGCAATAGGGGTAAGCAGCTTGATACATGTCTTTCTTAATTATTTGTTACAAAATTCAACACAATCTTTCATCTGCAAGTTGAATTCAGGTCAAATTTTTATTTTATGAAAATTGGAGAAAAAAAAAAGGCAGCAAATGCTTAATTTTGTTTGTGAAAAACAGCTTTTTTTTAATTGTGCGGTGAAGGAGATGATCAGAAAGGCAAAGCACCTGCTTTTTATATTTTTTGGGTCTGTCCACAATTTGATCCTCACCTTTGGTCACACTTTGTGGATATTGACTGAAAGAACAAGACTCAGGGTAGCATGCTGCTAAAACAGGTTTCCTTCATAGGCTGGCTGGTCTCAGACTCAAAAATATAACCACCATCATCATCCAGGGGTACTTAGATTAGAGCCACTGCTCCTCTGCATCGAAAGGTTGTCAAGGTAGTTCATGAATCTGACTAGGATGCCTCCTGGGTGCCTTCCTCTGGAGGTTTAAGTATGTTCCAGTTGCAGGAGACCATGAGCACACCCAGAACGTACTAGAGGGATGAATATCCTCTCTCACCTGCAGGTCTTGATACCCCCCAGGAGAAGCCTTGGGAGATGGGCCTTGTGTTCTGTTTGGATGAACAAATAAGGAACGTGATCATGAATCCAAAATACAGAGCATGCTTCTAAATTGATGGCATTTCTGTTTAAAAAAAACAAAACAAAAACAAACATCATTGGAGCATAATTAACCCTAACACAGGATTTAGTTGAACAGCATTCCATTTTAATCTCTAAAACGAATGCAACAGCTCAAGAAGAACAAAGAAAGTCAGGAAAACTACCATTAAAAAAAGAAAATAAGAGAGTTCTCCTATTATTCTAATAAATTATGCATACCTGGCTTTTAAAACTAAGCATCTTTTTACTAAACATATACAGTAAATACATGAGGCTGGATGTGTGTAGGCATACAAGCTCCCTTAAAAATAAATATTCACAAAAATGTGCCCACGCACGATGAGAAGTAGTGGAAACAAGAACCACTTTCATCGTACTTGTGTTATGTGCTCAGTCACACTTTATAGTCTGAAGCAATATTGTTTTATTTACTATTACTGTAAATATTTTTTTCATTTTCTTACTATTTGCAGAA
The DNA here is from genome assembly GCA_031762315.1 of Hypsolebias antenori. Taxonomy (NCBI): domain Eukaryota; kingdom Metazoa; phylum Chordata; class Actinopteri; order Cyprinodontiformes; family Rivulidae; genus Hypsolebias; species Hypsolebias antenori. The sequence goes on along the minus strand of JARVGS010000321.1, from coordinate 10,611,480 downwards.
ATCCTTCTCAGACTGAGAAGCTTTCCAGTATTTAAACTTACAGCAAATAATAAATAAAAAAAGATGAAGAAGAGAGGATCTTTGCTCAGTCACTGTCTTGCTGTGAACATATTTCTAAAAGCTTTGAATTATTGATCAAACTATTAACAAATCACACACTTGTTGAAGGGACACTTTGGGCTTGAGCTGAGTAATCAAGTCACCAGCAAGCTGAGATTTGAGTTAAAATATACAAATCCCCTGCAGATTCTAATTATTGGCAGTATTTATGAAAAACCTTGTGTCCCACTGGCTTTTATCTCCTGATAAAAAAAGAGAAAAAGATACTGAAAACACAACATGTTCTAAATTTGGTGCAATTTCTTCAAAAATTCCAAGAGACCGGAAACATATTCATTACCCTCTACTGAAAGGGGAAGTTGGATAATAGTATTTTTGTCCCTGTGTGTTTGTCTGAAAGAAGATCTCATGAACTAATGGATTTTTAATAAAACTTTCACAAAGCAATTATTGGATGCACATCTACAACAGTTTTTGATGCCATTCCAACAAAAAAATGGCTGCCATGACCTTAGCCAACACAAAACGGACAATGACTCAGTCAACTTTGCAGATATTTAACTAAAATTTGATGCAGTTATAGATGATTTTCATAAAAACAAAAAATAAACATATTCTAAGCAGCACACCTTGTGATGTTCTACAAGATTTTTCAACCTTTATTTAGGCAGGTTAATCTCATTGAGCCTCGAGGACTCATTTACAAGAGAGACCTGGTTACTTGTGTTTATTTTCCAAATTGCACCAGAACAGCTAGAACTTTGCCATATCTCAACACAAGATGATCTTTGTCTGAATCTCTGGTATGGAATGTGTTGGATACACACACTCCTTCAAGGAAAGCTGCTCCTTTACATTTCAGAGTTTTTAAATAACCAGACAGTAAGTGACCAAAAGAACCAAACTTCAAGACGAAAATTTAACAGTGTTTATTTACAATTTGTGAATTAATGAAACAATGAAATGAATCAGCAGGTAGGGGACTGGAATCCTAGCGATCAAGGGACTGAGTTAGTCATGAATCTCAGGGAGAAGATGATGTTCAGCTAAGGTTCTTACTTTATGAGTTAGTAGTTTGTTGCACGGGTGAGTGGTCCAAATGGTTCCAGGAGGTTTTTTTTTTTTTTTTTACAAAGAGGCAAGTGGTGACAGGCAAGGAGCAGCTTGTAGAGAGCATGTGGAGATTTTAGTGGGGAAACCAGGACATCCAGGGCACAGGCAGTGAGCCAGAACTAGAGCACGAAAACAAAGGTTAGTTTACAAACCACAAGGGGGTAAATAATCTGGCCAGGAGTGCACTACCATGAGGCAGACAATGCAACAGCGTCAGGTTGAAGTCATCTACTGATATTTATACTCCAGAAGAAGATTAGCCCAATGGATCTCAGATGTGATAATGATGGCACCCTCTGGTGTAGGAGGAGGAAAAAACTGGGACAAATTGCTTTTGTGGCCTCATCAAATTAAAGTCGGTGCAGCATTTTGGTGCAACAATAAAAGCCGTCACCTAACAGGATTTGCTTTGGATCAAACTGAACCCCAGTCTCTGAAATTTGCTTTGCTCTCTTTGTGTTTATTTTCTGGGGGTGTTCTCTGAATCTCATAGATTCACTGGGAATTTAAAGATTTGTCACAGCATTTGTGTCTCCTTGATAAACTGCACTTATATAAGACATTTTACTTCAATATCTCATTTTCCGTCACACACATTCTCACACAGAAGTCCTTTCTGTGCATACAGGATTTGTAGACTTTATTGAGACAATCTGGGGTTCAGTGTCTCACCTGAGGACACTGACATACTAAACCATTTTAATCTGAAGCTGAGCTTGTTGTTTTGCGGTATTATAACTGGTGTCCTGCAGCTGCCCCAAAAGTTGTCACTAAGAGAAAAGAAAACCTTTACTATTTCGCTGTCTTGCGGTGAGTGCCACTCCTTTAAAAAGTCTGAATTATTGAACACAACTACTTTAGCTGCCTCTGCATACAGCAAGCTGCAACTGGAAAAATCTACTGCAGAAACCAGTCAAAGCCACCAAGTTATAACAGAAGGATTAGCCAAGTGATGACTTGGTTAGCTGTCCAAAGTGTGCTCCACCTCTTAAACAGGTGTTTAAGTTCTTATCACTCAAAGTGACAAAAAAACATAGGTCTGCAATGTTTTTATCTTGTTTTAAAGCACTTTTGCGGCATTTATGAAACAGAAAATGACAGTGTTACTGCAGTGATTGTGTTAGGTAGCTATTTGCTTTTTGTGCATCATAAGATCCAAGCTCAGAGAGATACTTCGGGTTGCTCGAGGTCAGCCTGAAGCTATTTTGTCTACAATAAGAGTGGGCCATTTTCTCTTGTGGGTCATTTTGCCTTGAATGGTAAATGTGCTGTACTTACATAGCACCTTTTTAGCTTATCAAGATGGTCAAAGTGCTTTGCACTAAAACTTGTACCCTCATTTACCCATTCATACAGCACTCTACTAGATCTATATGTAACCCCTGACTTAGTAAATAACTCAAAATCCCTAGACCAGCTTCGGTTTGGCAGGGGGTACATGAAAAATTTAGGTTAGATGAACTAATGAATTGACTGGATGCAGAAATGAGAAAAAATAGTTATTATTTTGTAGAAAAAAAATAACATTATATTTCAACACACAGGTAACCAAAACAATAATAACAACAAGCCGGCATAATAACAAGAAAAAAAATTAACATAATATATTTCAACACACAGTTAACCAAAACAACAATAACAACAAGCCGGCATAATAACAAGGTTAAAAAAAAAAAAAAAATAGTCCAATTGAGCTCAGATTTTCCAGTTTGTCCTTATAGTCGTTCGTCAAATCAAAACATGTTCTTAAGTTTAGCTCTCTTTTTTTGTTTTTATTTTATTTATTTATTTATTTTTCAGTTTAGTGGTCATGTTGTTACCGCATGAATTTTCACATCTCGGGGGAGAAGATTGAGTTCTTCAATGGATGTTCAGTTCTTCTCTGGGCACAGGCTCGCCATCTCTGTCCGGAGAGAATCCAGGAATCTGATCCAGCTTCTTAATTAGCCAAAGAAACCTAGCCAAGATGAGGTTTTCAACATGGACACTGCAATGGACGGCCACACGGTTTCTCTACCTCGTGCTCTCGTCAACAGATCAACTCAAGGTTTAACACAGCGCATCTATGACCGACCTCTTTTCATCCCCAACGCGCAACAGAGTGAATTTGGTTTCACAAGTTAAGACTGGACCACACCTCCCATTCAACCAGAAGTAAAGCTAGAAAGAGGATTACACTTCCCCTTTCCAAAATAAAAGTTTTGCTTATTCTTAAAAAAAAAAAAAGAGTGCAAGTGCTTTGGATGTTTTCTCTTCTGCGTTACACTACAAAGACTAATCAGTGCTTTATTACATTCATACACTGATTGGACACATTGGAGGCAATGAGGGGTTCAGTGTCTTGCCCAGGGACGCTTCAACATGTGACTGCTGGTGGAATCGAACCCCCAACTCTTGCATTGGAGGACGACTGCTCTAACCGCTCAGCAAGGACCGCCCTTGAAGGAATCAAAGTTCCACACATAGAACGGTTTCTTCTAAATCATCATTCAAAAACGTACGATCAACAAAACAAAACTAAAAAACAAACAAACAAATAAAAAAAAAAAAAAAGGTCTGGCTTTGTTTTGCTCGTAAAACACCATGTTCCTGGACAAAAACCCTTCAGATTATCTTCACTCTTTAAAATTATGTCACAAAAAAACAAACAAACAAAACAAAAAAAAACATGTTCTTGTTAATCATGGGACTGGATAAACCTCACTGATGTATCATTTTGTTTTTTTATTCAATTATTGTGGTTTATATTGCACCTTGTGTAACCTTGGGTGCCCTGAAAGACACATATAAATTATGACACATTATTATGATTATTATTTATTCTTAAACTATTAAAAACACTTATATTTTGTCAGTTAGACACTGAGGTTGTTAAAGTTGTCAAAACACGGTACTGCTTTATTTGGAACAATAACATGCTGCTTTTTAGCTGACACTTGGACAGTAAATGTAACTCTGTTAGAGAAAAAAAAAACAACTTTCAGATTATAAATGCTCTTCAGTGTAATATTCACAGCACACACTCATGTTACTGAGAGAGACAGTGCAGATCTACTGACCAACTTTTGTAAAAAAAAAAAAAAAAAAAAAAAAGGTAAAAGAAAGAAGCATAAACTTTGTTCTCACCATTTTCTGTCCATGTTTATTTGAAGACAATAAGAGCTAATCGGACATTATCATTAAAAAATTTTAGCCAGTGTGTTGGATTATTTGGATTATTCATTTATTTGTTAGCATTTAATAATAATAATAATAATAAAAAGTTAAGGGCAGTTCCGAGTTATTTTTAGGCTGGTTAATATCCTGTGTCCGCTCTCTTCATTAATTAATTTATTTTTTTAATATTACTTTGTAAAATTTAAATTTATAACACAAAAAATATGTTGAAAGTGATTAAAACTGAGAACCACTGGTATGCTGACGGTTTTTAACTTACTACTGACATTCATGAAGAAAAGTTGTCGAAAATTAAACTCCAAAAAATGCAGCTTGATGATTTGTTCAATTATTCATGAAAATAACATTTAAATATGTTCATGAACAGTTAAGATACTCATTACTTTATGACATGTTCTTATTTTGTTTTATTTTTCAGGAAATAACTAATGTTTTGATGAATAGATCTTAAAACGCTGTAGCCAATCTACAAATGACAGTTTTATTAGGAAAAAATAATTTGTATTTTTATTCTGATTTCCAGTCTTTAGAATGACTTTTAACCATTTTAATTCACACATTTAAGTATTTTTGTTGTTGTTGGAAGATTTCACTTGTTTAAAAAAAAACATACAATTTGACAATTTTAAAGTGTATTTTATGGGAATTGGGTTCTGCCCAATTTAATGCACAAACTTAAGAGTTTTCTGTTTCTCTTCTGTTTCAGCTCAACTTTATTCTGTTCGTGAATATCGTTCGAGTTCTGGCCACGAAGATACGAGAGACCAATGCGGGAAGATATGATACCAGGAAACAGTACAGGTTGAGTCAGTGATTTTATTTTTCAACAAAGCATGGCCACATGTCATTGTTATCTAGCTCTTTGTTTGTAATAAGCTTAATTTTAAAACTTGATTATTTTTTTTAAGTTGCCAGGTACTGTGTATCTGTTACTCTGCTAGCTCACGTTTAATTTGATTTATTTGTCATATGCAAAAATCAACACAAGGTCAACAATGCAATCAAATGCTAAGGACAAGAAGAACCATCTCGACTTGCCAAAAAAAAAAAAAAATAAATAAATAAAAAAAATCAAGAAATATCAAAGCATGCAACAAAAATATAAAAAAACAAGGCGCCAAAAGTGAAAAAGAAATGCACCTATAGTGTGGTTCAGATAGCAGTGAGGTTCTTTCAGCAGTGTGGTTCACATGGTTCATTTATACAAAATGCCACATTAATTAGATTTAGGCAAATTATCAAAGCAAAAATTTGTGTTTGAGACTTATGGATATAATATTATTTATTTATCATCCAGCCCACTACGCTAAATGCTCCAAAAATGATAAAACAAGAGATCCATGATCCATGATCTTAGATGTATCATTGGTGGTGCAATGAAAACCCGTGATGGTTTTGAACCAAAAAAAAACACTTCTGATTCCATCTGATTAGTTGGGAAGAGGATCAGAGTTTAAAAACAGGGTGGTTTACAGAGATATGATCAATCACCCTAACCAATATGACAGAAATGACCTCTTTGATATATATATATATATTTTTTATTAATATATATTTATATATATACAGTATATATAGATTTTTTTGCAGTGTAAAACTCCAACTTATTCTCGTTCTGTTAGCTGTATAGCTACACCCATCCCTACACACACAAACACACTCATTTCCACATCTACAATTATCTGTCTTTTCTCTCCCCTGCTGGTGCTGGCATCAACATGTCAGATGAAAACATAATAATTATAGTGTATCGTCCGAGAGAAGCGCTGCTCTGACTGCTGCTGGCGAGGACGTTTTATGTAGATAAGATGACGATTTGTCAGGACAGATTATGGTGATCAGGTGCACCGAACAGGAGCCATAGAACCCAAGCCGAATGCAACTGGTGTCATATTAATTCTCTAACTCTCAGTGGCGCTTGGGTACCTAAACTGAAAAAGGTACAGAGAGAGGAAGGAGGTGAGCAAAGCAAAGCAGATCGGGACAAAAGTGAAGACTTTCAAGTTGTCTAATCATTGGTTTTTATGCATATTTTACTCCTTATATTTATGTGAGCTAATCATTGCACATACAGTACCTTCCCTGGAGAACTTTAATAAACATTTCACAACTTGGAGATATTAGCAGCAGTACAATGGCACACTGATTATGGGGCATACCTCGTGGTGTCTCTGGGCAGCACACTTCATCCCCAAAATGCACCCTGGGCGCTTTCAATAGCTGCCTACTGCACCACCTGGTGGTGGATGAGTTAAATGCAGAGACTAATTTTGCCATCGTATGGAAACATACAGTGATGACAATGTGTAACATTATATTATTATTAAAGATGTCACCTGTTGCCTCTCAGGGAAAGATTGCAGAATCGCCTCCAGGCTTTGGGCCTTTCAGTTCCAAAACCGAGGCCTCGGGTCATTTTGATCCAATGCAGCAGCATAGTTAATCTCTCATTCTGAGGCTTTTTCATTTGTATTGACTGAAATGCGGAATAGATCAGGGCTTTAAGCACCCTTGTTCTAAACATGCTACAAATTTATTATATGATTGATTTGATTACATGTGGAAAAACACAGAAAATGTACTCAGAGAAGATCAGATGCTTGATACTTGTGGGTGGAAAGTGAGAGCAATTAGCTTGGTACATTGTAATGCATACAGCTCAATGCCTCATGCTTGTATATTACTGAATATTAATACAACATTTACATTGATAACCTTTCTGTTGTGGACAAACACAATTGAGGCCCTTTTAAAAAATGTACAAGTTAAGTAAATGAAGTTTAACTGAATTCTGAAAAAAAAAAAGTTACTTGTATGGAAACCTAAGACCTAGACAATGGGTACATATGATTTTATTTAAGTTTCCCAAACAGTAAAAGTAGCTCTTAATCAACAGTTTTTCCACTTTTTTCTTTATGTACTATTATACGTATATGACCATTTTTTAGAAATTAATATTCCATGGGTCACATGCTGAAAGCAATCTGGTACTTTTTTTTTTTTTTTGCAAACCAGGATAGTAGAGATACCCATCGCAAGATAAAACATGAATGTGAGCTTAAAACATAGAAACCTGATCTGTTCTACTTAAAACTAATTGGTTTCTACTTTATCTAGCTACAACAATCATATTGGCTTTCATTAACATCAAAGTGAATGAACGGATGTACTTTAAACCTTTGCAAAACTCAGTGTGTGCAATATTCAGCAATTCTTTCGGTTCAAAATGAAGGCAGGGCTGACTTTGTATTAATAAATCATTTGGTGTTCATGCTATTTCATTTTAAGTACTTTCCCTGGTGCAGATATGATTATTAGACTGTATTACATATTAGTGTCTTTACAGTTAATGACATAATTTTATGTATGACATAATTTTATGTATGAACTTGTGTATTTGTTTGTACAGGAAATTAGCAAAATCCACCCTGGTTCTGGTGCTGGTGTTTGGTATCCACTACATCATCTTCGTTGGGATGCCTCATACATTTGAGGGATCAAGCTGGGAGATCCGGATGTACTGTGAGCTTTTCTTCAACTCATTTCAGGTACTTTGTGTCTAACATTTGGCGTTTTCTCTTACCCAGATGTTTCATGAACCACTAGATGAATTTTTATGAAACTAGCAGGAATTAATTGTTGGATATACATGATTTTGGGGTCACGTCAACTTAGGATGGCCTTCACAGCTACTACATTTTAGCAAACACAAAAATGGCTGTAAGTTTGTAAATTTTACAGAAAACAAGCTAAAGCTTTGTGCGGTTTCAGTTGAGAGTGATTCACAACACATACTATTGTTCGTCTTAGTGCTTTATACAGTACAGTACGTATATTGTTTTTGACATTTAGGAGCTTTTATGTGAATCTTTTTATCTGTTGCTGCTGTTACACTTGAATTCCCTATCCGTGGGACAATAAAGGCTGTTTCTATTCTATTCTACACTGAGTGCAAATGCATTGTGCAAAATATTTGTTTAAACTTTTGGCATGCATGACAATGGGTGACACATTCTTTCAAGAAATGCTAGTTTTAGTTATAAACACAAATTTAAGAGATCTTTCATGAGTTGAATTGTTAATACGTTGCCAAAAATCCCAGTTAGTTGCAAAGTGCTCCTCCAGCTTTCTCATTCATACCATTAAGTTTAGTCTTTTGTTGCCCTTGTCCTCACTTTGAGATGTATTTCTACCTTTTAATTTAAAATTTAAGTTGTCTAATAAATGACACAATTTCTTAGACAGTTTTTGCTATGTTCCATTGTGAATGAAATAAGGGTTTACGAGTTAACAACAAAATCCAATTTTTTAAATTGTGTTGTAAGGAAACAATAAAACAATCAAAGTAGATTTATGTCAAATGGTTACCCTCACGTTGCAGCATTTTAAAACAAACCGCTTAAATAAACTCAGAGTGTCCCCTGCCTCTCGTACAGTGACTGGAAACGGTGACTACTGCAAACCAAAATGGAAGAAGTGGGTAAAGATAATGACGGATGGATACATAAACTTCAGATTGTAGGGATTGTAGTCTGTTCCTGGTGTCTAGTCCCATCTTGTGTTGTGTCCATGTCTTGTGTCCTCCTTATCCTCAGTTTCCGTTTTCTATACGGCTTGTATTTCCTAGTATATTCCTTCATCTGGTGTTGTGTCTCTGTTCCTTTACTCCCTCATTTCCCCTGATGTGTTTCAGCTGCATGTCCTCACAGGTGTTTTGTCTCGCTAGTCACTGTACGTGTCTCTGTGTTAGTCCTTTGTCCTGGCATTGAATGCTGTCCACTGGTGATGTCCTGTCTGTGCCTTGTAATTCATTTAAGTCTTGCTGCCTTGACTGTCTTTTGATTTTCTGTTAATAAATACTATGTTATAATCTCCTGACTTCTGGACCATTGGGTTTATCTGCACCAGCACTCTCGTGACGACAGATTTTCTGTTAAGGCTTTTGGCTTTCTGGGCACCATTTTGAAAATGTTCTGGACGTGCCCTATTTAAAAGAAGAAAAAAAAAGATTCTGTGCATGAACAGACCTTCATGCAGTGATGTTAAATCTTCTGTATTCATTTTGTAGTCTTGACTTGGTGCTTAGAAACATCTATATAATTGTAGACTGCTCAGTGCAGCTGTGTTCCATCATATTTCAATCACCTGGCACACACTAATCTCTGAGCATTTTGTTAGGCATTGTTTTTCCACATTTTATTGCACCTATTGGTTGTATCCCTTAGCCGCACTGCTAGACAAAAATGATTGATTCTCACTTATCTTCATTTCCCCGACAGCTGTAGGAAGTCTGTACTCAAGGCTGCTTCTTGGCTGTCTTCAGGCGGAGTGCATTTGTTCCATCTGCTCTCTAACTGCATCAATCAGAAACACTGGCTTTACGTTGCATGCATTATACTGTTCGATGAACACTGATTATGTACATGCCGAGCTTGTACATTCAATTAATTATTCTGTTTTTACTGGTGATCAACAGGTGTCCTGCATCCTGCCAGATTAGAAGCACTTCACACAGACTCACAAAAGAAAAGCACAGAACAATTAAAAGGGCCAAAGAAAGAAAAGGAGCGCCCCTGCTGCCGTCACATTTTGATCTCTTCCAAATCTGCTTCTGCACTGGATTAAAAAAAAAATAAACATGCATATTTCATATTGGCATTGACAACAAAAAACGATTGCATTTTAAAAATCCTTGCTGATGTGATTCGTCCTAGGATTTTTTGTGTGTGTGCAGAAAACAGCCCAATACATTCTTCAGATTAAAGATGCTGAAAACAATATTTGCTACAGATGGTAACCAAAAGCTGATCAGCACAGATTATTCCAATGGCAAATAAAACTTTGCTATTATAAAGAAAATGATAGTTTTGTGCTTTCCACATGACCAAAAATAAATCTAAGCTTCAAAGAAACACATTTTACTTCTGATTACATATCCCTGAGCTGCTGTCATATGTTGAGACTCATTCTGGCACCAAACAAAATGATTTGCAGAAATATTTCTGCATGATTTGCAATCTTTTCAATAGTGAAATATGAAGAGCTGTGATTGAAGGGGTGAATGTAGTTGCACTTAAAGTGACACAACCAGCTACTGACGAAACAATTTAGATGTACAAGGCCAACATGTAGTATTAGACAGTTCTGTTAATCATGATGGGGATTGTGTTCACAGTTTTGGGAAGACAGTGCACATTTCTGTTTGCAAATTGCTTCATAAAAACCATAGAGAGCCTCATTACGTGTACAAAACTTTCCTCTAAGAGATAAGCCGAGGAAAAAGGATGTGATCATTATCTTTTATTTGCAAGATAAAACTTGGTACAGACCTATTGTGCAGAACCAAAGATCGCAAACAGTGATTTTTTTTTTTCAGCTGCAGCCTGGCTCTTTGTAACCTTTACATTCTTATTTTATGCAGCAGGATGGAGCCAAAATTATCTCATGAATTAGTCTGGGTGACTGCCAGTGTCAAATTTAATACTGCACTTCATTATGCATGAAAAAATCTGATACTGATTAACCTTTTTATCAAACTTACCCAAAGTTAAATGAGCTTATTTTTATGCATAAAGTTAGTATGGCCTTCAGTTCAGCCTACAAAGTACATAAACTTATAAACCACAGGTAATCCTCCTTCTTAAACAGCACATATTTAGTCAAGAAGTGCAGCATTATTAGTTTTCATTGCCAACTACCAAAATGTTAAAAGTGGATGACAATGTTTTTGCATGTGCACCTGTGCTCTTGTGTCTGACTAATACAAAAAAAAAAAAATCTCAGAAACCACATGACAAACTTTAATTAAACTTGCAGAAAGTAATAACTGAATACATCCATCGCTCATTAACTTTAGGAGGAAACCCAATTCAAGATGGCTACCATTTGAACTTAAAAAAAAAACAACAACTGTATTTCACTTATTACAGATGTTGAGCTAAAATGTGATGTGGCTCTAGGCAAGAGTCAATCATAACAGTCTCTGAGCTTGACATCAAGCATGCTAAGGATTGTATGTCTAGTGATGCACAGTATGTGGAATCCAGACAGTTGTAACATTCAAAAAAGGACAGGAAAAAAAGGAATTGGGAGCTATAGTTTAAAATAAACAAAAGAGGGAGAAGCCTGGAACCACCAAACAGTTGACCATTGGGTTTGAGCCATTCCTCTAAACTTATCATTCAGGAAACAGACCCTACAACCAAAAATTCAGAAAACGGAACAGCGGGTAACTCCTAGATCCAGCTAACAATCATTAACTGACAAAGTGACAATGTGCATACAAGGCATGCATTTATAAAGGAATGAGCTTTATAGATGAAGAGCAGAACTAGCAACCACCAGACAACTCAGTCACAGCAGAAGCCATCTCAGGGCTCTGTACAACAACATTCACTTATTGTGAAAGTAATTTAATAAAAGTCTATCTAAGGAAGCAGATTAATAATAATAATAATAATAATAATAATAATAATAATAATAATAATAATAATAATAAACTTTATTTATATAGCACCT
>JARVGS010000321.1:10457920-10475934 GCA_031762315.1 Hypsolebias antenori | reverse complement strand
TTTAACAAGTTAAAAAAAAAGCCAAAGAAGAATGTTGGGTAGCCACTGTGACGTTGCATTGATTGAAAACTTTGTTTTTCCATCTGGAATGCTTCAAATACTTGCGCAAGGATACATGATATTAGCTTGCAAATGACAGGTCAGACAAACAAGCATTTCTATGTATAAACTAAAAATAGAAATGCAATGTAACTGACTATTACAAGCTAACTTTGTGTCACCAATATAGAAGCTGCGTGTTGACATACCAGCATGGCAGTATTGTGATGGGAAAATTCAGTCTTAAATATGTTTAAGTTGTTGGTCTAAGATCAATAAACTAAAGACAGAAGTAGTTAAACTCAGGTTATGCTAATAATGTGTAACATGTCCAACTAATTACAGATTATGTACTGATCGAGCTAGAATGAATGCACTTGGTAACAGTAGCCTATTCAATCAGTGTTTTGCTGCCAGTTACTGTATGTCCAAACTTTGTAGGAAACTCATTACAACATACGCTTAACTCTGGTTTCCCAGTATGTATAAAATGTGTTTAGTTAAAATAAGATTATCTTTACGCCTTTTTGCATGTATGACGCAGCATACAGGTCACATAAGGTGTTAGAAATATGTGGCTTTGACACATAAACATCGATAGGCGTAGAGAACAGCCACAGATCTCACCTATAGTGCTGTCAAGTATTTCTCGTTCAGTGGTCTAAAAGTCCACTTATTAAAGCTTTAAATATTGTTTTTGTTTGTGAAACAAAATGTTTTTAAAGGGAACTTATGTCTCATTAGGTAGAATAATTCCTCTTGATTGGCATCGAGTAGAGATTAGCCGCCGTGTACAAACAAAGTATGAAAAAGGCTCCAATTAATTGTAGTCTGTGCATGGTGAGATGAAACAAAAGTCTTTCTTTGCTCTTCTTTCTTTTCTTGTCTGCACCAAAACAGGCTCTGTCTCAAAGATTTAAACTGACAGAACCAAAATCCCTAACAATATAAAAAAAGGCATTTATTTCTGTGGAAATAAATGATCTGTTTGGCACTTTGAAGTTTGTATTTTTCACTTAAAGCACAAAGGTTCAAACACTGGTTTTTAACTTTAAGACAGTTGTACAAACAAAATGTTTTGTTACAGGAATTTATCTTAGAGATTTTATTAAACGGCTTAAACATTCAGAGAGTACATCCTAGCACAACCTACAGCTAAAGCCTCATGGGGCATATCTTTTGGGTCTTAACTCTTTTCTGCACTGATTAACTTCCTGTCAACCCCTCAAACATTTGAACTATAGCTGTAGCTTTGAATTTATTTAATGCATAGTAAAATCTGCTAAGTGACCCTATGAAAAGCTATATTTAGTTATAACCGAAGTCTAAAAGCAGAAGAATAATTATAGTTTATTTTTCCTTTATTTCTCAGTCTCTTCTTCACCTTGTTCGAACGACAAAACAGAGGAACTTCAAGTGCTTGAGGTGAAGATGGAGGCAGAGAAAGCCAAAGGCCAGCTTAGGGAAGATCTGATAAATGAGCTGCGTTTGGATAAACTCCAGCTGCTCCAACAAGTGATTCAACTGGAGGACCTTCTCAAGATGCAAATGGAGAAGAAGCAGGAGCCGAAACAAGAAAAAAAAACAGGTGGGTTTCATTTGAACTCTTATAAAAACAGCTGGATTGGTGATACCCTGTTTTTAAATATGTGACTATAGGAAAATCCGATGAATGGTGAAATTAGCAACAAAAATAAGTATTTAATCCAGGCAGAATTAAAAACGCTACATTTAAATGCAGGTGAATAATCTCATTTCACCCAAGTGCCTCTTTGATTTGCTCATTATTACAGTAGCTGCAAATGAGTCCATAGTGAGCTTCTGATCTCCTCAGTTTTTTATGTTAATCTCAATTCTTTTATAATCTCCACTTTTGTTCACAGCATGTTGATGCATGACATAACGTCATATATAATTTGATTTAGGCTTGCTGTGCTGTGAACGTTGCACAAACTTACTTTGTACAGTGAGGGGCTCGTTCATAAAAGAATGTTTGAGGGAATCCTACAAAAAGAGCAACCATACGTTTCCTGATGCAAGTTCAATAATCCAGGTAGAAACATCTAAAAAAGTTAAATCTGGTCCTCTGGACATTCAAAAAAAAAAAAAAGTTTCATTTTATAAGACGAAGGGAAAAATGAATAACTTAAAGAAAGGAAAGCACCCACACATACACTTGCTGTTTTTAACTTTACAACAATCTTGTAAAATTATACAAAAAAGTTACCGAAGTAACTGAAATAACTTGTTGCCCAATCTTGAAAAAATATATACTGTATATACAAATTATTCTTGTGATTTAAGATAGTCGCGTGCTGTTGAGGCCTCAGGTCTTAGTTCGGACCCCAGGCCCACCTCCACCTTGCAAGTCTCCTGGCCCGCACTCCCTCACAAGTAGTAACTCACACTATCTGAATAAATCAAGCAAACATGAATTCAGTTGACCGATTGTATTACATCAAGGAAGGAAAGGTTAGTTTACTGCAATGGCCTCTCCGATACAATTTGACGCAAGATCAAGGATCGGAAATGGCAGATGACATATTGCCTTACAAATATATTGGGCCTAGGCTCCGCCTTCATCTGGGAGCACAGCCTATCAAGTGGACAGAGGGGCGGACTAAGTGTGATCTCATAGGATCTGATGTGGTCTGACGTGGCAGGAAAAATGATAGTGTACAAAATGCATTTATTCGTGGTGTAGTGAGCCAATAAAGAAATGAAAAATATAAATCTATTCCTTGATGGGTATCGAATTCCTTGGAGATTCTTTTTTTTTTTTTTTTTTTAAGAGTTGCTGGCCCTGTTTAAATCGGTCAGAACCAGGTCATAATCTTATTACAATCCATCTCTGAGCAGATCAAAAACCCATAGATAATATTTCTAACAAGATTTTTGACAAGTTTAATTTACATAAATTGCTGATTTAAAAAGACTGAGATCAGGTATGATGTCATAAAAATGTAAACCTTTTATTGCGTACTTGGGCCTCCAGATTACAAAATGAAAGGCTTAAACCACAAACGGTCAAACAGTTAATTTGCTCATATGAACACAATATGTTAAGTTATTTGTTCGCTTAAAATCAAAGGAGAATTCACTGGTCTCGCTGGTTAAAGTGAATTAGTAGCTGTTTTAAGTCTTTCATGAGTTTGTTTAAAATAAAAACAAAAAGTGTGTTTCTGGGGCATTAATGTTGGATAATTTGCGGTAACTGTCCTAACATCAGCTCATTAAATAAATAAGCCACACAGGAAATATCTTTTTGGCCCAGGTTTAACCTTCAAAATGGAGCAGTGTTGAAATGCAAGCATCAAAACATTACATGGATCTTTGTCTCCAAGGTCTGCTCACATTCAGTATAAGGAAATGTGTTTTTATATCAGAGGCGAGGTCAAGACAACCTCTGCTTCACAGCTTGGGCCTCGAAATGTATCAGGTGAGCAGGCTCCATGATCCTGCAGGCTCCACTTTGCAAAGATAAAACAACTCGTGCATAGTTCTATAATATTTGACATTAGTAAGTGGAAAAACATCCATGACCTTTACATCCCCATCAATTAGAATTTCAAGTTTTCTTTTTATATACTAAAAAATATTTCAGGAGTAGACTATAAAAAATGATTTTCTAGAAAATACAAAGAGAAAAAGACTTGTTTATAGATATTTGTTCTTATTTTTTGTCTAAAAAAAATCATATTGCCCTGTGATGGACTTGCAATAAGTCCAGGGTGTACCCCGCCTCTCCTACAGTGATTGCTGGACATGGGCACCTGTGGCACCTGCGACCTGAATAGGAAAAAGCGGGTAAAGATGATGGATGGATGGATGGATGGATGGATGGATGGATGGATGGATGGATGGATACATATTCTTAATAAGCAAGTTTTCACAAGCAAATTAAGCTTGTTATAAGAACATATGTCTAAATTTTAAGATATGTCAGCTCATCTTGAACTTTATTTACCAAGATATGACTATGGTTTGGTTGAAATTTCAGAATAAGAATACAATAACTTTTCTAATTTAAAGAGTAAGGCCATTTAAACAACTTCTCAACATAAGCAATGTATTTAATGACACCAAAGTCTGAAATAATGACTGTCATGTATCACACAACATGTGGTCTAATGGGAACAAAAGCTGCAAGACTCAAAGCACAACATGAAGTCATAAAATGCAAAAACTAATGCTTCTGCTGCCTTGAGTTAAGATAAAATCCCTTATTTTAGTACGCTTTTTCAACATACGGTGTCATTCTCAGCCATTTTTGCTAATTATTATTCTCAGAGTTGAGATTTAGTTAGTTCAATAAAAAATAAAAATAAAAAATCATAAAAAAATTGTCCTCTAAGCTTTTGTTGTTGTTGTTTACATGAACACAAATTAAGGTGTAAAATCCTAAAATAAGCAAATGATTCTTAATCAGCTTGTTCAAGAGTGCATAATACTCAATTTAGGTAAATATTTTCTACACATCAGGATCTCTCTTTGTTAAAAGTCAAATTTTCTTGAATGAATAAATCTTAAAATAGACAAGGGGCATGGCACTCATTCCAATAAAACATTTCTTACGAAAAGCAATTTTTTGCTTGTAAGAAATGCAGTTTTATTTATTTTATTTTATTTTTAATTTTGGATAATTTTGTTTAGCTTAAAGGCACACAGCAGTTGGATTCATTTGCTAGTTTTAAGAATTCTAGCCAAGCAACTTTTGCTTATCCAGTAACATAATTATTAACGCGAAGCAAGAAAACTATCAAATTCAGGAAAATTTGGCTTAATGCAAGTAGTGCTGTTTGAGTGTTTTGAAATTAGTTAAAAATAGAAGTATTACAGTAAAAACAAATGTGTAGCTGTTATCATGTGTCCTATTCCATTTAACATCTGCAAAGCCACATAGGATAAACTCAGTTATTGTTTTTTTTTTTTTCTTAGATGGTGAAACTGAAGCAGACAAAAATTGCCCGCTGCCTCCTGCAGATGGATTTCCAGAGTGTGAGGGGAAAATAAAGGTAACGAAGCTCACTCATTTTAATAAATGATTAGAGGCTCTCAGGAAGAGCATATTGTGCGCTGAGAGTAATAATGCGGTTGTTTTTCTGTTATGGCCCTTTGTGGATCTCTGCATCTCCAGTGGATGAAGGACATGTGGAAGAGTGACCCTTGCTACAGCAGTTATGGTGTGAATGGGTCACTGTGCTCCTTCATCATTTACCTCAGCGAGGTACCCAGGTGGTTTTAAACACACAGAGTTGGCAATTTGAGTCAAAATGAAGGTGTTGGTGATATTAAAACTGTTGCATCTGTTTTTGTATTGATCCACAGTTTAAAACTTTTGCCTCACCGTTACAGTAATTCTTAAAAAAGTGAGTCTATTTGTCTGAAAGGAGACAAGTGATATTTTGTTTGAGTAACTGCTCCTGTTTCTTTACATGTTCTGTTAAGGTAGAGTCCTGGTGCCCAGTTCTTTCAGGTCGGAAGGTACAACCAGCTGAACTGGAAACGGTGAAGGTGAAGTCCAAAGAAATTATAACTTCTTATCATGAACAGCACATGAGAGTTTACATCATTCTTTCCTCTGTGATTTCCCTAAAAGAACAAGTATGATCAAAAAAGTCTTCAAATATTTTTAATAGTTCAAAGTAGAAAGTTACAAAACTGACCCAAATTTTAATACTGACATTAATAATACTTTGTGCTTCTCAGTTATTTCTTTTGCGAAACAGAATTCCTTTAAAATTTAAAAGCAGATCCACAACATAACATGTTTTTTGCTTTTTTTCTCCACATTCTCAGCTGGTAACACACAAAGCTGCTGTACGCAACGATTTGGAAGGTTTGTACCAGTCTCTGGCCAATAAAACCCAGTTCAGATGGATCCATCAACGGATTAAAAGTATGGAGGTGATTTGGGTGGAGGCGGGACGCTCCCTTTCAGCCAAATACAACCTGACGGAGCGGAAAGTTAAACAGGTAAATACATTTAGAGCTGACTGAGTTCTATAAATCTGGCCATCTATGGTAGATGTGTTGCTTTCTTTAACTTTACTGGTTAACAATGGCTTGATGAGCCAACAGGTCTCGAGTTTTGTTCAAGCGTTATGTCTACTTTATTTTATTTATTTATTTTTTGGGCCTAAAAGTTAGTCTGACACATATTCAAGTCCTGCAGGCAGCATTACTTTACAGTAAAGATTCAAAATGAAAGGACATTTGTTGTCATTACAGGAAATGAGCCATCCCACTCTGTCACTTTGTTTTTAAATTATTAAAATTATTTTGAAGTTCTGCATGAAAAGAAGAAAAATAAGTGACTGTGAAGAATTTATGTACATTTGTAGATCTGAAAGTGTTCAAAGTTGGTCTCGTATTTGTTGCTTCCGCTCAGATTCTGGTGCATCCGGGCGCGATTACAGATGAAGCAAATCTAAAAATTGTGAAGAACGCTTTCAGCGGAGGTCCTCTTGGGGAGTTAGTTCAGTGGAGTGATCTTATATCCACACTTTACATCTTGGGCCATGATCTTCACCTGTCTGCCTCCATACCGACCCTCAAAACGTGAGTTAACACATTGCTTCCCTTCACATCTCTACTTAAAGGCAAAAAAAAAAAAAGTTGAACTCAAAATAGTAGTTTGATGAATCGTAATCAGTCCTTTTGAATCATCATATGTCCATATAAAATGTAGTTTTACTTCTTTTTTTATTTTATTTTATTTTTTTTAATAGCTTTTTTGGTTCTGTAAGAAGCAACTGTCCTCCTCGCCATGCAACTGTGGAACCGAACCTGATCTATACAGACATTATTGGTTTCAAACAAATCAAGTCTGTGCTGAAGGAATCCTGGACAAAACACAAGTAAGTATCAGAACTGGACTGCTTTTTAAAATGTTTTTGCAGTATGCAGGTACATGCAGCAAAGTGTTCTCAGGTAATATCTGTCAGTGGCAAACGGCAAAGTCTGGGAATGGAGAAATAAATCATTTGATCCACATGGGCAAATATTATTGAGACTGTCAGCAGGTAATGATTGGGTGTACATCTACATGAATAAAGTTTAGAGTCGCCTCAACTCAACATGGCCACTACAGCTAAACATCAGCAGACCAAAAATTCCCAGAACTTAAGCCAATTTTCCAGATGAGTTAAAATTCAGTATATCGTAGCTGTGACTCATTCTCAACACATATTCTGAGCATTAGCAGATCTCTCTAGATGTGGCTGTGGCAGCCATCTTGAAGTAAAACTGCCATTTATGGTCGTAGTTGACATGCAAATAACGCTAGGCCTTTATTAATTTGTTTAGTACAAAAAGCCTTTTTTTTTGTGAAAAGTTGCCTCATTTGTTCTAAAATAATTTTGAAGATTTGCATAATTATAAGGAAAGAACCATCTTACCGCTTTTTCTTACCAATTTAACCAAAGTTCAGCTAAATCCACAGCTGAAGAACAAACTTTAACAGCAAATGTACAATAAATATTGATGCATTTTAGC
The DNA here is from genome assembly GCA_031762315.1 of Hypsolebias antenori. Lineage (NCBI taxonomy): Eukaryota > Metazoa > Chordata > Actinopteri > Cyprinodontiformes > Rivulidae > Hypsolebias > Hypsolebias antenori. The sequence goes on along the minus strand of JARVGS010000321.1, from coordinate 10,468,398 downwards.
ACAGATGTTACCTTTGTTGGTATTGCATTTTTAACAACAGTTACTAAGTAATATAATACAATATATAGTACATATTTGCTAAGATAAAATCAAGGTAAACACAAAAATTTGTGGTCATTTGAACAAAATGTTTTGTTGAAATGAGATCAGTGGAGAAGAGAAGCTGTCAAATCCGAGTCACTGAATGATGCGGAATTACAGAAAACGCTGAGTGAGATGTTTCAGTATAAGACTGTTATTGGAGGGGTGAGAAGGCAAAGATGTCTGCAGACAGAATGTGTAAATTTTCACCTTTTGAGTGGAGAATAATGGCAAGCTGACGCCCGAGAGGATAAGAGAAAGATCTCATACATAAAAGTCAGGGTGTCAAGGTGACGAGAGATCTGACAAAAACCAGTAACGGAGCATAAAGCCTGAACGGGTCTGTCATTGAATAGTCACTTACTTTAAAGAAAAGGGCAGATGAATGTGCCGTGCAGACAGAACAGAGCGTATGAGCACAAATAAAGGTCATTTAAAAATAAAGAGTAATGGAAAAGTTTCTCTTCTGCTTTTAACACACAACTCAGATGTCCTTGTTTCATCAGGACAAAGTGCATTTCAGATGCGAAGACTTGTTTTCTTTTCCCAAGTCAAAAAGATGTGCATGTTCCACTGCTGGTTTTGAGCTAACTTTTTATATCAAAAGAGCAAAGTGTGGGTGGGGGACAGCTTCAAAGACACTTCTCTCTTTTATGTGCTCAGTGGCAAAAATGATCACCATGAATATGGAAATTATTTCAGGTTCTTTCCAGTGCACTGATGCTAAAATGGGTTTACTTCTTTATGTTTTATATTTATATTAAAAAGTGCAAATTTCTTAGGAAAGAAAAAAAAACATTAAATTGCAACAATATGGTAAAAAGCCTTTTTGAGGGCTTTGTGATCTAAAAGTCACAAGGCCTGGTTATTTTGCCCATTTGCCAAATTTCAGGAGTTTCAGATGAATTTACATTCTTTTTTTAATCAGAAATTAACTTAGAATTGATCAACAACTTATATTCAATGAAATTTGGAATTTCAATTTGCTCGGACATAGTGTTTAACCTTTATTACTTTTTGCTTTAGCTTGAGAAAACAAGTGTCGAAACCTAACTACCATATTTTTCAGACTATAAGGCGCACCGAATCATGAGATGCAATATCAATGAACAGGTCTGTTTTCATACATAAGGCGCATTAAGCAAAGCAAAAACAGTCAGATAAGTCAAACTTTGTTCAACTCATTCACAATAACCTTATAAAATCTGTTTGAGGTCCGTGAGCACAACCAGATTTAATACATAAGGCGCACCATATTGAGGCTCACTGTCAATTTTTGAGAAAATTAAAGGATTTTAAGCGTGCCTTACAGTAAAGTAAAATAAAATAAAATGAGTTCCACATTTCAATATAAATAAATAACTTCGAAAATCTGGTTCCATCTCTTTCACCACCCCATGCGACAGTCCGATTTTGACTGGTAGAAGAAAAAAAAAAATGGCTTCCTTACGGCATTGGTTATTTAAAGCTTAGTACATGAGTAATAACCAAATTGTAAACTCGTTCATTGCATTATCTATCTACATTAGAGAAACAAATGTTAGAAAAAACATTTATCTAACTTATCAGATTTTTATTTATTTATTTGTCTTTTTGCCTGGTATAATTGGCATCCAGTTTTATACAAAAATATAACACTGCTCAGAATATGTGTTGGAGATGATTCTCAGTTAATACCATACCCAAACTAAGTTATAACCATTTTTCGGCTTGAGGTGATGAGTTGTATCCATTCTGAATCAGGTTGACTTCAAAAGTTATTTACAGGTATCGTACTTACCGCTGTATACGTCTGTGTGTCCGCTGTGTAAGTTGCATCCGTACAAATATGCCTAGTGAAGTGGGGGGAAAAAAAACATAAATGTGTTGCTTTGCCATATGAGTCCCATCTATTATGAGTCATCGCTGATGTGCCGCGTTTGTTACGCATCACCACTGACAACCAGGAAATGTGGGCCGGTGTGCCAAAAATCGATTGGCTGCCAAATGGCGGCCGCAGGAGAATGCACGGGAGGATTTTAACAAGAATTTAACAAGAGTAACACTTAAAAACAATTATTTGTTTGCTCAAAATTATAGCAAAGGTGTTTCTCAGACGACCTGTTCCTTAATAAATGCACTTTGACAGTCAAATCAGCTGCATTTCAAAAGCTGATAACGGAAGCAGGTGCACACGTAGGGATGTCTGGCTGTGCATTTCTCCAAAATTTAACAAGATAACCACCTGAAAATGATTTATTTGCTTAAAATTAAAGTAAAGGTGTGTCTCAGTTGAATTTTTCCTTAACAAATGCAAAGTAATGGTCAAATCAGCTGCATTTCACCAGGGCAGTGCTGCGAAATGCAGCTGATTTGATGTTTGCTCCAGGAGTTCTGGAGCGAGACAAAGCTGGCTTGTATGGCAACCAAAGTCTCATCAATAGCCACATTTAACTTTTGATGAGCAACTTGGCTTGCCATATTGATCAACCGCCGTCTAGCGGCTGAAAATGGTAGTGTTCAATATTTTCCATGTCATAATGACTGAAATACTCAGACCTCAGCTAAAAATCTGGTTATAAATATGGGGGAAAAAAAATCATGAATATGTTGCTTCACTGTATAAATCACAGGCATGCTAATTTATGCAAAAAAATGACTTGTACAGTGAAAATTACGGTAGTTGTAGATGTAATTCCAGTGATTACTTTTTGAGTTTCGTTCAAGTTCTTAATAAACACGAGACAAGTATATAACCATCTTCTCATGGTGTTCGGTGATGAACTGTGTAATGTGGACCTGTTTTGAGTCTTAAAGCTCTTTCTTCAAGTTGAACAGCTAACAGACCAAATGGCCATGGTTTAAAATTCCACTGATGTAATTTGCATAAAATACCACTTGAACTAAATGTATTTTTAATAACATAAAAATACAGACTAATGGGAAATGGTTTTGAATTTTGGTTTATGAAAGTTTATTCCTTTAGTTGTTTGGCATTACAAGTGAAGTGTTGCTGCTTTAGTAAGTTTCTGCTTTGAGTTACAGTTTGTCTTTTATCACCCTTTTTTAATGTCTGTGTGATTATCAGGTGTGTGATCCGTGTGTTGGACTCTTTCGGCACAGAACCAGACTTCAATCATGCACAATGGGCTGAGAAACATAATCTTAAAAGTCCATTTGGTGGCCTGAATCTGATCCCTGCGCAGTTCTACACCATGTTCCGTATGTCTCCGGTCCTTTTTCAGTTAACACCTATAGTCTGGTGGTTTATACAACTCCTACTCAAAACAAGTACCCAGTCATACAAAAGATTACTTGATAATTGTGAAACTTTGATTAACTTTTTCAATGCTTGAGAAAACATTTCGGCATTTTTTTTTTCCAGTCGTGTGTTTTCTAAGTGACATGTACTATTGTTGGACGCACAGCTCACACACCGGACAACACATTCCTCGGCTTTGTGGTGCAGCATCAGCTGAGCTCTGAAGAACACGAGCAGCTCAAGTCCACCAAGAGGCAAAACCAGGCTCTCGTGTACGGAAAGCGTGCCGCATTTTGGAAGGTAACTCCAGTTCTGCAAGTGTAGAAAATTTCAGAAGTTTGCAGTTACATTGAGTGTCTTCTGCTGTTATGCTGCAGGATAAGGAAGCCTATCTGAATGTTATCCACAAGTACTTGGATGTCCACGGGACGGTGGATGACAGTGCTTTGATTCCGAGTTACGTCACAAACCATGGCATCGTCAAAGGAACTGAAGTGCAGACATTGTTGAGACAGAGCAAAGTAAGTGTCAGTCAAAAAACATATTTTTAGCCACACTTGTTTTCAGTCATGAGCATAAATATCTGAGCGAAATGTCTCTTAGATTTTACAGCTGCTTTATTTGCTTTAATATAGCTATTTATCTCCCTGAGCCACTTAATGTTCTGTTAACTTTTTATTCATAGTTCTGGCTCGTGTTTCTGACTAACATTATAGAAAATCAAAATGATGCTCATGGCTGAATATTCATGGAGACTTCCCATTATTTTCCAGAGGAATCCTATAACGCAGCTTTCTTTTCCTGAGGTCTAATCCTTGCTTCCCACTTATTTTGATGAGTGGGCGCGTTCCTTTTCCAGCTCCTCAAAGCAATGAGCTGTTGAAATCTGCATAAGTCTGGTCTTCGTTCTGTGCACGGGATTCACAACAAAAGCACTTGTAGCTTTTGTAAATGCTCACCTGCATTGTTCCTGTGGGGGGAGGAGAAAAGCATTTAATTAGAAATTGCAAAAAGGATGAAAGGAGAAGCATTCATCCCAAATTAAAGATGACAGAAGTGTAAAGTTGTGGGGTTTTGTTTTTGATCTGGTGGACTGAAAAAGTTAGTCAAAATAAATAAGTCACAAAAATGGTATTAAAGGAACTAGATGCAATGTCATGAAAACTGGTTCAGAAAAATAATAATTTAGGAAGAAACTCAATCTGCACTTTTAGTTCTCATATTAAAGGTTAATGCGTCCTTAAAATAAAAACGTGTAAGCAAAAATTGTAAGGCTGACAACAACCGTAGAAGTTTTGTTTCCCTAAAACAGCCAAAGTGACTGAAACTAGGTCAACAACGGGGATGTCCAGAAGAGACGTTTGAGATAAAGAAAAAAAATCTGACAGAAGTATGACAAGTATTTCTGCTCAGACTTGTTGAATAAAGTTAGCAGATTCACTTTCAAGTGGTTGTCAGCAGACACATTAGTATGAGTGCACACTGCACACCCATTTCTTAACATATCAGGGAAACTACTGAAGTAAAACCTTTTTAAACTTGACCATATTTCAAAACAACCCTTTGAAAGTTCAGCATTATTTGCGATCAGTAACTTTTAAAACTTTGAATTAGGAATAAACTGTACCAGAAGTTGTTCAAAGTAGCTGTGGGGAAGACAGACGTCTTGAGCAGCTGAGGCATTTGATTGTTTGCAGATCAAGGTTTTGCTTTTGATTGCACCAACAGGGCAGGGATACTTTTCAAAACGGTGTTTTGCTAGAAATATCCAAACAAAACAGTAAAGTACTCATTTCAATAATGATTTAATCAAGTTACCTTGCCATAGTCACCATCTCTTAGAAGGTAAATTGCAACTGGGCTGTACAGACAGTGTCTTTTTAGCCATCCGGGTTACTTAAAGTACTTAAAACACAATCTATGCCCACATTTATCCATTGACACATTCATACAGCACTCAGTTATATTACGGCAAAGCTTTCCTGAATAAATCACTGTTTAGAGTCTAACTGGCATTTTGGATCACATTCATACAAAGAAGCACATAGGAGGCAATGAGAGGTTCAGTGTCCTGTCCAGGGACACTTTGACACTTTGACATGTGTCTGGATGCTGCCGGGAATCAAACCTTCGACTCTCTCATTGGAGGACAACTGCGCTAATCACCGAGTCGCAGTCACCCCAAAGGGCAGACTTATATCAACTTGATCTTATGCTACACTTGTTGGGAATTCCTTGTTTACAGGAAATATTACAGTTCCCAAATCCCCACACAAGTGGGATTAATGCCGATGATCAAGTACTGTCAGCATTCATATAATTATATTTTCATAGTTTAAATGTGTTGTGTGAATAATACTGGATTACAAACTGACCTATTGAAAAGGTAAATGTTTTCCCAATAATAATGTCACATGTACCTCAAGATTAGTTCTGCTGATGTTGGCTGCCATCATGTGGTCTCACAGTAGAAACCGAGTCAGTTTGTGTATTTATAAATTTATACATTTCATTTATAAAACAAGGTGCTGTACAAGAATTATAAAACAGTTAAATTAAATAAAAGCAATAAAATCTGTTAAATACAAATTTTATACCAAAATAACTTAAAATAATGAAATTATGCAAGTTGAGGTTTTATTATTTTTTTTATTAATGTTTTAATCCTTCTGAAATAGAACTACAAAGGCAGCAAATGCTCGGTAGGATTAAAGCTTTGAGCTGAACAGTGTTGGATGAAAATATTATTGCATTATCTACTTGTATAAAGGCGCTCACACATGACAACAGGAGCTTTTTCAACCCAGTTTACGTGCAAGGGCAGAGTTCACCACAGGCTAGCTCAGATGTTTCAAAGTAACCATATCATGAGAATCTGCAACAGACAGTGTACGAGAAGTGTTTTTATAATGCTTAGCTATGGGGTGCTGTTTGTAAAGTTACACAGTCAAAAATTAACAGCAATATTTTGGTATATTTAGCCTTTCAAAAGAAAAAAAAATAGGTGATAATTTTTTTGAGTCATATTTTCATCACATTATTCATATATTTATAAATGTCATAGTTCCAAACTAAATACTTAAACTACAATCTAAATATTTAGTTTACAAACTAAATACTTAACGCAAAATAAATATTTAGTCAGTAAACTAAATATTTGGGTGTAAACTAAATATTTAATTTCCAAACTAAACATAATTTCTAAGCTAAACATTGAATTCCTAAACTAAATCTTTAATTTGCTAATAGCTCCGACTTAAATATGTATTTGCCAAGCTAAACATTTCATTTCCAAAATTAACTTGCTAACTAAACATTTGTCTTGAACCTAAATATAACTTGAAAGTTAAATATTTAGGTTCGAACTAAATATGTAGTTAGCAAATTAATTTGGGAAATGAAATGTTTAGTTTTGAAAATAAACATTTAGCTTGGAAATTATATATTTGATTTACACCTAAATATTTAGTGTACTAACTAAATATTTAACTTGCAAGTTAAGTACTTTGTTTGTAAACTAAATATTTAGCTTGTAAATTAAATATTTAGTTTGGAACTATGACATTTATTAATGTATGCATAACATGGGGAAAATGACTTTTGGAAAAAAAAATTCTTATGAAAGGCTAAATAACCAAAATATTGCTGTTAATTTTGGACTATAACTGTACGAACGGCACCCCATACTTATCAGCCTCACAGTCACTGATGGCCTCGGCCTCTCAGCCATATCAAATCAGCTCCGACAGAGAAAAATAACTCTTGGCCTCAAGCACAAGGTTCAACATTAATTTAACATTAGCATTAACAAATATCCATAAAACTTTACCAAAATTCTCCTGACAGAAATATCCACAACGAGTTGATTAAGTGGATCTCAGTGTTCTGGCTGGACGGTGTAAAAATTTGGTAAATTTATGTGAGATGAGGTGGAGCAATAAATGTCTGATCCTAAACAAGCTGAAACATGGACAGGAAGGCAAGAAGTGCATCCAATTAGCATGTGTATCTCTTTTTTACGTTTACTCTTAAATGGCCAGAGACTTAGATATATTTTTAAATTGTTTTTAGGTTTTTGTGGGGCTGTCTTTTCCCTATGAAGGACCAGCTCCTCTAGAGGCTTTGGCCAACGGCTGCATTTTCCTGAACCCCAGGTTAAAACCTCCACAGAGCAGTCTGAACTCAAAGTTCTTCAAAGGGAAGCCCAACATCAGAGAGGTCAGCAATGCAAAGGGGTTTCTATTTCACATATTTCTTTGGTGAATGTCTGAAAACACTGCAACCTTAAAAAGTTCCTCCGTTTCTAGCCAAACGTCTTTCATGATGCATATATAATAGAAATGCATGGCTTTATTTAAGGTTGATATATTTATGTAGGTGACCTCTCAGCACCCTTATGCTGAGGCGATAGGAGAGCCCTATGTGTGGATGGTGGACATGTACAACCAAACAGACGTGCAGAGAACTATCACTGCTATTCTAAACCACACTGTAAGTTTCTTAACATGTTTTTTACTCTTCTAAAGATGGCATTATAGAGGAACCAAGTTTGGGTTAAAAACTTTTTTTTTTTTTTTATGAAACTGCATAGATCTTTTATACTGTATTTACATTCCAGATTGAGCCCTACCTTCCGTATGAGTTTACCTGTGAAGGAATGCTGCAAAGAGTTAATGTACTGATAGAAAAGCAGGTCAGATAAATCTGGATGAGCAAGTTTAGAGTAAGAAAAATGCACATTTTCTCATCTTTTTCCCTTTGTGTGTGTGCACGTTTACTTGCTTACATAGGACTTGTGTTCAGCTGCACAGAGCTGGCCGCCTCTGAGCGTGCTCCAGGTGGTGACGGCAGAATCAGGTGTTTCATGTAAACAGGCGTGTCGGAGGGCGGGGCTGATCTGTGAACCTGCATTCTTCTCACACCTCAACAATGCTGAGAATCTTGCCAAGTAAGTGCTTGTTACTGTGGAAGTGTATGAATCCAGTGACAGACTTTGTTTTACCTTTCAGGTTTTTGTTTGAATTGTGAGTTAAAAGACAAAGGATTGTAAAAGACCTCAAACTACTAAGGAGTATTCATAGTTTTGTCCCCATCTAAAATACATAAGGGTATCATAATCAAATAAGACTAGCCAACAAAGTTGTCAGGTCATCTGAATGGTTGCTTTTTTTTTGTTGAAACATTTTGTCCTTCATCCAAAGGACTTCTTCAGTCCAAGGAGCCACAACAAACTCAGTCCCACAAGCAGCACATGCACAAAGTGGGCCAACCAGTTTGATGGAGTACACCCAAGTGGTTCAAAACATCAAAGCTCATGTTTAAAATTCATGCTTGGACTGAATTTGTCTGACAAGTTTTCTTGGACTGATGAAGTCCTTTGGATGAAGGACAAGTGTTTAAAAAAAAAAAAAAGCATCCAGAGGACCTGACTTAACTTTGTTGGATTTTTTTTTTTTACCTGGATTATTGAGCATGGACTTTGATGTTTTGAACCACTTTGGCCATGGATGTCTGAGGAGTTGACAGGGGAGAGGGAGGACTCCAGACAGGTTGGCCCAGTATGTGAGTGCTGCTTGTGAAACTAGCTTTGTTGTGGCTCCTCAGACTGATGAAGTCCTTTGGATGAAGGTCAAATCGTTTAAAAAAAACCCATCTAGAGTAGCTGGCTTAATGTTGGCTTTTTTTTAACCTGGATCCTTGAGCACGAACTTTGACAAACTTAACTTTTTAGTGCAGCTGTTTTGTACAGAAAGGCTTTTCTCACAGATGTAATTTCAAATAGTTTTCAGATCTTGTTATACATACAATTACAGTAGTGGCTGTTTGCTGCATTAACATTATGCATTAAAGATAAAGTGACAAATGTTTCTTGTAACTTTTGTGATTTGATTGGAAGGCTTCAGCTCTTCCTAGCACATCTGCTGATCATTTGTTCCTCTTTGTGTTTCTCCTTGTAGCCACAGTATAGAGTGTCAAACCTCAGAGACTTCCAGTGATTACGTTGTGCTTCCTGCCTACAACAGTGGCAGCAAACGGTGTCTGTTTCAGTCTGATCCTCTTCTCTTCAGCTGTGTGAGATCGGACCAGTCCCTCACACGAATCTGCCCCTGCAGGGACTACATCAAGGACCAAATAGCCTTATGCAAGACATGTGTATAAACTGTGGACAAATGGACATTTTGCTTCTATATGTCACATTGCAAGCACACTACGAAGGAAGTCACTAAATTCAAGTGCAAGTCACTACGAAGTCTTCAGCAGCCTGGAATGTTGAGTTTACAAACTGATTCCTCTTAAAGGTTTCTAGCATTTTTCCCTGTATGTCATAAAAGACAATTTTAGTGTCATGTTCAGGGGATCAATGATTTTACTATATTTTTCCTTCAATTTGCATATTTAGTCTCTTTAGATTAAGATATGTTCCACATTTCAAACTAAGGTTTCATTCAACTTTTTAAAAAGTTTCAAATATACTTAAAGGAAATTCAAACTGAAGCTGCAACTAAATCCACATGTTTTACACTAAATTAATACTCTATGCACACATAAGATAAAACCTCCTTCAGTATTCTCATGTGCCTAATTCATTTTTTGAGGCAACAGAATAAGAGCAAACTTGATCAAATGAAGCAAAGGCATTAAATATACGCTTAGATGATGAATATTATTTAAAAAGTGTCTTATTTTAAACAATATGAAGAAAATCAACTTGTAACCATCACTTCAAGGTGGATAATATGCAAATCATTAGTCGTCAGGTTTGCCCATCGATTAACCCAGACTTCTGAGATAAAAGTTGGTATGGAGCAAAAATAAATAATAAATAAAAGAAGGGAAAAAAAAAAACAGAAAACTTAATAAATCAAGTCTGCTTGATGAGCTTCCTTTCTGTTTGAGTTTGTTTAAATGTCCTCAATGTAAAATTAAAATTATATTATTGGATATAGTGGCTGTGCAACCAGTAATATAATGTGGATAATTGGATGCAGTCCTGTGCTGCAGCATTGTGTGGCCTGGAGGCTGCGCAGCTGCAGAAAGAAAAGCTCTGCAGAAAGTGATGAAGGCTGCACAGATGATGCTGGAGTCGGTCTCCCCACCATCACAGACATCTACACCTCCAGATGCAGGAAGAGGGCCACCTGCATCATGAAGGACC
>JARVGS010000321.1:10415002-10427904 GCA_031762315.1 Hypsolebias antenori | reverse complement strand
ATGGATGGATGGATGGATGGATGGATGGATGGATGGATGGATGGATGGATGGATGGATGGATGGATGGATGGAAGCTCCATAGAGCTTTAATTCAATACCTATGCATTCAAGGATTCAAGGACTCAAGGTTCTTTATTTGTCATTCGCATCCCATCTGGTACATGTGGTGGAACAAAATTATGTGAGTCGGCATCTTCTAAAACTGGAAAGGTTTAAACAATAAATCTGTAAATTCTTAATTCAGCTGTCTGCTGTACAGTAAAATCAGAGAAGTCATTTTTTTCAACGGCCAGTTGCCATCCCATTATCCCTTAAACCGCCTATGCTATTGATGTTAAGAAAAAAGTCCATATCAAATATCAAATTTACCAGAATTATTTGAAACCAAAGAGAAATGTAGTTAAGTCCTAAGGAGTGAAGGAATAAGCCTCAAATGATGAGGAGGAGGGATGCAAGAGATGGACAAATGCCGTTACAGAGCTATACAGAGAGAGGGGGGGAGTTGTCAGCAGAAGAAAAGACTAGTGCAAGATTAAAGTGGAACAAAACAGAAAGATGGAGAAAAGACATCTGACAGATGCCAATCCCTAACTCTTAATTTTTAATCTGATGGACATGTCATCAACATTCTGGAGGGTCAAAAAATGTATAGAATAAAGTTAAGAAACTCCACTAAACTTTCCAAAGATAAGAGTTTTGCATTCAGTATTTGGATTGAGACTCTGTATATGTGGTTCATACAATTTCTTGGAAACATCTTGCTGGTAAATTGGTTATTTGCACACTGTAATGAGGAGAATAATATGGTAAACAGAGGCAGGTAAGTAAAAAGACAGAAGAATTAAAAATTCATCAGGGAGATGACAAGAAGAGACAGGAAGGAGAAATCATGCACCAATCAGGCCGGACTAAACAAGTTTTTATGCTAATGCAGCCGTCTGTGCAGGGTTCCTGTAAACAAGACTATTTTTTTCTCATTCTCTGAGAGAATGTAGCTTCCAAATGTGGAAAGTATCATTTCTATTGAAACATTCAACATCATTTTGAGAGAAAATGAGCAAAGTGACCTAAGTAGAAGGACAAAAATGATCAAACCTGATCCATCCTCCAATGCTTGTGCCACTTTTACACACATTAAAAACTGAAAAAATATAATGCCAGTAGTAATGACCTTTAGATGAGAACTTCCAGTTACCATGCAAGCAAACAGCACAACACCATCGTTGCTTCCTCAGCAAAAGCATCTGACAAGACTGCAGCCGTCCTCTCAGCCGCAAAATATTCATATTAATAATTCAGGACCTACGGCTCAGTTCTGCACCGAGCACTGCTCTCAAGCTAAGCTGGCCCAGTGGAAAACCCTACTGGGATTCTTCCTGTCCCTCTGCCTTTGCCTTCCCAATCCTCCTTTTATAAACTCTTTTCTGTCTGTCCTGCATTTGCTCTTTGGCCTCTACAGATTCCCTGTTTGCTCCTCTTCTCTCCCTGCTTATCTTCTAAAATATATATAATTTTTTGTTACATCTGCCCCATATGTGGGTTGTTTTGTTGCTGTTGTCCTCATTCTCCCATTTTTTTTTTCTCACTTATTTCATCTCACTTTTGTCTCATCCCTCTACACTTTGTGTCCTTTCTCTGGAAGACCATCAGTCTTTATCTTTTTCATTTTGCCTCTTGATTTGTCTCATGTCTCCTTCCCTCAGGCCCTTATCCATTTCCCGTTTCCTACATTAATTTTACCTCATTCTAACCTTTATCCATCCCTCTTGGGTTACTCACCTCCCTTACTCTATCGCCTCTGATCCCTCGCAGCAATATTGATAAGTAGCAGGAAGGAGTTGAAGTTAATAGATGCAGTGTGCCATCTGTGTGCTTGGCACTAGGGATTTAAGCTACAACTAATTAGAAAATAAAATGCTACGAGTACACATGTGGGTTTTCAAAAATTTAACCATGGAAATGTTTTAACAGCTTACAAAACTGGGATTTTTCAACCTATTAGACGATTTTCTGTCAATAATAAGAAAAAAAATCCTATTAGGCGCTAGTTCAAATTACAGTGATTCCATCTCAGTATAATTTACAACCATTAAGTGGGGATTACAGTGAAGAGTTATCAATGTTGGTGTCAGACTTTTTTTTTTTCAGGCGATTCATTTTTATGCTCTCAGCATGCAGGGAGAATTACTGTCTTTCAGAGAAAAGACCCATTTGTTGCTATCAAAACATAATTAAATTAATCAGCAGCTCGAGCTGTAGTTTAGTGGATGTCTCGGTGCTTGAACAACACAGTAAAAGTCAAATGCCTGTACACATCTACCCATTCATTTAGGTCTTTCTGAAAAATAGAATGCAAATCGCTCATAAATTATGAAAACTGTAATGTTTAGGTTCTTCAGAACGTCATGGTAATGTGAACTTTCATTTCTTGTTTCTACAGGTTTTTTTATTCAGCATTGACATGTCACAAGTTATTTATTTATCACATTTAAAGCATCTGAGTTTGACCAAATTGCTTTAAGATCAAACCAATGAATACAAAAAAGCTATAAAAACTTAAATAAAATACAATAAATAGGAATAAAAGAACATCTATCCAACTATATTCTTTACTCACATGATCCTTTGCAAGATGATAAAGATCTAGTGTCTTTCTACACAGAGATCACTTTACATGACATGCATGTTTTTGGACTGTGGCAGGACACTTCATCCAGAGAGAACTCATGCACGCTTGGGAAGAACGTGCCCCAGCTGGGAGTTTGACACAAAACCTTTTTGCTGCATAGCAATTAAGCTAACATACCAAAGCAAGGTGAAGTTCATATAATCCATGAAAGTCTATATTTGAGTCAAAGAAAAGCTAAAGATCAATCTCAAGCAGAAATGTAAATGCTTTTGTGGTTTGAGCAGTGCATTGATGGAGAGGTCGACAATTCCATTAGTGTGGAGCATCTTCATTCACATATGTCAAACTCAAGAGATGTGGGCCAAATCTGGTCTTCCAAAATGATAATTCAAATGTCAAATATTGTATCTCTTCTATTTTTTTTCTTTATTTAAAAAAAACTGATAAATACATAATGTAGTATAGACTTCTCTTGCCAGCTGGCTAACTTTGAAGCCAGAAAGAAGGCTGGATCATTTTATCATTATTGATTCTGATGTGGAAAGAGTAACAAAACGTCAAGTGAGACAGATCAAGCTCTTGTTCATGAACCTACAACCAAGAAAATTTATTGGGTATCAAACATGAGTTAATGTGTCAGCTGAAAGTGGCCTGGGGCTTGAACTAAGTTTTACAATTTTGGCTCCTTTTTGACACCCCCTACTGAGTGGTCGACGGACGTGTTCTTACTCATGTGTGGATATTAAGAAGAAAACAAAATAAAAACAAACAAACTAAACCTTTTAAATTAAGCAATAAGACCTTAAAAACATTCTGGAAACAATGAAGGAGCCAGTGATAAAACACAGAGGTGATGTCTTAGACATACATTGTGTGAATTATCCTCTGACTTCACATTGAGACAGTCCTGTGAGGAGTGCAGGTATACACAGAACCCAGGACATCATACAAATGTATGCTGAAGGTAAGTTTTGAATGAGGCACTTTAACCACCTAAAACTGTCTCTTTAATAAATGTATCTGTGCACGGCAGTTTTTTTTATCTTTCTTTAACCAGTCTTGTGTTACGTATATTCATAATCAGGTCAGACGAAGAAAAAGTGAAACCGAATCAGCACATACAGTCAGTTGCTACCCTCACATGGCCTCTCTCTGTTGTCTTGCAGACTTTTATAAATGAGCTGTCTGGGTGATTTTTGCAAAGGTCCACAGCAAACATTGCAGATATAAAAAAAATATATACATAAGCTTCTGAATTTTAACAGAAAACACGTCAGAAAGGTTTTGTCTAATGTTCAACTTGAAGTACTTTTGTGGAGGATAGTCATCATTACAGCTGAAACTCTTAACAATTATCCTTAGAATTTGCAGGTTTTAGCCATAGGATCCTGATGTAAATTGTGCATTTCCTTAAATATCTTGAATTTTAAATTAAACAGCCTTTGTGCAACTTTTGAGCATTAAGTGACAATCAAGTGATAGTTTGCTGTCCGAATCACTTATTCCACATTATGGTGTTTTGTTAGAGAGGCAAAAACTGGGTTAATGGCATGAGCCGAAACACCTTACTTGTGACTTAAATTGTCATTTTTCTTTCATAATAACTTAATTGTATTCTCTAATTGCTTCAAGTAAAGAAAAAAACTATGTTCTTTGTGTTTTTCCTGAACCCTCACAGCCATCAACCCTCATACTTCCTCATTTAATTGTATTAAAACATGCATCCACTGAGTCCATCAGTGCCTGGAGAAGCAGACAGCCTGTCCTTGTGCTCCAATCAGGAATATGGTGTCCTGATATTAGCAGAAACCATACATACGCTGTGGTTAGATTTGAAAAAGAGAGTTTCACAGAGGACTGATGAAAAACTGCTAAACCTGACCAGATCAGGCAAGACCGAACAGGTACTTATGGTCCGCAATGAAGAGCAACACCAGCAGTTGACCAAAGCTAAAGGTGATCATCTTACACACACAGATACAAGAAGAAACACGTTACAGATTACAAAACACGGTGACCTGCAAATCATTGCATTATCTCTTTATTCCACACGTTTAACTTGTTTTAAAAACACAGAGAGTCAAAAACAGAGATAATAATTTCACATCACTGTTCTACAATTGAAATCTCCATCCTCAACCTGACAAACCATTCATCAGCCCCCACAAGAGAACATCATCACATATTAAAGACAGGGATCCTCGCTACTTACCAGAGTGAACAGATAACATGGATTAAATTATGCAAAAATCAAGTTTCCTGATATGTATATTCACCTCGTTCTAAATTCACAAAGCGGAGCCTGAAGACTTTAAGCTTATGTCTGATAGGACTCAAAATGTGGGTTTTATTGGCAAATTAAAGAAGAAAATTGCTTTTGAGGGTGTTTGAACTAATAAATTAAGGATTTTTTTTTTATGTGTCTGAGTTGATGTAAGGAAAATAGTATATTAAATTATCCAATGCACATTTTGTTCAGTAAATATTTTCAGAGGAAAAACTTTTTGAAGCTAATTTTTAAAGTTTAGTCATTTTCTGTGCTGGTTTTATTTTATTGTATTCGTTTGCAGAAATAAAAGTTCTTCCTCTAAACTATTACAACCGTTTACAGTGAATTTGCATTTCTAGTCTTGATTTCAGACCTTTTTTTTTCTGAACTCTAAAAACCAATGTGTTATTTTGTTTTCTTTACTTTTTATTTGTTTGTAAAAAAAATAAAAATAAAAATAAAAAAGATGTTGCATTTCTAATTTATTCTGCTGAACAGTCAACTCCACAAAAGCGTTTCCCCATTTTTGTGTTTTCATATTTCTCATTCAGTCGATGATCATTGCTGATGAGCTGTTTTGCAAGTCAGGGTACAAATCAAAAGTAAGATCTGTCCTGCAGAACATTGGGTTTGACTGGTTTCTGTTTTATTAAAGAAATAGAAGTTCTGCAGAACATCTAAGCCACCGTTTGTTCCAGTAGAGTTCCCTCTTCCTTTATGCCTTAAATGATTCTTCCATAGAGCTTCATCGTTTCTCTTCATATACTGTACTTATAAATTAATCATGACGCCTGCGCCCATGAACAGTTTTAAAAGCTTCAGGGTTACATAAGTGTTCCTATATGAAATGTGAAGTTTTGACTGTGAGATTTTCCCCAAATAAGACAAAACGTTGAATTTATGGGATTACAGAACAAATATTAAACACACATCTCATACAAATTAATATGCAATTAAGACAGCAATAAGTTTTTTATTTTTTGAGAGGTTACTTTTTATGTTTTGTTTTTTTTTTTTTTTTTTTTTTTTTCATTTTTAGTGTCATTTCTGCTCTTTTTTCCAGGAGGACTTTCTAACAGATTGCTGGTGATAAGATGGTTTCTGGGACCTGCCCTCTCCCCCATCAACTCCTCTGAAGCAGCCATGTCAAAGAGAAACCGTCCAGATGACCTGGCTGAACATTGTTGGATTTGTACCTGGATTTTTTTTAGCATGAACTTTGGTGTTTAGAACAATTTTGAGGAGTTGACGGGGGAGAGGCCCCAGAAACCACATTATTACCAGCAAACTGTTTCTTTTTTCCCCTCTATGGATGTGTGGAGCTTGTGGGACTCTAGTTTGTTTGTGACTCCTCAGACTGAAGAAGTCCTTTGGATGAAGGACGAAACGTCTCAGCAAACCATCCAGATGACCTGACTGAACTTTGTTGAGTTTGGCAGAAAGTGTTTTGTATTTGTTCATGAGCCACTCAGTTCAAACTGAAGTCAAATCTCTGTCTGCAGAGTCTCTTCCCTGATGTTGGATTATGTGATCTTTGGAGACAGTTCTGCGTAACCAAACTGAAATGTTCAGACAGACGGAAATCCTTGAGCATCAACCAGTCACAAAATAGCACTCACATGCATAAAATGTGAGCTACTGTTTGTGGGAGGGATTATTTCAGTTAGCAAACATCAACTAACTGGGTGATTTCCCATTAAGAAAGGAGTGAAAGGTAAAAATTCATGATCTATATTTGTTATGCAAGAAACATAAGAAGCACCACAAAAATCACATTTTAATTGAGTCAAATGAGTGCAATAACTAATAGTTAAACATTTTGTTCAATGAACTTGCAACAAAACTACAAAAGCAATAGATATATCAAAAATAATGCTGACATTACAACCTATTCTTCTATTAACATGCATTCATACTTGTGATTTTGTTGCAGTATAAAAGTCCAAATTGCATCATTTTGTCCACATTAACAAAACTGGAACGTATTTCCCCCTCATTAAAAACTGCTATGATCTGTAATTTTAGTTTTTAGTTTTTATGGCTGGCATGTTCTGCTTCTTAAAGAGCCAGTTCAGATGTCTGGAAATGGGATTTTGTGGAGAAGTTATCAACAATTAATATTTTACCTGTTTCAGATAGGTCTTGAAAAGACCTCTGTTTGGAGAAGTAATTTGATCTTAACAAACTGATGAGCTAACAGCTACCCCATGTATTGCCTGGACCCAGGTGGACTCCTGCCATCTTAAGATAACTCCAGCCTTTAAAATATTAAAGCAGTTTGCATAAAAACTGTATGTATCATACAATTGTTTAAGTAGATTTTTATGGTTATTTGCAAATGTAATTATGAACAGCTGTCTAGAACAGGCAACATCATAATTGTTCATAGTCTTTCCACAGAATCCCACTTGAAAATAACATTTATTTTATTTTTCTAATTATTGTTTTAAATATCTGTATTGTGTATATCTTTCTGTTAAATCTGCTTTCTATTTTGCTTGTTATAAACTTGTTTGGAGTTCTGTCGGTTATCCTCCTGCTCCAGTTAATCCACACACCTTTTTCACATTACTGTCTCCTGCCTGTGAGCGTTACATCCGAGTCCCTCGTCTTATTACAAACCATGACAAAACCAAATACAGCATCTGCTAATTGGCCACATCAGAGTCGCAGTGTTTCAAACAGTGTCGACCTTGTTTACAACCTAATTATATTTTTCCAGACTTGAACGTAACATACCTTCACTGAAGGTCGTAAACTGTCAAAGAGGTAAGAAAACACTTCAACAGATCGTTCTGGTTTTAAATTATATATACGTATTGCTAGTAATGGGAAGGTCGTCTAAACATTGCAATGGGACTAAATTATATTCACAAACAAAGCTCTAACTTAATAAAACATGAATAATAGATAGAACAGCAAGACAGCAAGTAGTTCTGTTTGCATTTCTTCATATATTTTGGTGATCCATCCCTCAAAAGTAGGGGGGTTACTTGTTTCTGTAAGCACAGTGGGCCAGGCAGCCCTGTCATGGCAACAGGCCCCTTATTTCATCATCCTTCACCGTGGTAACACCAGCACAGACGCTGGCGCTGATAGGCCTGTCAGATGAAAACATCATGTGATGTATTGGACTCTGAAGAGTTTGGCAGCTGAGAAAAGCCACTGAAGGCGATTAAACTGAAGCTGCAGTTAGACGTGAAGAGGACTGGAAATGTACTGTATCGAGAATTTGATCTCATCAGATACTTTAGCTAAACATTTTCACTGTTCTTGAGATGACACAAAGACCAAACTTTTCCACCGCTCTATGCTAAATCATTTCAGTGTGTTTCAAAGACGCGTCTAATTTGCATCCTTCCCAAAGACATGTTTTCAGACGTGCTCATTATACCTTGTCTGAAAACATTCCTGTGTAAAAATCCATGCCTGCTCAGTTTAATGAATCATTCTCATTGCAAACTAACGCACATTCGGCTCTGCAGCTGCAGTTAGCTGAGTGTCTCCCACCCTAATTCTGCATCCAACACGTCGTTTCATCTTGCTTAAAAATGAACAATGTGCGAGTCAGAACCGGCAACTCTTCCCATCTATCTGATCTGGAGCTGTCACCTTACTTTAGTCTTCATCTCTACCTCCAGAGATATTTCTCAGTAAATAACAAGCAGATGAAAAAAATGGTGACTTTTACTGTGAGCTGCATGTCTCATTACGTTGTGAGAAAACACTAAAATTATCTATTTTCAAACAAAACAAATCTATTTATCTTACTCTGGCATTTGGCAGATTTTGATCATTGAGTTTGTAGAAACAGTGCATGAATGATACTTAAGGATATCTTTAGTTAAACACAGAAAAATAAATTAAGCAACACATATTACTCTAGAGTATGGCCAATTAAAAAAAAAATGAAACAGAGAATGATGAAATGGCTCCACTACTGCTCATTTGAATTAGTGAAAGGCTTTCTCAGGAAGAAAACTTGACCCATAACGTCTCTATCTGATCACAGCTGCTGACTCGGCTAACAGAGGGAGCATAAAGTAATCAACCTGCATTCTGTCTAAAGTGCAACTGCCTCATTATTAATTTAATACAGATATCGGCACAAAAAGCAACAATAACCTCCGCAAAGGAGCTGAACAAACAGGAAATTTAATGTGCTAAATCAAAATAGCTCCGAGACATGAATGCTTTTCCACATTTTTTTCCCATACTTATCAAGACTTTGAAAATAAATTAAATCCAATGCTTTTCACAATTTCGTAGGAAATCTGGAAAATGTTGGCTCAAAAAATAAAAATAAATGGTCCCATACAAGTGCTGAAAGGAGGTGCTGATTCTCATCCCAAATCTCATCATCAAATATTACCTGCAGCATTCTACAGAAACGTAACCTCAATAACAGAAATGAGGTCAAACAGAACATCCTATTTTATTTTTACTTAGACTGTTGTGATCTCATTGATGTGTGCAGTAAAATGTTTATAATGTTATGGTCCTGTTGTTGTTGTCTGGTCTATATGACAGGTTACAGTTTGCAAAACTACGGTTTAAGGATTTTGGACATGATCCATTCAGCGTTGCAGTGTGACAGCATGCCCTCCAGCTTTCTGTTCTGTAAAACATCCTGATGCCCTCTTACAAAACATCCCTGAGAAAGTGAAAAAATAATCCCTGGTTTGTTTCTGCTAGGATCATTTGTTCAACACACACACACAGAAGCGCACATGCACACACTGGTCTAGTCTAAGTAGCTCTGGCTGTCTATCCAAAAATGGGCTGGAGATCTGAGTGAGTGCAAATTAGTCTCTTGTTTCAAGTGCATGTGTGCGTGTGTGGTGGTGGTGGTGGTGGTGGGGGGGGGGGTAGGGTGTAATGTTGAGGAATGATAGTTCCCACAATGCGTGAACAGCTCGAGGGTCACAACAACGTCCTAAAAACGAGAATAAGTGTGTGATGGACCTTCTGAATTGAAGATGCTGACAGAATGAGACACATTTGTAAACAGGGTGGAACATTTAAAATGTTATTGTAAATGCATACTATTTGCATCCATTTCTAGATCTACTTTACAGAAAAATGTTGCTCACTTGTCTGACAACCACCCACACCCCGTCATTCACGTGTCTCATAATTCTGTCTTATCTGTTTTCTTGACACCACTGAAATAAGTCTTGGCTGTTCTGGGCGGAATGGAAAGCTACCATGAGTGGGTGATGAGTAACTTGTTGGCTTTTGATTCATGTTGGGAGGTTGACATCAGTTTCTTCAATTATTTCTCATTGGTTTCTAAAAAGATGACAGAAGGGATAGGAACACTCAGTGAAATGAAGATGAATTACTTTTCCTCTCCAACTTGCATTTCCTTCCTCGCTCCTTCGCAGGCTTCTCCAGTGTTATTTACGAGTTCCATCAAAGGGCTCGATAAAACATCCGTGCATTAAGGGGAGAATTAGGCACTCTTGGTCCCTTTACCCCAAGGCCATGCAGGCCAGCACGTTCAGCAATCTGTTTAGCAGGTAACAAATAACAGTATAAGGATGCCGTGGCCACTCCTTAATGGATCTTTTGTAAACGTCACTTTGCAATTGATCACATAGGAACTTGCTGTGGGGTGCTTAAGGACTGTTGCTGTTTTTCTTTTGTAACTCCCAGCAGTCAGGAAACTTGTAGTTCTATATTAGGGAATTATGACGTTTTACCTTTACAACAGTTCATGCATTTTAACAGTAAAGACCAACATAAAGTCATTTGGAATGTCATAAATAATATTTTGTAATGTGGGCAAGCAACAGTGAGAGATTGAAACAGTGGAGACTGAAACAGATAACTAACTTATTAGACATGAAAGCTACAGCATTAAGATGAAAGTGAATAATGAGCAGCTATTTTTAGATAATTTTCATTCATTTTTGAGACTGGATACTTTTCTGATCAATTTTATAGCCAGTGTAGGTTTTATTAACCTAGTCTGAGCAGATAAGATAAGATAAGATAAGATAAGATACGATAAGATACGATAAGATACGATACGATACGATAAGATAAGATAAGATAAGATAAGATAAGATAAGATAAGATAAGATAAGATAAGATAAGATAAGATACGATACGATACGATACGATACGATACGATAAAATAATACTTTATTGCTCCCACAGTAAATTGCTGTGCCAAAGTTTCAGTACAAAGGAACATACATAGATGCACATGCAGATTAAATCAATACCCTCCCAATGGGGAGTCATTAGAGTCTTTGTTTGCCACCCTACTGATGACCAAAATGTTTGTATTATGGATAATGAAGACAGATGATTTGAGGGGTGGGGGGGGGAGCCATTTATGTAAAATCAGAAAAACAACTTTAAACAGAGGAGGAGGTCTCAGGTCTCAGCTTTCCAAGGCCTACAACTCTGTTTTTAGGTGAACTCACAACAGTTGTGTTGTGTTTCGGCCATTTGTTGACACAACGATCACGGACGTATTCTCGCATGGATGAGACATAACCGCTTCCATATTCTCTGACACTGAAACTCTTTGGATCTAGGTCTCAGAGTAGAAGTTTCTTCAAACTACCAACATGGTTTTGAAGAAAAAAATGTAACTCATGTGAAAGCACACATGCACACTTTGTTTGCAGTCAATACTGTAGTTATTCTGCGCAAGTAGATCATCAACAGTAGCAATGGCTGATAGCAGAGTGCCGTTTGTGCTGCTCGCTCTTCAATTTATCAGCTTTTCACACAAATATATGAGCTGCACCGTCTCCTTGATCTGCAGAAACACATTTTTCACGTTCTATGAATGCTGAACGAGCCTGTAAGGCAGAGGAGAAGGACATGACCTGGGAGGACAAGCAAGTAGTGGGGTACCTTTGTAAAGGATGATGTGCAAAAATCACAGCGCCAGCTAGTGACTTGACATGGAAACTACAGCAAGTTCGGCCAGTTTTGCAGTCTGATCTAAACACATTTACAGCATAACCATGTGAACCAGCAACGTTTGTACAATCAAAGTCAGAAAATATACGTTTGCAGGAAACAGTTAATGTGTAAACTAGATCTTAAACTTACCACTTCTTTCAGAAAATTTTGAATAAAGTAGATGCCATTTCCTGCATTCTGGTGTATTTTAACACGTTGTTAAACGTCTATGTTTACCTCCATTTGTAAACACTTGATTCAATAACTATTTTAGAGAGCAAAAAGAAGTAGCCTGACCAACAGCTCTCTCCTTGTGTGACTAAGCGCACTCCACTCAAGCATTCTAACCCCACACCCCCAGAGGCGGAGAATTTTTTTAAGTGTAGAAGCAGAGCTTATTTGAACGGGCAGCTCTTATGTGATAGGAAGATCGTAAGTGGCTCTTATGTTTAAAATTAGTGTTTATATAATTATTTACAGATTCCAGTATGAGTTTTATTCAATCAAGGCGGTCAATTTTGTTCATAACTTTATTACTAGTAAAGCTGAGAGTTACTGGGTCCAAATAAACAGTAACCGGAACGCACCATTTCAAAATATGAGAGTTCCCGGATCCTGTTCCGGCAGAATCCAGCTCAAATTAAGCCCTGCCTGGATAACTTGGAATCTACATGAGCAACTGATTAAATGGGTGACAGAATTATTGTTTTAAACCACATATAAAAATCAAACATTTTCCAAAAACAAATGTTTATGCTCAATAAATACACACCTTCCAAACTTGTTCCTGAAGGCGGAGATCAGGCGCACAAAGGGGTCTCGAACAAACAGAAACTTTGTGTAGTGCTGGAGCTTGAGTGCCATCAGGTGGCGGGACAGTGAACCATAGTGTCGCCAAAATCTGCCAAAAAGAAAAGAAAACCTTCTAAGTTGGAGCTGCTTCTCACATTTGTGTGGTTTGCCAGCTTTGTATAACAGTTTAAATACAGGCAGTCCTCAGGTTACGGCGCCCCCGACTTACGGCAACTCGGACCTACGAACGCATCATAATTAATAATTAATAAAAATATGAAATT
>JARVGS010000321.1:10374897-10386041 GCA_031762315.1 Hypsolebias antenori | reverse complement strand
CTTCATTATAGCTCCCAAAACGCAAGGAGGACTCTTCTGATGGCAGTGCATCGAGGAAAAGGAAGGCCATCACCATGACTTACGTCGATAATCGGTTTACGCTCTTGGTGAAAGAGGTACGTCACATTTATTTACGTACGTTCCGACTTACGTCAAATTTGGTTTACGACGCCGCGTGAGAACGGATCTACGTCGTAAGTTGAGGACTACCTGTAAATAAATAGGCTCCCACATGGCTTACAGGCACACTGAGGAAATGACTGGTACAAATCCCAGTCCTGGCTGGAGGGGCCTGGACTGAAGGACAGCACAGAGATACTAACGAGGCCAAGGTCTGCCACACCAAACAGGACCCCAGGTGTCCCTGAAACAGTCCAACACATAACAAGCTGTAAAATGCAGAAACATAACCAAGGGTTTGCTGCTGTGTGAGTTGTAGACTCCACCAGTGGTGGTGGAGAATGAAAGGACTAAGATACTGTGGGACTTCCAGATCCAGATGGGTAAACAGATGATGGATGACCAACCAGAGATTTTGTGGTGGTTGAAAAGTTTCAAAGGCAGTGGTGATAGATGACCAAGAGGTCCAAGGGTCGAACCAGCCGGTCACCGTTCTGGACAGTTCAGCTTAAAATCAGCCTGTTTGATCACTAGCATCCCTCATTATAAAAACATAATTCCAGCAGTTTAGGACAAATAAATAAAATATATTAGCGTAGTATACATGTCTTCCACCTGCCTGTGTGTGTTTTTTTCCTTCCTATTTTAGATTCCCTGTAAT
Source organism: Hypsolebias antenori (assembly GCA_031762315.1). Classification (NCBI taxonomy): domain Eukaryota; kingdom Metazoa; phylum Chordata; class Actinopteri; order Cyprinodontiformes; family Rivulidae; genus Hypsolebias; species Hypsolebias antenori. Next base: position 10,385,260 of record JARVGS010000321.1, on the reverse strand, counting down.
GCTCATGTGCTTCTTTGACTCATGTCTTTTTGTGTTGGCTGTGTGATGGCAGTCTTTTCAGGATGTAGCCAGACTCTCTCCTGAGAGAGGCTCCAACCTTCCCTGACTGAGCAAAATAAAGAAAATACAGGAAAATTATGACCGCTTAAACTCTTGAAAGTCCTGCTAAGTGAACTTAGCTTAAATTCAGCTGTTGGGAGTAAAAGTGTTGCGGTTTGCATCCATTGAATATGCTAAACAAGTTGGACAAGTAGATGTTTAAATGGTCCCCATTCCTCACGTTAGTGAATTTGTTTGTTTTGTCAGGTTATTGGAGCTGGAGTCACTTCTTCATCTTTGTTTTAAAGCTAACACTCTTTCTGACACTCAGCCAAAGATGTGTGTTCTGAACATAATTAAATAAGACAGTCAGAGAGTGCACTCCTATCGGTCCACTGCTTGAATCTGTGACAGTGTGGAGGAGCAAAGATGGCGACCAAAGAGGGCAATTGCTCTAGAGTGGCCTCTTGTTGTGGTCAGCCTAAGGCACACCTGTGCTGTTTAATCAGCATCTTGATATGCCACACCTGTGAGGTGTTTGGATTATCTCGGCAAAGGAGACGTGCTCACTAACACAGATTTATACAAATTTGTGAACAATATTTGAGCTAAAAAGCCTGTTGTGTAAATAGAAAAAAAACTTAGATCTTTAATTTAATTCAGTTTATTTATTTAGCGCCAAGTCACAGCAGAAATCATTTCAGGGCACTGAATAGAAACATTCATATACATGAAAATTTGATTGATAGCATTATTTATCTAAGGTAGGGTGTCTGAGTTCAGCTCATGTAAATGGGAACAAAAACAAAAGTGCTGTGTTTATATGTTTCTTCAGTGTAAGATTAAAATCTGCTTATGGTACTTGTGAAATGAGATGCTTTCCTTTTTCTCTTTGGTTGGTACAACCATAGCAAACACAGCTTTGTGGTATTTTTACATGTTTATATACATCAAATAGCTTATATACATTCAAATATTAGATTAATATATTATGATTTAAAAAAATAATAATTTTAATAATTTTTACATAATGAGCCCTTACTGTTGGATATTTTGCCAATATCTACAACAATACTTAGTCCAGATTAGAGCCGTCATTTCTAACTCAAATCCGGAGCCATAATAATGCGCTTAATGTATGGGCTGGGCCGGTGTCGGGCTTTTTATTGCGTCAACAGCCGCACACGGCTGACAATCCAATTATATGGCAACATGGCTTGCCATACAATCACGAGCCGTGTCCGTCCATTTGACGGCGCGCTGACCTGGCCTTCAAAGAGTTAAACAAAAGTTCAGTTAAGCTTCAGATGGGACTACTGTCAGGCAGCGATCCATCAAAGCCCAATACGTTCATTCAGCCGCTGCACTCGGTGAACGCACGCGACCCAAATATCCAACATGTCAGAGCAGGGTCCATGTCTGAATAATGCAGAATGCAGGCAGAAGCAGGGATTTAATGCGCTTTGATGGCCATGAAAGGACAAACACCCCCTCAGCTATGATCGTCTGCCCCCTTTTACTCAGCCATGCACATATGCCGACCGTTAATAACCATTTATTCTGTTTGTACAGCACTTTGATAGGCCTTGTCACTGTTTTAAGTGCTCTATAAATAAAATGGTATGGTATGGTATATGAGCAGTCAAAGCTTAATTAAAAATGTTGGGGCTTTTTTCAGGTTTGGATCTGTAATTATGGTTAATTTGTTGAGTCGGATGGGTTTCGGAAATGATGGCTACGGGCTGGGGCCGGGTCGGGTTGGATTTTTGGGGGCTGATGTTTTGCTATAATCATCAAAATTACAAACACAGGCTTGGAATATTTTACTCTGTGTGTGATGAATCTTTACGTTTTCCGAAGTGATTGACAAAAACAACTGAACATTTCCACAACATTCTAATTTTTGAGACATTCTTGTATAAACAGAACAGAAGCTTGTGGTTGAAGTTATGTGCTCCAGACTGGTGGCTACAGAAAGACATATTTCCCATAATCACTCTCCGTAGAGGGGTTTCAAAAAGTCCAGGGTCATTTCAAACTGGCAGATGTGGTGAAGTCTTGGTACTACATCTTTTAGAGACTTCCTAAATGTTTTGAATTTGCAGAAAATCAGCAAACTGTGTTGCCTCCTATTACAACAAGACTCTGTAGTGGCTGCAGGCATTTTGGTCAAAATGAAGAAGTAAAGTGAAGTTTTGGCAACACAAATATGACAAATAATGTAAATATTATGTTTGGGTCAATTAATGCGCTGCTGACAAATCATTACACAAAACATTGTTCTTTCTTACTCATGTCATAAAGAAGGCCAGAAGATCTGAAGAGAAACTCTCCATAATCTTTGTTTTATAAAGGATAAAGGCAGCAATAAGTTTTTTTAGCTCATGTATTTCTGTGTATTGAAGTGTCTAAATGATCCAATACAAGATGGCCGTTACAGCTAACAGACCTCAGCAAACACAAAACTGTCTCTGTCAGACATTTTTACAGATACTGGGTTACAGTTTGATGTGAAACTGGTTGAAACTGATCCCCAATAACTCTGAGCACAACGCACAGTGCAAAATATTTGCTTAAAACTCTTTCAATTAACTGTTGGAGTCTGTACTGATTGTTAGCAAAATATCTTGTGAAACAATGGACATTTATTGACATTTTCAGAAATTCATCATTGGTTTAAAGCTACAACTTATTAGGTTTTGTTGTCAGTCCAGTTTAAGATGGCTGCCACAGCTAATCCGCATTAGCCAAGAAAACATGGCTTTAATTCCATTCGATTTAGAGATATTTAGCAAATATTTGATGTGGTAGTAGCTGAACGTCATTCATTGCACATGCTTTGAGTGTGCGATTTTCACAATATTGCGTGAGATCATACTTTCTTTTTAAACTTTGTGTGGGAGTTCCTGTTCCACGTCTGTCCTGAGGTCACTAGATGGCGCCATACATCCACACCTGCTCCAAGCATATAAAATACATCTGATGACTTCCCTTTGACGCTGGAGCATTACCCTGCTTATGGTTCGTGCTTCTAGCTTTTTGTGATTCTCTAGACTTATCTTGCCTTTGTGATTTTTCCAGTCTGCCTTCTAAGATCAGGCCGTTCCCTCCCCTGTGAAACTCTGAAACCTTCCTTGTGCCCTCCTCAGCTGATCTCCTCGCTATCCAACCACACACCCTTCTGAGTTTACTGGACCCTCTCATTATTGGGACCAAGCCATCATCCTTGGTAGTAAGAACCAAGAACATTCTGGTCAACCCATTACTGCAGTACCTTGGATATGAGCCTTCTCCTTGCTCCCCAGGGTTCCTGATACTTCCTGGTTATTTATTCACTGTAAATAAAAGCGCTGAATTGACCACTGTGTGTTTGAGTTGGTCATAATCAGATCTTTCGATTTGGATAATCAATCCTTGTGACACTTGGGCCATAATTTTACTTTAACGTTTTTCTAAGTTCATTTCTTAAATCTTATTACTGTAGTTCTTTACAATTTGTACTTTTGTTGGATGTAACTGGGTCCCTGTATACACAATTATGTTCCACGAAATGTACCACATGTGGAGCGTATGACCATTAAAGAAACTTTGACTTTGACTTTGATAATTTCTCAACACAAAATGCTTTTACTTTAATTTTTTACTTGACAGGATATATGCATTTCATTCAAGTATGCTCCTTTAATAACTTTATGCTTTTATTGCTCCCTAAATAATATGTTGTATGCCAAAAACTAACCTAGTTCGTACCAATCTGAGATTTATTTAGCTTTGTATTATGATATTCTTATTATGTTGTTATGCATAAATTAATTTTGTTATCTGGGTTTATGTTTTGTTAGTTCTTCTTTTTTATTCAGTTGAAGTCGTACCTCATGTATGTAAATCTTGTCAATACAAATCTTTTGTTTCTATTACAATATTCCACCATTTCTACTCTGGCTCTTACTCAAGGTGGATTCTCCTGCCCTCCCTCCCCAGTTCTCCTTCCTCCCGCTTTACTCTCTGTATGTTTGAAGCTCCTGATACATGTCTCCCAAAAGAAAACTAAGATTATGGATTGGATGAGCTGGACTTTCAATGCAATCGACAAAATCTTTTCAACAAAATGACAGGGTCCTGGAGAACCCTCTTGTCCAGCTGAGACTCACACTGTGGTATATGTCAGAGATCCGTGGGGAGTTTGGCAGCTGATGTGCCCCTCAGTCCTGTCTCAGGAGGACACTGAAGATGGTTATATATTTGGATTTATGATAGCAGGGTTTCTGCTCTTTGGCATCGGTGGGACTCTGTTTTACGACTTTTGAAGAGGACTTTAGCAGCAGTTTCGACCATGACAAAGATTCCGAGTCAGTATGAAGGTTTGGTTCATGCTATGAGTACTCAAAATCAGCTGATTTACGAGCTGAACCATAAGATGGAGGCAATTTGTGAGAATCGAAGACCACCTGCGGCTTCTAGGACTCGTCAGCATGTTCGACCTTGAAGGAGGCTTGTAACACGGGTCAGTGGAGTGGATACCCATAAATTTAGCCATTTTGAACCATGAAAGTTCCAGCAGGACTCAAGGCTGATGAGATAAAACTGTCTGCCTAAAGAAAATCAACAATTGTGGCTAATCTGAATCTGACTCCCCCGTTTGGCCTCGGATTCGAGCCATCTATCAAATTTATCCTGGGACATGAGTAACTAGGGACGAAAGAATCATCTATTGCAACCACCCCCCAAGAACATCTGTGCAGGCTCATCAGAATTGTCAGCTGAAACAACCTCATCAGGACTGTGGCCTATCTGAAAAACGCTTGTGGACAAATCTCAACATCTTGATGTCAAATGCATATGTAATCATGTTTGTGAATGTGCTTGCTGGTAGAGTTTTTGATGTCTCAAATCGTGTCCTGATAGAACAAGATGTCAAAATATATTTTTTGTGATACCACTATCTATCCTCATGGTTCTTCCCTTCTTCTATCTAAAAGTATTCTGATAAAGAATAAGGGGCCGCGCTTTTCAGCAGCAACAACGTGTACTCTGCCCATCTTTCGGATGACTGTACGAATATAATGCCACTGTATTCCGGTATAATGATAATGAAGCTTAATCTCATCCTGATTCTTGTTCCATGTTCCCAATTAGCTCACTTGTTTTCATTTACCAAAATTTGCCTCCACAAACATGTTTGTTAGTTTGTTATTTATCATATTTTCTGTAAAACGCAGAATTACGTTGCAGCTTTATCCGCATCAGCAAGTCGATTTATAAGGGTCTGCTCACTTTGTCCATATTTGGACATCACAGCCACAACTCATGACAAAGTTTACTGTGCCAGCAAATACCCACAACTGCAAATTATTTTCATAGATTATTTATCAAGTTTTATAAAACTGTGGTGACATTAAAATAACTTTTGGAGTCAGCATGTAAAAAAAAAAGTAAAAAAAAAAAAAAACACATTTCAGAACTCATGGTAAATGGTAAATGGAGCTTACTTATATAGCGCTTTCCAGCCCCCTACGAGGGGCCCCAAAGCGCTTTACAGTACCAGCCATCCACCCATTCATACACCGGTAATACACCTGTAATTATTGATTGATTGATTAGCCCCACCTTTCCGTGGATGTTAAAGTTGGGGTCCCTGGGAGCCTTGGTGGTGTTGAAGCGGTCCTTGTACTGAGGAGCTGCTGTCCAGGGGGAGTGGGGGGCCGGTGTGGACACCATCATAAAGAATGGCTGGTAGCTGGATTTATACTGGAGGAACTCCAACGACATGTTGGCCTGAGAGACAAACAATAATCTGAATGTTTAAACCAGAATTGTGTCTTTTTTATTACTCTTGAAGCTTAAAAGAAACAAACACTGTAAAACCACTGATGAGCTGGAACGGTTTAAAAGGTGCAGAGTTACTTTACTGGTCAGGTGTCTCACCAGAACATCAGTCAGGTAGTCCATGTTGTAGTCGTCTCCATGTCTGTGAGCCTTCCCGTTCACTGACAGGGTGTAGTTATAATATTTAGAGTTCTTCTCCTGAAACACACAAATGACCGTTTTAAAAGTCCTCGAGTTTGTTTGGACTGGGTCAGAATATTAGTGAACCACAGTGTGAGTGATTTTTTTTCCCCCACTATTAAAAAGTCTTAATATTTTACAGTATAAATCAGGTGACCCCATATTTTAATTAAGCTTATCATAAGTATTTAATGTTGGAGTCCCAACTATTTAATATTAAGCACCAAAGTAAACTCACTAAGCTAAGTTCAGAACAAAAAGAAAAGAAAACAGGAAATTCACAACTTTAAACAGGTCGTGTCACACTGACACTCACCACATGAACTAACCTGTTAAGGATCAACACCATGTGCTAAACGTCATCTTTTACTATAACAAGAAAGTCAGTTTATTTTGTTATATAAACTGTTTAATTGTAAAATGCTTTCCTGTGTATATCTAAATAAAACCACCAGTCTAAACTGACCAGTCCTTCTGAACCAGTTCCCACTTCCGTCAGCCCCTAAAGGAAACTTATTCACAAGACAGTCAAAAGACAACATCGAGGTTTACCTGCTCAGACAAGGTTTACAACAGCAGACCTAAAACACCTGAACCAAACAAACCACACTACGCCTGACATCATTTAACAACATGAAGGTCACGGGTTGCCAGACAGTGTTTTGTGCGGTGGCTGACGGGTGCAAACTCACAGAGAGCAGCTAAATGTGCTGCAAACAGGTAAACACACAGCAAGCAGCTAAATGCACAGAGAGCAGCTAAATGTGCTGCAAGCAGCTAAATACACAGCAAAGAGCTAAACGCCCTGCAAACACATGAATGATGCAAAAACAAATGCAACAAAAAAATGTTGCAAAAGAAAATTTTTGCTATCACAGAGCAGAAAAATAAATGTGAGGGGAAAAAGCTGCAAATACCAAAAACTCTAGTTTACATAGGTAATAGATTACATAGGTTTTACAGTAAACATAGGTTTACTGTAAAAACTGACGTTTGTTCAACAGCGTTCTTGTATTTGTTGGTAAAATAAAATTCAGGAAGACTATCTCAGTAGTTTAGGTTTGGACAGATTTAGTTACAAATGCTAAATTATATACATATTTTTATAAACACAACACACCGCGTTTTATATGAACACACTAGATATATGAGAGAATAGGATTAATAATAGGATTAATAATAGGTAGGTACATTCAAGCGCTGTTTCGTTGACAACTTTGGTAATCTTTACACCAGAACAGTTGGTTTGTATTATAGTGATTACATTAATTGTTTTATTAATATAGAAGATGGTAACATTCCCCTTTTCTCAGGTAAAACACAATCTCAAAGCTGTGAACGAAAGTTACGTATGCAACTACGGTTCTATGAATCTCGGATGACCGACAGAGGTCGGTGCTGACAGCACTGAAGGTTCCCTTCGTGCATGCGCTGTTCGAGTAATATATATCAACAATGTCACAAACATGTGACCGGATGAGCAATCAGAGGCTATATAGCCTAGCATCATCCGTGGTTCTGCTCCTACAGAATCTTCTAGCGTAAAGCAAGGATTATGAGTGACAGAGAAGCTCCGGCGGTCATCCAGGATTCATAGAACCGTAGTTACATATGTAACTTTCATTCCATTTCATCCCTACTGACCGCCAGAGGGCAGTGCTGGAAGCACTGAATGACTAACACCAATGATGTCACGAGGAGGAATCCTGAGCATTTAACTCACAGAGGAGGCCCAGAGGACCCCTGCAGAAACCCCTAGTCCAGGGGATGAGGGATGACCACGTTAACCCGGTAGAATCTGGTGAATGTGCTTGGGGAAGCTCATGATGCGGCAGCACATATTGCTTCCCTCCGAACCCCTCTCAGGGCAGCCCAGGAAGAGGACATGCTCCTGGCAGAATGTGCCTTCACGCTGACTGGCAAATGACATCCACAATCCAGTGGGAGAGGCGCCATTTGAAAAGAGGAGAGCCTAACCTAGGCCTCCATAAGACACCGACAGCTTGTCTGAACCTCACATAGCGGCAGTAGCTGCAACGTATGCCTCCAGTACTCTCACTGGAGCACAATAGTCCAGACCCCTCACCAGGTGTAGGCTGAAAACATGTCAGCCTCAAAGGTTGGTTACAGTTAGAGTGAGATAACGCCTTGGTACAAAGGAAGTTTGGCCACAAGGTAATGTCCGAGCCCTCGGGGTCCCACCTGAGGCATGAGGAGCTGAGAGAGAGCCTGTAGCTCGTCGACCCCCTCGCTGAGGCCATAGCCAACAAAAAGCCATCTTGCATGAAAACCACTTGGGGTCTGCCTGCGTTAGAGGTCCGAACAGAGGGTGGCACAGAGCTTCAAGAACTAAGAGCATCTGCCAAACTGGTGCTTGTGTAGTTGTCAGTGGGCGTAATCTATTGGCACCACGCAAAGAAGAGAGACTATGTCATGGCTCCCCACCGCACAGCCATCGATGCCGGCGTGGTAGATGAGATCACCGCTACATAAACTGTAAGCGTCAAGGGACAGCGACCCTTAGGAAGGAGAGGCTGGAGAAACTCCAGATGGTGGGTACTGTACAAGAGACTGGATCCACATTGATCAGACACCATCTGTTTCTGTCCTGCTGACGAGTACAGGGTGCCCTGGCGCCCAGGATGGTGTGTCTGACAGGTCTCGAAACTCCATTCAGCTGCTGCCCTAGCCTTGCAGTGGCCACATCCACGGCTGAAGACGTTGAGGACTGAGTTATCATATCAGTCCCCACGACCAAATTACAGAAAGGGGCGGAAGGGAGACGACTGACCAACTAGAAAATGTCACCCACCCCTGAGCGGATGGGCGAGCTCTCATGGAGGGTGAACCCAAGAAAGGTGTTAGTTTGGAAAAGGATCAGGCAACTCTACTCCAGGTTGAAGTTAAGGCCCAACTGGACACCTGAGTGAGCAGGTGGGTCGTGTTGCGAAAGGCACAGGCCCAAGACGGGGCGCAGAGAAGCTAATCGTCCAAGTTCGGCAGAACCTTCACTCCGAAGGCCTGCAGGAGAGAGGGCTGTCTTCACGCACTGAGTGAACACCCTCGGGGAAAGGGAGAGCCCAAATGAGAGTACCCAGAGCTGCCAGTGATGACCCCCGTCTCAGGGCCGTCATATATCGAGTAGGACCCACTATCTGCATTCCAGAACAAGGAAAATGAACCAGTCTTGGACATGTGAGATGACTGTTCCTCCTCCTCACCTAGAAAATGAGCGGCAGAGGCAGCCAAGGATAACGCATACTCCTCCGCAGCCAGCTCAGGCATGGGTGGGAAGGAGAGTCCGGTCGCTGCCCCTGGATTGGCCCCTGGTTGGCGTGCCTGTAAAGGGACTTCATCTCTACAAATTCTGCGGACAGCTGCTCCACTCTCGCGGAGAGACACTGACCAGAATTGGCTCGCCTCTTTCTAGGAGGGGTCACAGAGGTAGTGGCCTCGGCCTTTCAGTTCGAGTGCCCAAGTGGGGCCTCCTGCCCAGAAGGCATGAGTTCACTGCCTATCTCGGGGTGAAACTGGGCCTGCTGAGCCACCCTCACAGCATGAGGCACGAAGCTGTAGTTCATAAGATGTTTTCTGACAGGGCCTCCGATAGGTGGTCATTTCCAAGGCAGGCAGGGCACAGGTCATGACCGTCATCCACCTGGAGTACGGCCCCGCAGCCCATGCAGCAGTGAGAGCTGTCTATGCTCCTACGTCATAAGAATTTGTAATTCAGCAAAGGGTCTGGCACCACCAACTACGTCTAAGAAACAAAGCCCAGTCTAGCTGTATGAAGTTGGCAAAAGATGATTGGGAGAGAGGGCACTAACATTCACCATCACCCATTAAAAAACAAGGTCAGAACTAGAAAGCCTAGTTCAACCTAAGCATTAGGTTGCCGGCAAGAACGATTGGGAGACCGGGGGGGTGGGGGAGGTGGGGGGGTTGAACGCATGCCTTTACCAATCGATACAAAGTCAAGCTATTAAGCCTAGTATAGCCTAAGCGCTATGATGCTGGTGGGAGTGATTTGGGAGGGGTGGGGGATGCACTCCTTCACCAATTAAATCAAGGTCAGAGCTAATAAGCCTAGCTCAGTCAAAGTGTTATGATGCCGGTGAGAATGATTGGGAATGGGGACGCGCAAACGCACACCTTCACCAATTAAATCAAGGTCAGAGCTAGTAAGCCTAGCTCAGCCGAAGGGTTATGATGCCAGTGAGAATGACTGGAAGAGGGGAGGGTGTAAAGTAAAATCATACATTCTCAGGTATTAAACTTATAATCAAACTCATGTATTGAATAAACTCATAATTAAATC